>ML675617.1:699540-956910 GCA_007922155.1 Mesoclemmys tuberculata | reverse complement strand
TGATCATATTGGTCCCTTCTGACCTATGAGTCTATGAGTCTATTTTAGGGTTTTATACTGTGCTCCATCACCACTGTATCTGATCATGTAATGGTAATAACCAGTCACATCATGCACTAATTGTTTCTTGCATGTTTAAAAGAACAAAGATATTGAAAACTGGTCAATGGATGTATGGGCTAGAAGAGATGCATAGAACCATGGTCTGAATGAAACACCTTTTCAGGTTTATATATTCTTTATTCCTAGATATGACTTTATATTTCTGGGTTCAGCAGAGTGAGTTCCAGCCATCCCCTAAGTTGCTGTCATTACTGCTGTTACTGTTTTTCACAGTATGCGGTACAAGCAGGAATCCTATCCCCTCTGTAGATATTGTAGTCCTTCCACTATCCCACACTTTTCAATATGGAGCACTTAGCAGTAGGTATCTGTCATGTTGACTAGATTAAGGGGGCCCTTGAGGTGTATTCAGGAGCCCCGATTACTCCCTTCTACACCAGTCTCGCATTGGGGGTGTAACACTGGTTAGATTGGGTGGGGGGGGATTTGTCACATTGGTTAACATTAATATGTCAAAATCAGAATGATCCATGTGAGATATGCCATGTCAGGATCTGTTAGAAAGGCTATAATGTGCTGAGTAAGAAGATAATATATGTGTTCATGTGTTATATGTGTGAGGGAAGTTATGGACATCTTTGATATACCAGTATTTCAAACTATGCTGTATAAGACACACCCCAGACAGAGAGGCGGCAGGACAATAGCCCGCTTAATGACCCATCAAAACCTTTACAGAAGCAAAAGGCCCAGGAAGGAATTAAAGGCATACCTGAAGAGTTACCAGGATTGGCCCATGTGAATCTGGACTCCATTTTAGTTCCTGTACATGTCCACAGGCCACATGGTCAGGAACAAAGGGTATAAGATCAAGCCACAGAAACCATTTTGTCTTTGTTCCTGTCCAGCTGCAGACACACACCCACCCATCTCTGGATCAATTCGTTCTGCAACTGAACCGAAGGACTTAGACCCATTCAGGTACTGGATGTATACCAGAGGGACTATACAAGCCTGCAACTCCACATTTCTTTCAGAAACCTGGTGTATATGGACTTACAATCATCTGTTTGTATCTGAGTTGCTTTAATCCTTTAATATTTCTCTTATTGTTTATTTTTCTTTTTAAAATAAACCTTTAGTTTTAGTTACTAAAGGATTGGCTGGCAGCGTGGTATTTTGGGTAAGATCCAAACTTATATTGATCCTCTGGGATCAGAGGGAATCTTTTTAGTAAAGAGCATAGAGTTAAATAACTGGTCTCTTTACTGGACCTAGTGGCAGTTTGGGAGCCAGAGACTGAAATGCAGTAAAGAGGGCTGTGTGTATTTGCATAGTGGCTTCTTGGTAACCAATTGGGAAGTCTGACTTCAGTGTCACCCACCAGTGCTGGGAGAATCTGCTCTCCTTTTACAGCCTGCCCTGACGTTGGCATTGTCAGTTAGCTACCCCGGGCACAGATGGGTCACAGTATCATTTTTACTTTCACTCCAGTTTTCTCCTGCCTGTTTCTTTTAGAGACAAGGTGGGTGAGATTGGCAAAAGAAACAAGTTTTCAAGATTACACAAATCTCTTCTTTCCAGAAGTCTACATTCCTTTTCACTTCCATGTCTGAAGTTAACATGGCACTGGGGCTAGCATATCTGAGAATGGGGATATTTGAACTATAATAGGAAGAAGGACCAATACTGGGTATATATAGTTTTCATGGCAATACTTTGGAATGATTCTTGTCAGCTGTAAGAAATTTCCTTTGTACCTTATGTCAAGTAGTGTCCTCAAAAATTCAATATGGACTCTTGTAATAGTAATGAGGTTAAAGACTCATTCATTATTTGAACATGAAAATTTCAGTTTTTCATTGTCTTTCTTGCTCTTCTCCTCCCCATACAGGATTGAGGATGTTCCAAGTACTTGTTTACAACATCAATTACAAACTTGGGGAAACCCTCTTTGGGTCATTCTTCTCCTCTTTCTGTTATGGTACACTGCCTCAACCTTTAATGCCACACACCTTTCAGTATGTTGCCTTCTTAAATGTGTCCTGCTTTCAATGCCATGTTGCTAATTCTGTGGGTATAAAGGAGGGCACCAACTTAAGTTATTCAGTGTTATTCAAATACATACAGCATCCTTAATTCCCACTGAGTTGAGGGCACTTCTTTTACAGTACTTCTTTTAGACTAAAAGATATTTTGAAAGAAAGACCAAAAACAAAAAAGCAAGATATATTTATGGGTTTTCATTGCAAAACAAAATCAGACCAAAGACATTTCCTTTATTTTAAAACTTTCCTCTGCAAACTTTCTAATCAGCAATTCTGCCAATGATTTGTATAAGTCCAACATTATTGTCTTATTGCATAAGCCTACTCTCCTCTCTAACAAATATTAGTTATGACTAAGAAGGCCCTTGACTAAGGAGGTTCAGTACTTTATTGAAAATAACCATGATGTGGGCTTTCTGTGTTTGACAGCTAGGGAGCATTGAGCCAACCATGAGAAGTTTAAGACAGACTTCTTCCTGATTGCTGTATTCAAAGCAATATCAGGGCCTGAGCTGAATGTCTGTTTTCATTATCTTGGTACCATCTGTTTTGAGGCTGCAAGAAAATAACAGCTCTATCAAAAATTGCTCAAACATAATTAGCAAAAAGGAGGGGAATTCAATGACCTCCTAGAAACGTCATGTGAATTTTCCCTGTACCATTCCATTTAAGTCTGAAATGTCTCCTGATTTTTTATGTATCGCACATCTAACAGATGGTTATTATTATTTATATTATTGTAAAACCTACATGCCTTAGTCATGGACCAGGCTCTGTACAAACAGAATAAAAAGATGGTCCCTGCACTCAGGAGCTTACAAGGTAAGTATAAGTCAAGAACCAACAGACGGATATAGATAGATGGGGGAGTACAAGGAAATATTTGTCAGCATGATAGGGAGTGGTCCGAGCACACCAGCAGCCTAGATGTTGTCAAGTTTTTTTTTATTGGCCTCATGACAAAGGTGTGTTTTAAGGAGGATAATAAGGTGGTTTTGTGGATATTTATGGGAAGTACTTCCCTAGCAAAAGGGTCAGCATGGGAGAAGGCATGAAAGCCCTTGTTTGAAAATGTAAAAAGTGGGCGATGGAGCTGGAATCATAGGCTGATTGGAGACAGGAGTCAGCATCTCAACAGTAAATGAGAGATGATAGGTAGGGTGGGCAAAAGCATGAAGGTACTTGAAAGTGAAGTTAAGTAGCTTATGTCTGATGAGACTGAGTAGGAGGAGCCTGTGGAGTAATGGATTTCAGAGTAAAATAGGGAAAAGCCACATTTGTTTTTACGTTCAAATCTGTTGCAAATCTTCATACTGGATTTGATGCCTAGATTCTATAGTGAGGGGTGTATCAGAAGACCCTAAATGCATACACTTCCTGACTCGTGCCAGAAATCATCATGCTCTCACTACCCACTTTCCTCTTTTGATGAGGCCCAACTGGATAACCTTACTTTGAAATTATACAAACCTGCCACTTATTGAGGGAAATCAATTTCCCTGGTCTTTTCTATGCCTGGCAATGTATGCTGATGACCTGCAATCTCTAAAATCTCTCTGTCCTTCTGCAATTCTCACTAGACAGGACATCATTTAAATGATTTCATTCTTTAACATCACTTGGTTTCCTAGATCATTTTAAAATCTTTTCCCACTTAAACAGTGAAGTTATCAGAGTAAGAGATGGACATTTTAATAGCATTGGCAAATTTTTCTTCTTATCAGTTCACAAGTACTTTTAAAGAACCTACTTCCCCATATTATCTTTGTTCTTGAAATACATCCCAGTGGAACCAATGTGTTTTCTTTTTTTTTTTTAAGTTTACAATTGTTTTCCTTAAGTAATTTTATTGCCTGTGTGAAAGGTGCCAGATTAAAGAAAGTGAAGTTCCTTTCATCCAGCACAGATAAAAAAACAATAAAGGACAAGCCAATGAAGCACAAGTTTGCCTACTGTGACGTATTGATGTGTCCCCATCCTAACCTGGAGGCAGCACTGGGGTGAGAATGTGAAAATCCTTGGTGAGAATCCATGCTCAGATGGCCTTCTACTGTGAATGCCAACAAGGATGCCAGTTAGTGTGCTGTTGGTTTTTGTGATGGTGTCAGCCCTCTGCTAGGAACTGGGCTGAGACCTCTAAAGTCACGCCCATAAACATGGGATCAAACAGTTTTTTTTAGGAAAAAAAAGATTCATAGGAGATTTGCCCTATGGTGCTCTGCCTATCTAACAAACTGTCCATCTCCCTCAGCTCTAATCCTCTCCCTGCCAACCTTCAGCCTTGCAGAGAGAGATTTCAGGAAGTAGTCAGTGCTGAGGACTGTACAAACACCTACAGAGAATAGAATTAATAAATTCATCATAAATGCAAAGACCACTGAGCCCATTGTCACAGTCTGCTTACCTTGACCAGTAAATGAGCATTGTTCTTTCTAGCATTGCTGCTGTCTCTATGGTGGACACCAGACAATAGTTCTAGTGGGAACAATTCTCAGAAACACCCTAATTTGTTTTCCCCATTTTCTCCTTGCTGCCAGCCAGCATGAGTACTGCACTTCAGTTGGAGGTAGTGCCAGCTCTCAAGTGGTTCTGTAGTTGCACAGCCTGAGCAAATAGTTGGTTTGCCTTTGTTAACATAGGTTCACATGCAAAATCGTCGACTAGTTATTTGAAACTCTGCATATGGGCTACTAAACTGATTAATGGGACCCATCAGCTAATTAATGATTTTTGACCACTGCTGAAATGCATTGGATTCAAATTAGTGACCCAGCTGGAAAAGGCTCCATATCCAGTCCTAGTTCTGTAAGTCTTCCAGTTACTTAGCAACTAATATTCTGAGTGTGGTGGGGGGGAAAAATGCTACTGACAAAGTTGTTAATTGGGCTTTAGTTGCTCTGAATAGATACAGTGAGTTGATTTTGAAGTAGAATTCCTGGTAAATTTATCCAATGTAGATTTCCTATTCTACTAAAAATCACATTTATCTTCAGAACGGTGGGTCTCCTCTGAGTGAAATACAGTCATTCTTATGCTTTCAACTGAGTGACAGCTAAAAAGCCCCATTTATTAAAGTGGTATGGAATTTATAGTCTCATGCTTGCATAACATTACAGCTGTAGCACGATCAGGTCAGCCAACTTTAACTCCAGTGTGTGTTCTGGCAAGAAAAGAAAATCTTTAAGCAGTTTTATTGTGATGTGAGCAGGGGAAGGAAGACATGACAAATTTTTAAGAAAAGCAACGTGTGGGTGGTTATAGACTGGGTCTACTTAGTATCCTTTGTAAAAATATTGATCCCAATCCTGAAAGATACTATGAATCTTTAGTTTCAGATGAAAACAATGAGAATTATTTTTGAGGGGGGGAAGACGATCCAGTCTCCCAAACTTAAAATATTGGCCTTAATGTTTAATATGGTTGAAAAAGGTAATGTCTGTGTTAAGAAAGAATTGAAAAAATGGTTATGAATGATTTCTATCCCCCACCACTAATTTTTGTAGCTCTTTCCACATAGTTCTGACATATCACAAATCTTTACACTGCATTTGCTAAATGTTATAGTAAATTATTTTATGATAGATGCTACAATGCCCACAGTATGAACATGCAGTCATATTACTTATAAACCAGTCCCATATTTACTCAAGTCAAAATTTGATCCTTCAACAACCCAACAAAGTTATACAAAGAAGTATCACTCCATGACTGAAGATATGATTTTAATTTGAAACTAGACAAGGAGAATGAACTAGAGTCAAGGTCGTCTTAGGGGAGCAAGGTATCAGAGGAGAGAAAGACACAACACAGGATACAACTATAGTATTTTGTTCCAAGCAATTGAGAATGTTTTGGAATTCACGGTCTCAATAGCAAATGAATCAATCATTAAATAACAGAGAGAGTGCCTTTTTTTCAATTAAGCTGAGGAGAAGCATACAGGCAGACAGTCATGAACTTAAAAAGTAGGTCAGGTAGGTGGAATACTTAAAATACTAACCAGATTATAGTAAGAATTAATAATAAATAATATAAGGCCTCTGGACATAACACAAACAGCAACAGCTTCTATGGTTTAACTTAATGTATTTTTTCTGCTTCATCAACACTTCATTTGCATATAATTATAATCTAAAAGTGTGTTGCCCAAAGGAATGAATCCTGTGATCGCTGTTATTGAAGTTTTAATCCCATCCATGAACCAAGATCTTTATATAACTGTGTATATTTTACTTCAGCCAATAACTTCGAAACAAAATTTTGGCCTGAGATTAAAGTATGTGTTGTATTCTGACGAATAAACCCTTCCATCAGTGTAACATTTCCTTAATCTTAAATTATGTTTTCATAATGTGTTATCTAATGTCTCCTGTATAATGGGGGATGTGAATATACAATCTTCTGAAACAAATGGGACAACAAGGCTATACTGGCTAGCTAACTGTTCTTAATTTTTTAACCACATTTTAGTGATTTATACATAAATTTTAGACCCCACTAAAATCATTGGCAAAACTCCCATTGACTTCAACAGAACTAGGATTTGGCTTTACGTTTTGATTGCTACAACGTGTGTCTGTGGAAACTGCTATGGCAGCATGACAATATCACGTGGTGGCCAGACTGTAATGTGAGAGGCTCAAAACATAGCCTCAGTTGTTTTTTTTTAAATTGATGATCTTATATCCTTAATGACTAGAATGATAAAATCACAACATAGACAGCACAGATAGCCTCTGCTTCAGAACAATCTATAACAAAATGCATGATAACATTGGGTTTCTTCATTCTCACTTGGCATAAGTTATCTGTATTCATCTGCAAGTATGCTAATTTACACCATCTAAGAATCTGACCCACTCTGTTCAGTGAGAATTCAATCCTGCTGGGTGCTGAATACATTCTGTGAGTGCTTAGTACTTATTGCCTTCGGTGGGATCAGACCTGGATTTTGCACAGCTCCTATATACCACATACACCAATATTAGAATGAACTCATCCCAAAGGCGTTTCCACATTTTTCACACTCAGAAAATATGCGTGAAATAAAAATATATTTCTAGATATTTTTAAAAACCAAGATCAGCTATAGAGAATTATTTTAACACTTTCTCTCCTTAAAAGCATCTCCTAGGGTCTCTCTCAGTAGTGAAGTAGACACTGGGGACTAAATGAATCCTTGGTGTCAGCAGCCACAACCCAAATTAAGTTTAATGGGAGTTCGGGTTATTTGGTACAGGGTTGAAATTGACTGTATAGCTGCAGCTTCTTAATTTGCCTCCAGCTAAGAATAAATTGGCAAACTTTATCACTGGTGTGAGTCTATTGACTCCAACAGAGTTAAAGCAAAGATTAATTTGCCTTGTTAAATTAAGGGGGCAAAAGCTGCAAAGCCTGTAACTACCCTGGTACTTATTTTTCTTTGTCTAAAAATAGTAGTTTGCTCATTTGCTGTCTGAAGGTGATTGATCATTCTTCCTTCATTTTGGCAACCTAGTTTTATTTATATATATATGTGTATAAAAAATCAATACCGAACACCAGAGAGTGCAGTAATCAAGATGCGTGCAGGTTGCTTGAACTCTAACGTGGCACACGTGGAATCCTCAAATATTGTCTCCTAAAATCCACCACCCAACCCTAGGAAATATTGCGCCCAACTGCTGAAACCTGCACAATGTCTTCTGGCTCTACATCTTCCTCTTGAAATCCGAAAACACTGAAAAAAACAGGTATCTGCCTCCCCCACTTCTACAAACAAAATGGTGCCTAAGCCTGATAGAACGCAGCTGATGTATGTAATATGACAGGTTGCTGTAGATACCATTGCAATTAAATCTGCACTTTTCACCCTATAGACCACCATAAGTGAGAGTTAAAATGCACTGCAATCTCTACCCAGAGGGATGAGTGAAGCAGAACACAGAATCTGTGAAGTGGAAGATGATTTCAGAGTACAAATTACAGATTATGAAGAATTGTAATGATATCAAGATAATTAAAACCAAACTAGTTGATCTAGAAAGTCACTCAAGACAATGGAATACCAGGATTGTGGGAATAGAGAAAGGTAAACCCTCTGATTTTGTCCCTAAACTCCTAATTAAATTGTGCGTGCATATATATATAAAATTATCATTGCTTTATTAGTGATGCTTCCTTATGGACTAATGTACCAAGGTTCTATGGTAATAGGTGATTACTATAATTGTAGTGTTTAAGGCTGTGAGGATCTCAAGTTTCACTTGATCTGGACACTCACTTTGGGTATCAAGTGTGTATTGAAACAGATTTTTTTTTTATTGTATGGTACTAATGTGTATTTCTCTCTCCATTATCTTTCTGTTTTATTTTTTCACTCATTTAATTCTTTTTCTGTCCCCCTTTTGTTCCTCTCCTATGCTGGGAATTTCCTTCCCATTTCTTTAGAAGATGTACTGGGAAGTGACACCCTACCCCTGGATTATATAACTCTTGCTGCTTAGATATGCAAGAACTGGGTACTGCTCAGGAAAATTTGCAATTTCTCATTAATTCACAAAGACACCTTATATTTTATCTGCTATATTTTAACAATGATGGCTCCGAAAATTAAATGTGTCCTAGAATATAAAGGGCTTTAATAACCATATTTAAAGTAAAAATATATACTCAATGCTTAAAAAAGAGAATGTTGACATTTTATGCTCTAGGACACATCTAACAGAACCTGAAGCTTGTAAACTGGATAGAGATTAGATAGGCCTCCCAGTTTCTAGCTGCTTTAATTCTAAAGCAAGGAGCTTTGCTATACTAGTACATAAAAAGTTGAGTGTTAATATTCTGAGCACAAGGTCTGACCATGAGGACAGATTTACTGTCCTCAAGGATGAAATTACCAATTTTATAATCATCTTTGCCAGTCTCTGCATGCCAAACCAGGTTGATTCCAAATGGTTTCATAATTTTATAATAATAATTTAATTAATTAATTTAATTAATTAATTGCACTGAATTTAATTAATTATAACTGACATGGGCCATCATCGTATTATGGAAACGTTAATGAAATTGTAGCCCAAGTACTTGATAAATCTTCTTATCCATATAACAGCACAAATACTCGTCAGGTACTTCCTGCAAACATGGCTGATTTAGGTTTACAAAATGTGTGGAGATTGGGTAACCTATGGCCACAGACTATAGTGTGTTTTTTTTCTGCAGCTCAGTCAACATATTCAAGATTTGACGATTTCTTAGTGCCACAAGACTTGATCAATTCTGTCACTGGTTGTGACATTAGTATTATTGTTATATCTGACCAGGCACCTCTATATATGTCTTTTACGCCTCCAGGTTATGCACCCCTAACTAAAATGTGGAGATTAAATACCTCTCTGCTGTTCGATACATCATTTATTAACTCTGTCCAGCAAGAGTTAGAACTTTTTTTAAAACAAATGCTCCCATCCCGCTTCATCAGCTGCCACACTTTAGGAAGTCTTAAAGCCTTCATCAGAGGCCATATACTCTCTTATTCCATTTTTTAAAAGAATGGAAAGAACATAGAATTGATACCCTTGTGAAGGAAATTAGACTGTACTTCTGCCCTCTCCCCAGAGAAACTCAGAACCCTCATCAATCTAAGATATGAAATCAACAAACTTCTGTCCCAAAAGTCTGAGTTTGCTTTATTTTGTTTGAAGCAAAACCGCTGTGAATCTGGCCAGAGAGCTGGTAAGCCTTTGGTATGCATATAGACAAGCAAAAGGCTAACAAAAATAAGATTGCTTTTATTCATGATACTAGCAATAAATTTTATACAACCGTTAATAAAAATTTCAACAGTTTTATTCAAAACTGTAAAGATGTCCTAAATAATTTTTTTAGTGGATTGAATCAGCCACAGATCTGACTCTGAGGGAACTTTTAGATAACCCTCTAGAAATCATGGAACTGACTGAGGCTATACAAGAAATGAAGGTTGGAAATTTTACAAAAAGTTATCTGAAATTTTAATACCTATTTGAATATGTTCAGTGAGATCAAGGATGAGCAAACTCTCTCACCTACTCCAAAAGAAGCAGTAATTTCAGTCATTCTTAAACATGGCAAAGACCTTGGATTATGTAGTAATTACAGTCCAATATCTTTACTCAATTATGATGTTAAGATTTTAGTTGAAGATCTTGCTGTGCAACTGGACAAAGTTCTCTCACATTATACACATAAATCAGGTAGCCTTCCTTCATAACAGACATGGCTCAGATAATTTGCATCAACTGATTGATAATATTGCTGCTTTAAGAGATTCTAAGGAACCTGTGGCTGTCATTTCTTTAGATGCCAAAAGGGCCTTTGACCATGTAGCCTGGGACTGTCTTTTTCATGTGTTAGCAAAATTTGGATTTAGTAACCAGTTTATTGCTTGGAAGCTTTTATACTCTAGCCAGACTTCCATGGTAGTTACCAATGGTATTATTTCTGCCCCATTTCCATTATAGAGAGGTATGAGGCAGGACTGCTCTCTTTCTCCTCTTCTATTTGATCTAGCTCAGAACCTTTAGCCGTTACCATCTGAGTAAATCAATATATTCACAGTATCAGGATGGGCAAAACAGAGCACAGAATTATGCTCAGTGTGGATGATGCTCTTGTATTTGTGTCTAAGCCTGAGGTTGCCACTCCTAACCTTCTAACCATTACTAATTTTGGACTCCTTTCAGGATAAAAAATTAATTGGGGGTAAATCAGAAATCTTAGGCATTAACAAATATACCCACAAAGATCTTTTATCAAATTAGGACTTCCAGTAGCAATCCTCTTATATGAAATATTTAGGAATACTGGTTCCCAAAAATATTCAAGACTTTCCTAGAGTGAATATAGAACCAATTATTGCCCAAGTGGCTAATGGTTTGAGGAAATGGAATTTGTTAACCCTTGGTTTGTGGAGTAAAATTAATATATTAAAATGTCTTTCCCAGAATTTTGTAAATCCTGAGGGGGTCTCCCTATTTCTATTCTTCAAATTTATTTTAAGAAATTCAATAATATTTTCAGAATATTGCTTCGGGGGGCAGGTCAGAAACCTAGACTGGCTCTGAACAAATCACAGCTCCCCCTATCTCTGTGATGATTTTATTTTCCCAACTTGGAAAATTATATCTTTTTGTTAAGTCACGCATCTTTGTGGATCTTGGATATGACTACAAAGACCTCACCCTGAGTTCAGATTGAATGAGAATATACCCTCTCACTTTTTCAGTCATTGTAGGATTAAATTATTACAGATTTAATGGCTCCAGAGCTCCCTCAATAATGGCTGCGAGGCAAGCATGGTGAAATTTGGCTAAAAAATTCTGCTTCCATCCATTCTTCCATATAGAGGTGGTCCTTTGGAGCAATCCTATCCTTAAAATTGGTGGCAAAACCTTGATGTGGAGGGATTGGATGGGGAGAGGAATTATGACTGTCACAGCTAATTGACAATGATAAATTTAAACCATTTGTTGATCTTCAGCAACAGTTTGGCTAGCGCTGCTCTGGGGCATGCAAATATCTCTAGTTAAAGTATTTGCATACAAATATATTTGGATTGGATGCATTGGGAGTGCCAGAACCTCCAGAACTTTTATTATTTTTGGAGGAAACTTCCTGGATTTTCTCAATGATTTTCTGGCCCAAAAAAACTGCCAAAGATTGGTAATTTGAGAGTTGCTTGAAATAGAGATTTGGATACACAACTATCTCTCTCCCAATGGAAAACAATTGTGACTAATGTTAAAAAAGCAGCTATCGACCTGAGATTATGGCTTATGTTCCAAAAGACACTTTTTCGAACATACTGGTCCCCACATAGGCTAATGGCAATCGACCTCATAAATGCTGACCATTGTTGGAAATGTAACTCCCTTGGGCTATATTATCTTATACATTTTGAGAATGCCCTTGTATCAAGAATTTCTGGTATGAGATGGGTCAAAGGACTAATTCGATATTGAATGCTAAATTGGAGCCCACTTCCTTAAATTTCATTCTTGGATATTCCTGATACCTGGAAATCACCTGGTAACAAAGCTGTGTGGTTCCAACATGTAGCTTGGTCACTAAAAATTTAATCCTCCAAAGCTGGAAAAGTCAATCCCCATCAAATATTGATGCCTGGTTCAATTATATGGCTGACCTCGCAGCTAACGAACGACTGGCATTCTGCAGAAAGTGAATGCTTGAAAAATTCAAAGCAATTTGGGCTGACTTTTTAGAAGTATATGATAAATACAGGCACTAAAGATAAATATCTTGCTTCCTCTTCTCTCCCTTTATCCTAACCCTCTTTATTTACTTTGTGTTTTATGATGAATCTGGCATTTCATACATTGGTTGTTTTTGGAAAAATTAATAAAAACTTATACATAATAATAAAAAACTGTGTGTTCTTGCTATATATTGCATTTTTACATTTAGTAAGCACAAGATTCTGTCACCCTGATTTCAGTGTAATAAGCATAAAAAATGGAAACTGATTGATTAAATTTAAGGGTTGAAAATAACACAGTGGAAACAGTGGCTTTTTATGCAGCCCAAATGAAAAGAATTGAGCACATAATTAGAAGTAAAAGGAAAGGATATTCAGAAAAAGATATAATCAAACTTTTCTTTTAATGGAAAAGAAAAAAAACAAATGGTACAGCATGTTACAATTACATGCACATTACACAAGAAACAGTTGCTGTAGATGTAGATAGGTGGCTTATGATTTTGTGCTATGCAGTGAATAGCAATCTTGTTTTCAGTCTTATACATATGGCTCTCTCTTAAATCACAGTAGTTACTACAGTGCCAGCAAAGCACTGGTCACAGCAAGGACAAATTGCATATCAAGTGCTGCTGCATTACTTCCAAAAGTTGTCCTTTTGGACAAATGGTGGGATTTAGAAGTAAAAAGGGCAGGGAACACAGATTAGTATTTAAACAGCAGTAGCATCTGACAACCCCAATAAGAGCCCCATGGTGCTTGGTGCTGTACAAACACTAAGATGACAGAAAGCCTCTGTCCTGAAGAATTTATTTTTAGTATCACTTACAGGCACAGCTTCACTCTTCAGTGGAGCCACCAGCATGCCAGGGTACCAAACTTTTGCTGACAGCTCCTGATAGTGTGCTGTGACTGAGACAGGCCTTGTAGGCACTTCAGCTACTAAGGCTGTGTGGTTCTAGCACTTGGCGGTGGTTCCCAATATATGCTCCCCCATTGCTTTCTAGATTCCTCCCAGGGACCCTTGTTCTGCGACTGCTTGCCATTTCTTGGGAATGTATTGTAACTCCCACCCTATTGAGCACTTTTCTTAAAGCCCCAGCTCCTGGAAGCATGTGATTAGGTAAGACTCTCAGCTTTCCTTTTTAAAAACAGTTTCTGGCCCTTGCAGCTGAGAAGAAAAACATGAAGATGTGACCGAAGTGTCACACGTCTCCAAAACCAGGAGGCAAATAAAAACAATGTACGGTGCTGGTAAAACGTCCTGATTTTAACACAGAGCAGGCCGGGGGGGGGGGGCAGCAGAGCTGACACTTGTTTAATGCTGAGGGTTTGCACTATTCCAGCTGCCGTCCCCACCCCCCCGAGCTCTCCTCTCCCGGCCCCCCGTATCCCCCTGAGCAGCAGCTGAAGCGCGCGCTGAGGCCCACAAAGACTCCCCGCGGGAGGGGCGGCCGGGTTCGAGCAGTATTTTAGCCGCCGTGCCCCGCACAGATGTGACCCCCCCAGGAGAGCGGGCGGGGTGTCTGTCTGTCTGTCAGTCAGTCAGTCAAAGCCCCGGCTGCCCGAACCCCCCGATGGCACGAGAATCCGCGTCTTCCTGTTACCAACGGCCAAGCGCTCCGGGCTGGAGAGAAAAGGTTGACGACGTAAAACCCGGTGGCGGTGGCTCCTACCCCCGCCCTCCCGGAACCATAGAGACGGAAGTTAGTCCTGTCCTGAGAGCGACACCACAGAGACGCGCCGCTGTCCGAAGCACCGCCCACCCGCTGTAGCTACTGTCTATGGCCACCGGACCGGCGGGGAGATAATATTAGAAAGAGGGTGCGCATGCGCCTACGCTGCTGGGCGCGTTACACGGGCGCATGCGCAGTGAGGGTGGTGGCTCTGCGCCTCGGCGTGGTACAGCAGAAAGCCAAGCCGCGTGCGCAGGGTGGGGTGGCCGTTGGCCGCGTGACTGCCGACGGGTCGGGCCAGGCCGGCGGAACAGGCAGCATGGCGGAGCCGGAGTGAGCGGTTCATTTGCGGGCGGGGAGGGCGGCCCCTGCTGGGATCCCCTAGGCGCTGCCGGGCAGTCGCCGGGTCTGCTGTGGGGCGGGGGGCACAGGTGCGCGCCGTCGTGGGTCCCCCGCGGGCGGGAGCCGGGGACTCGGGAGCGACTCGCCTGGGGCGGGCCCGCTCCGATGCGGCGGCAGGGCAGGGCCGGGCCGTGCCGTGCCGTGACGGGTCTCGCTTACCGTGTTGTGTCGCGTTAGACCCCGCAGGAAGATCCCGCTGGTGCCGGAGAACTTGCTGAAGAAGCGGAAGGCGTATCAGGCCCTCAAGGCCACCCAGGCCAAGCAGGCGCTGCTGGACAAGAGGAAGGTACGGGCCTGTGGCTGCAGACTCCTGCGCTTTCCCGGGGGCTACAGGCTGGCTATGGCAACTGCCCCTCTTCTGAGGCCTGTGCGGGTTGTCCCTGCCCTCCCCTGACCCGGACCGAGGTGGAGGGCCGCTATTAAAGCAAATTCTGCAGGAGTTGGGGGATGGGACTGGGAGGCACTTGGTGGAATATTGCCAGTGGCATAGTTTCTCAATCTGAGGGTATGAGAGACACAGGCAGGGGGTATTCAGGAAAACAGAGAGAAGAGGAGGCGGGAAGCAGCTGCTGACTTCTAGGGAAGCCTGGCGACAGCAGCCCCCAGCTTCTGATGAAGGTGGGCAGCAGCCCCCCCTCTTCCTGCCAGGTCACAGCTCCGAGTTGGGAGGCGGGCGGCAGTTTCCTGTGTCTGGGGAGGTGGGCTTGCAGCTGGTGGCAGCCATCCCCACCCAGCTCCAAGCCAAGGAACAGTCTCCAGTGCCCCGGCTTGAAGACTGGCAGCAGCTGCCTGCCCACATCCCTGGGTCCCAGTCGGCGTCACAGCCTCCTCTGCCCACTTTGGAGTGGGTGGCAGTCCCTCACCTCCCAGGCTGGCAGCCAGGAGGCAGCAGCCTGCAACTTGCTCAGGTGGTACACTCTCCTTCCCTCCCCCAATCCCAGTGCCCAGAAAACTTGTCAGTTTCACTGCTCTAGCTGAACAGTGAAATGGACAACTATGACAGCCCCAGATTTTACCAATTACCCTCTTTTCCTGTCTGTGTATCTCTCTCCCCCTCCTTCCCTGTCTTTCTCTCGCCCTTTCCTCCTCTCAATCTATGGCAAAAAATTTGGCATAGCACTTTATGTTCCCCAGCATTGGCCAACATCACCTCTAGCCCAGGTACGTACTTGAGTTGTGCACCCCTGGTGTAAAGGTGGTAACCCTACCCACGCTAGATCTGACATCTGTCATATTATGGCCTTATATACTCGGGTTTCTTCCAACATATGGCTCCCATTAGTCTGTAAATATAAAATCCTGTGGAAAATTGAGCATTGGGGTACTTATTAAAATTTTCAGAAGTTAGGGGGTACTTGCTACTTAAAAGGCTGAGAAACACTGGCCTATGGAAAGGTTTTGACTGTGCATTTTTGTAGTTTGCTAGTCTGGGGATGGGGTTGCTATGAGGTATGTAGATGTGGGACAAGCCCCAGTTTCTAACACAGGGAGTGTGGGATTGCTGTAAGGGAGCTGGGGATTGCTGTTTGTAATTGCTGTGTATCAGTGACCTGGGGATTTTATTTGTAGTTTACCAAGATGAATTACTAGCCAAAAGCCTGTCAATACTGGATAAAGAAGTGTTGCAGAAAACATTGTTCGGTTCCCACATTGTGGTTTATGGACTAGTTGCTTGCGATCTGTAGACTGGAGCTCACAGTTTGCATTGTGAGGCCCCACCCCTCAAAGGGACTTAGACACTTCCCTTTGGCCCACATTTAGGAGCCTATCTCTCTGCTTAGCATTCACAGGCAGGACCTCTCTTTTGGAGTTACATGCCTAAGTAATCCTTTCTCGAGGAAAACAGGAGGAGGAGAAGGAAGTGATGTCCCACTCTTCCCTCCACTACTGCCCTGTAGCCCAGTCATTAGATCACCCACCCAGGAGGTGGGTACTGATCCTGGATTTCCCCAATCTCCCTGATTCGGGTCAGGAAATTAAACTCCATTTCTCTCACCTCACAAATGAGTGTCCTGTTCTCCAGCTATGGGTATTCTGGAGTGGCACGCTCTCCTGTTGAAGTTATTCTACTTTTTATTAAATAATTATTTCATTAGACAGAGATGAATGATTCTATGGCACAGTGGTTAGAGAACTCACTTGGGAGGAGGGACATGCTTATGTTGAGCATGGAGTTGAACCCCGGACTCCTACATTCTACATGAGTGCTCAAAGCACAGGGCTTACATTTATAAAGGACACCACGCCATTCTTCTCCATTTTTGGTGTGATCGAGTCCCTAAAATAAAAATCAGGCATTTGGGACGTTTCCAACATTTTTCTTTTTTTGTTTTGACTGAAATAACTTGACAAAATCAGCAGAATCTGTGAAATGTTTCAGTCAATCCAAAAATGCATTTCTCAGTGAAAACTGGTTTTTGGCTGAAAAATTTTGCCTGGGTTTAGTCATTACACTCAGATAAGGCTTAAATTGGGGTATATAGGTTGTTGCTGAACTATGGCTTTTCATGGATTATTCTTGCATTATATTTAGCTGTGGAGCCCTGATCACTCTGGGCTGCATGTGGCTTATTTTAGTTTCTCACTCATGCCTAGCTGCATTCTATTAGATTGAGCGTTCAGGTATATTCTCTGCACTTCTCCACGTATTTTTTTCCCTAATTTGCTCAGATAAAAGGTTCAGTAGGCTGGTTTCTCATGGATTGAAGAGAATGACAGGTCTATGCTGTTCCACACAGCCCACAAGATTGTCTCTCGAGTTTCGCCTTATGCTCTTCAGAATGTTTTCACCTCCTTTAGCCAGTCAGCAGTGAAGTGGCAGCAGTGCTTATCAGGCCCTACATCTAACTTTCTTCCTCTATCAGCATGTAACCTTTCATACACACATTCTGTGAGGGCTAATCATCTTTCATCTTTCTGTATTTAGCACCAAAAGGGGAAACAGATACAGTTTAAACGTATTGAGATGTTTGTTCGAGATTCACGACGCAAGCACAGAGATGAGGTCCGGCTGAAACGCATGGAACAGAAGCCTGGACAAATGGTTCTGCCTCAGGGACACAAGCTGGCATTTGTTGTACGGATTGCAGAGTAAGGAACTTCTTCTATACCATCTCCTTCCTTTTTATTGGTTATCTCTGTAGCTGCCCAGGCTCATTTCCTGATCTATGTGTGCTGCAGTGAAAAGAACAAGGCTGGGGATTATTAAGATGAAGCCCCTTACAAGTGATCATTGGGTGATACCTAGGTGGGAAAAGTACAGCTGCCAACATGTTTTCTCTAATTCAGTATTAAAGGGGTGAGTTTGAGAGTGCGGAGAGTGATAGAGATGCTGCGGTTGAGGAAGATTTTCAGTGGCACGTTCATTAAACTGACTCCAGCCTCACTGAAGATGCTACGCACTGTGGAACCTTATGTAGCATGGGGGTGAGTACGTATCCGATTATCATAATACAGTGGTACATTCCTGTAAATATTACTCCTTGTGGCTTTTTTATATAGTTATTTTCCTCTTGGTAAAATCATTAGTTGGCTCTTTCAGTTCAGTTCACGACTTTGGTGACTTGATACATAAAAATGGTGTTGGGACCCTAGTATCTCCAGTGTGTTAGGGACTCTTTTCTCTAAAAGTGCTTCAAATACTAACACTTCCTACTCTGATACTACAGAGAGATAGGAAATCCCCTGGGCTAACACTGTGCTGGACGGTTAATACCTCCAGCAGCAACACCAGCTTTTTGTCTTGTACAGATACCCCAATCTGAAATCTATACGAGAGCTCATCCTGAAACGAGGCCAAGCAAAGATCAACAAGAAGAAGGTCCCTCTGACAGACAACACTCTGATAGAGCAACACCTAGGTGAGGAAGAGGATCAAAGGCAGTGAACTGAGAAAATAGGGAACTGTAATTTAAATGGTTTGATATGACCCATGAGGGGAGAACACGACTCATTGAGAGAAGAAGGAAATAGAAGCTGGCAAGGGAAGATGCGTGTGGAAATGTTGGTAGTTTGTGAGGTGCAGAAGGATTTTATAGTTGTGCATCCCCTTATTTATGTATTTATGCCCTTCTCCCCCAGGAAAGTTTGATGTCATTTGCCTGGAAGATCTTATTCATGAAATATATTCAGCTGGGCAGCATTTCCAAGAAATCACTAACTTCTTATGGCCATTTCATCTTTCTGTTGCTCGCCATGCTGCACGTAACAAAGTGGGTTTCCTCAAGGAGATAGGTGAAACTGGGTATCGAGGCGAGGGCATCAACAAACTTATACGTCAGCTGAACTAGAGTCAGGTGAGGAGTGGTTATTTACCTCATGTACCATGATGTTGATTGCTGTGGGTTCTGCAAATTATTCATACCATTTGTTTCTTAAAAGTATCCTGCATTGGCCTTACGGGTGAGCATCATTCTTGATTGATAGTACAGAAATGACTGTCAAGGCGGTGAGAAATTGGAGAGCTTATAGTGAAAATCGAGCAGCACTTACAACTCTTCTGGGTACCCTATAAATAAAACAGCACTGGATTGATGTTTCATAGGTTTGCCACTGTATTGTCCTTCAGATGTCAGTCTGACTAAACTCTTCCTTAGAGGCCAGATGCTTTTTATACTAGTCACATTCTCAATAAAGATGATGTATCTCTTTTTCTTCCTGTCCTCTAGGATCCATATGAGGATTTTAGGTTTTTCTCTCCTGATCCATGCTGTACATTTGTCCTCAGACTGTTGGAACTGTGCTACATGGCTTTACATCTCCCGTCCAACTCCCTCTGCCTTCAGTGAAAAATCACGGAGGAGGGAAGATGCATTTCGTACTGTTCCTTCTCCAGGAAGAAGTCAAATTGCTATCAAATTTGAGCATGAAGTGACTTGAACTTGCAGGAAGCAGAGCTTCCCTGTACATCTGATGACACAGACATTATTAAAGCGAGTGACTTTTTTACTATTGTTGGTTTTATGCCATCTTCCTTCTGAAAGATCTGCTGTTTGGAATGAACTTGTACCTGCAAACAGTGTATTCACAAGGTGGGGCTCCCCCCACCATCATTTAATCCTTCATTGCAGATGACTTGTGCCTGAGGATCTTGTGATTCAGTTCTCCTAAACAGAATCAGTTTGTCTCTAGTGATGCTGCACTTCCCTCAAGAGGCAAATTTCCCTATCCCAGTCACCTGTTAAAATGTTTATCCTTAGGGGTACATGGTTAAGGCTGAGGAGTGTATTGTAAATACATCCGTCAGCCACGGCTGTTAGGCAAGCTGCCAGAAGCAAATAGCTTAATGTTCTAGTTGTTCTAGAATCTCTGAAATATCCAGACCATGTTTAGCCCACTGCAAAAGCGGTGATCCTCTGTTACTTGATCACAGGATGCCTTTTAGAGTCTCCTAAATCAGCCTTTATAAGGACTAACCATTTCCCTGAAATGAAATCCTGTATAACCTTTACAGCTTTAATCAATGAGGTAAAGAAGTCCTTTTTTACTCGGTGACTTTCAAATAAATTGTATCAAACTCTGCTGTAGATTGAGGTTAGTGTATGTGTAATAAATTAAGAAGCAGGAGAAAGGAATTCAGGAGGGCAGGTTTCCTCAGTAAAACAGCTTCTCCCTGTACTGAACATGAGAGTTGATTATCTCTAAACCTAACTAGTAGTGGCAGAAGAAATTAGAAAATGATGCTCTGCTTGCAGTGTGAAACTAAGTGGGATTACACTCTTTGGAGTGGAGTACCTACACTGATTTGCAAAGGAAGTGCTTCTGAGCATGGCTTGTTGCTGCAGTTGCCATCCTGACCCATTTGGAAGGGGAGTGAGTGGTGGCGGTGGAGAATGTGAAAAGAGGAGGGGAAGAGACCACTGCACTTCAGTAAGTGACTTTTTCATGTAACTTTGGGAACAAATGTTATGGCATGGATAGATTTATCATGAGCTGAAAACTAAATGGTATTAGTAGTACATCTCTTTTCAGTTCAGTGAAGGTAGATTTGTTCAATTTTTTCTCCATCTAATAGAAAACAGTTTTTGTGCAGATCTTATTGAAGATTTGTATTGGACCATGTCATTCAACCCTTAAGTCAAACCTAAGTCTTGCAAAATCTTAGGGGACAACGTGGACTAGCACACACTCAACTCAGAGTAAAGAGAACAGTTTTTTTCCTCCTGTCTCTGACACTGTGGTCTTGGGTAAATTGGTTCCTCTCTGTGCCTCAATTTCCCAATCTGTAAAATGAGAACAATTATATTTGAGATCTATGAATAAAAACTGAAGTTTTGGTATGCAACATGGATAAAATAGGTGCATGATAAAAACAAGTAAAGAAATTTGACTTTTTTTTTACAGCATGCTTTACTCCTGTAAATTTTCTCTAGTTGAAGTTTTAAAAGTGCTCTGTAAAGCTTTTGAATTTTTCTAATACCCTCATATAGCATGCTCCTTTTTTTTGTTTAAGACAAACTTCTGTTTTGTTTTTTGTTCCACCTACAACTTTGGTCTTAGGCACTTGTAACCTTTCTGTTGAATAGTTCATCAGAAACCTCATGGATGTGTTAATTAGTAAGCTGTGATGTTAGCATGTCCACATGGGGAAGTTGCACCAGTTTAAATTAGTTCTTAAACTGATGCAAATCCCTGGGTAGATGTTCTTTCACATTGAGTAATTTTATTTTGGTTTTGCTTAAACTTACTCCTAATCAATTTAGCATAAAACAAAATAGTTTAAATCAACATAAATGTCCATGCAGTCTTTGTACTGATTTATCTAAATTGATTTTAAATTATATCAATTAAAGCAGTGCAGCTTTCTAATGTAGACAAGCCCTTAGTCTGAGGCTTTTTCTTTCACACTCTTGCATCAGAGCAGTGGTCTTTGCATCTATGTGTTATACATAGTAGTGATGAAAGCAGAAAGCTGAGCTGAAGAACCAGTGTCTTAGGATTCCCTGGGGCAGATATTGAACCTACCTTTATATATATTTTTTAAATCATGAAAGCAGGGCATTTGACAAAGAACAAGCAAAAGTGGATCTTCCTAGACCATGGATATTGTAAACTAAAGTGAACAAATGCAGAAAGCTTCGCAAATCACCGTTAAAAGGTTATCAGGGATTCTCCTTAGACTATAAGGCTTTCAGTTTAATTCTTAGTCTAGAATAATGCATTATAGCCAATTAATGAGTACTTGACTTTGATTATATTATACATGTAAAGAACTTCAACACAGATACCAAACAATAACCATCTGATTTTTATTTTATATGTAATTAACAAAATAACCCAAGCATTCAGATTTTACTCTGTATTTCAAAACATCTTGAATCTCCATATTCTCAGGCCACAGGTCAATCAAAACACTGATTCAACCACTGGGTCACTGCAGACTAACATCATGTGGTCCTTAGGATGTAGTTTATACACAAGGATCAGATCCAATCACAGCATAAATATCCTGATGAATTCAGAACCTAAAGTTCATGCAAACTACTGAGAACCACCTAGCTCCATCCCCTTTGGACTCCCCTTCAGGTAGTTGAAGGCTGCTATCAAATCCCTCCTCCCTCTTCTTTTCTGTAAACTGACTAAGCCCAGCTCTCAACCTCTCATAAGGCATGTACCCCAGACCTCTAATCATATTTGTTGCCTTCTGCTAGACTCTCCAATTTGTCCACATCATTTCTGTAAAGGGGGAACCTCAAAACTAGACCCAGTACTCCAGATGTGGCCTCACCAGTGCCAAATAGAGGGGAATAATCACTTCCCTCAATCTGCTGGCAATGCTTCTACTAATGCAGCCCAATATGCAGTTAGTCTTTTTGGCAACAAGGGCACACTGTTGACTCTCATCCAGCTTTTTGGCCACTGTAATGCCCAGGTCCTTTTCTGCAGAACTAATGCTTATCCACTCAGTAGCAGTGCATGGGATTCTTCCTTCCTAAATGCAGTAATCTGCACTTGTCCTTGTTGAGTCTCATTAGATTTCTTTTGGGCCAGTCCTCCAATTTGTGTAGATCACATGCTTGTTGACACTCTTAAAGAATTCTAATAGATTGAGGCTTAATTTTCCTTTGCAAAAGCTGGGAGCTCTTCCCCAACATATCATATTCATCCATGTGTCTGATGATTCTGTTCTTTATTATAGTTTTCAACTAATTTGCCTGGTACTAAAATTAGGTTTACTGACCTGTAATTTCCAGGATTGGATCTGGAGCCTTTTTTAAAAATTGGTGTCACATTAGCTATGCACCAGTCCTCTGGTACGGAGGCTGATTTTAAGCAGTAGGCTATATGACACAGTAGATCTGCAGTTTCACATTTGATTTCATTCAGAACTCTTGGGTGAGTACCAGCTGGTCCCGGTGACTTATTGCTGTCTAATCAATTTGTTTCAAAATCTCTTCTGTTGACACCTCAATCTGGGACTTTTCCTCAGATTTGTCACCTAAAATGAATGGCTCAGATGTGTCAATCTTCACTGCAGAGGATGGGAGGGAGACCATAACAAATAATTCATTTTGCTTCTCTGCAGCAACCTTGTCTTCCTTGAGTGCTCTTTGAGCAGTTCAATTCCCACTGATTTGGCAGACTTCCTACTTCTGATGTACTTTTTTGTTTTTGCTCTTGCTTTTCTGACTCTTGCTAGTTGCTTTTCAAATATTTTTGGCTTGCCTAATTATAATTTTTGCTTTGAGTTGCAAGAGTTTATGCACCTGTGTCTTTTCCACGGAATGATTTGACTTTTGATTGTCAAAGGATGTCTCGTTGCTTATAATCGCCTCTTTTACTCTGTTTAGCCATGGCGGCATTTTTTTGGTCCTCTTAGTGCTTTTTTTTTAATTTGGGGCATATGTTTCATTTGAACTGTTATGGTATTTTTAAATAAATTCCATGCAGCTTGCAGGCATTTCACTTTTGTGACTTTTCCTTTTATTTCTGTTTAACTAGCTGCCTCATTTTTGTGTAGTTTCCCTTGTTGATATTAAATGCTAATGGGGTGGGTTTCTTTGGTATTTCCCCCCCCACAAGGATGTTAAATTCACGTACACTATATTAGCTATTACTGAGTGATTCAGCTATATTCACATGGTGGACCAGATTCTGTGCATCACTTGGGACTAAATCAAGAATTGCCTCTCCTTTTGTGGGTTCCAGGACTAGCTGCTCCATTAATTAATTAAGCAGTCATTAATGAAATTTTATCTGTGCATCTCATCCTTATTTTCTGACATGTGGTAGGTATTCTTCTTTCTCGAGAGACCATGGGTATGTGCCCCTGAGGTAAAATATTTGCTCAGTTGATTTGATGGCAGCTGCATCTGTGGCTGAAGAGACCCACACGAGACAATCTCTGCCAAATTCATCACATTTAAAGGTGGTGGTTTCGACCTTTTGGGCTCTGCCTTCTGTGAGCAATTTTCTCTGCTAAGCTGGATTGCTTCCTCTCATAGCTTGAGAGACCTTTATTGAGCTCTTGTTTCCAAAGACTGTGGTCCTGAGTGTGATCTTCCCACTTATCAATATCCATTTCTTTGAGGTCTTGCTTGCATACCTCCCTGACATGCAATTTTGGGTGTCCTGTAAATCTTGTTCCAGATGCCAATTCACTGTGGAGGATGTCCTTTGGGATGTGCATTTCAACTATCCACCTAAAGGTGACATATACCCAGTCAATATGGGGATAGTTGAAATCCCCTATTATTATTGGGTTTTGTAACCTCTCTAATCTCCCTGAGTACACCACAGTCGTCACCACCATCCTGGTCAGGTGGACAGTACCATACTGCTACTCGTTATTCAAGCACGGAATGTCTATCCATAGAGATTCTGTGGTACAGTTTGATTCATTTAAGATTGTTACTTTGACTCTGCTTTCTTTCTTTTTCTTTCTTTCTGCCACTCTCCTATCAGTACAATCTACTCTCATTCCTATATATTTTGTACCTTAGTATTATTGTGGCCCATAGATTATCATCGTTTCAAGTTGTTGTGATGTCTATTATATCAATTTCCTCATTTAATACCAGACTGTCAAGTTCATCCATCTTACTATTTAGACTTCTAGCATTCTACTTCTAGCTTCTACAAGCTCTTATAAATGATTGCATTTATGTGGATGTTAATGCTGTGGAAAACTGAATTTTTCAAAGGGATGTTTCCCCACAAACTTGTTTGAAAAAAATCACTTGAGGTCATACATGAAGAAACAATGCCAAAAGATTTAAAATAAGAATTACCATCCGTTTTCATTTTATCAGATTTATTCTTTCAATTTAAGTGGACATCCCCTTGAATTATAAAACAGGCTAAACAGGAATGCCCTTTGTAACTTCTCCATGCCCATCATTATGTTTATACCTCTACTATGGCCCCTCTAAACTAAATAATTCCAGTCTTTCAATCTCTCCCCTCTGGAAATCTTTCCATGACAATTCTTTATACCTTGTTAGAACTCCACTAAAAGGTATAATTCAGCATTTAAAACTGCCCAGTTAACATTTTCTGAAGAGGTAAAATATTTGAATAAATAAATATGAAATAGATAAGTGAATATAAAACTAGAAGAGCAAAAATTGTTTACCCAGTGCAGCCACCTAGATTTCCACAGGAATTCCCTTCAGTTAAACTTTACTGCTTTGATGACCTCTAGTGGAAAACATACAAGATGCAGTAGCAACACTGCAGGGTTTTTAAAATGTAATAATATTAAGTACATACCAGGAATGTGAACATATCCTACTTTTATGCAATATGGTTACAAATTTAAAACCACAAGACAGGGAAAGCAAAGATTTACTGCTATAACCCTAACTCAGCTGTATTGCACATGGCATGAACGTGACATTTGAAGAGGCTTATCTAAAAGGTATATACCACCTTTAAACATTATGTGCTGACGTGGCTTGGTTAAAGTTGCAAATAAATTCTCATTCAACAGCCTCTACCATTTTCACGAACTCAACGAGGCTACTCGTAAATAAATTTGCAAGTAGGGGCATAAAACTAAATAGGACTAGTAAAGCAATTTCCAAATACAATGAAGATACAGTATTTGCTCCAAAAGCAGTACCATCTACAGTAACAGCACAGACCTAGTTTAACTATCCAGATAGCCCAAGCAACAGAAAAAACTATTAAAATCAGTGCAAACTCATTGATGAAGGAAAAAGGAATGAGATGGCATCACCCCACATGAGGCAATGTTATGGGCCATCTCACTGGGGGAGCCAAGGATGGAATAGGCATATCTTTTGAGCAGTTCTACAGAAGCCATTTCTTAGAAGTGAGAGGTTATAGTTGAGGCATTCTGACAGAGCACGGTAGAGCTTACACTTCCTTAAGGCTGAATATCAGGAGAAATTTAAGTGGTGAGTAATCTTACAATGAAAGTTTTCACTACTTGAGATGTTTAAAGCTAGGACTATACAGAATAGACAATGTAGTATGTGTAAAATAGGAAAAAATACTAAGGAATAGCCTTGTGCTGGTAGGGGGACGGTTAATAAGTAACCATGTTTTTTTTCTATCTTTAACTTGTAGTTATTACTAAATCAGTGTTCGCTTATGACAAAAGTCCCAAAACTTCAATAAAAAAAATATTTAAAATTATTTCTCAAAATGCCAGAGCTCCTCATTGCCTCAACTTTGTGCATACCTTTAAAAGTACAACTTTTATTTTTATCTCATTCTTCTGGTGGTTCTTACCAGAACTATTGTAAACCTAAGCTGGCCTTCTGAATGTTGTTTCAAAAGGAGTATATGAATGATTAAAATTTGGATTAATGCTTAATTGAGGTATTCCTTTCAGCAGAGTTTTACAAAACATACACCAGCAGTGAGCATTTGGTGTCAGATACAGTGAACCATGCAAAGGCGACAGCTATACTTATATAGAACCAAATTGGCTTATCAGTATGCCAAGGCCTATGGGCTATAGGCAATGAAAGATTCCATTAAAAAAAAAAAGAGGCAAGGACCATTTCTGTTGTAACTAGGATCAGACAATTATTCAGATCCAGATTTTTAAAGGTATTGATGCATAAAAGATGGAAACAGGCTTTTAAAAAGCCCACCAAATGCATGACTGCATCTTTAGGAATCTAAATACCTTTACAAATTTGGCCCAGAGCATTTAGCGCCAAGTCAGTAACATGTCAAGATGCTCCAAGTTGGGCCTGCAGTTTATCTTAAGCACTAAGGGAGGAAATGCTTTGCTAAACACCCATATCTTCTTAGAGTTGCTTCATTTTTAGTACTTTTGGTGTAATGTGGTACTGAAGTGTTCACAAAAGAAAAACCCATGACTGTAGAGGCTGAAGCACGCTATTGTACATGCACACACAAAACTCCCCTATATTAGAAGAATATTAAAGTTGCAAAGTCATCTACCCAAAAATTAAGAAATGCCAGAATTAAGGTTGCCTATGCAACCTTCATTTGATCTTTGTGTGGGCATATGCATTTTGAAAGAACCTAATTACATGATCAGAACATTTTTTTCTACAGGATCCCGGCCTCATTCTCTGCTAAATTGCCATTTAACCCCAGTGGAATCTAACGTACCTTGGTGCCTAAACTACTACTTCTGACATGCACACTGGTGCTTTGGTCCTGAAGGCCGGTGCCTATTAAGCATAAAAGCTGCAGCAGGATCCTGAAAGCAGGTGAATATAGGCAGTGTCCACCTATCTTATGTGCGGAGGACAATGCACTCAAAGCATGCTTTCTTCCACACAAAAAGCAGTAAGCGAAGGCAGCCTCCCTTATAACTCTTAGCCCAGTTGTTAGGGCACTCACAAGGGCTATAGGAGATCCTGGTTCAGTTTCCCCTCTCCCTGATGAGAAGGGGGCATAGGTTTCCCCAACTCTCAGGTGAATACCCTTACCACTAGACTATAGGATGATTCTCTCAGGCCTCATGCATATTTAGTAATTTATAGACAGTGGACTAGCTACCTCAAGAAAGGCTGAGAAAGCCCCTCCTACCTTGTGTCTAATAGTTTACTAGTTAGGGTACTCACTTGAAAAGTGGGGAACAAAAGTTAAACACTGTTCTCATCAGGCACAGGGAACAAAAGTTAAACTCCCTTCTCATCAGGCACAGGTCTCCCACATCAGTGCCCTAACTGTTAAAGAGAACCTCCCTTCCTTCCTATTTTGTGCAGTTAGGTGTACTCTGAGAACACTTGCTAGATCACTACAGGAGAGATGGGTGTATGGAGGAAAGAACAAGTACTTTTATGGATTTGGGCTTTTGCTACTTGAGTGGCAAGCACCATAGAAAAGCCTATGAAGTCTGCCTTCAGAGTAGGGTTTCAACAGTATGCACTAAGGAAGGCCTGCGACCACCGACTGAACAATGAAGGATAAAAAGTATTGAATAGTTACTTAAGTGCAGACTGGCCAGACAGATTATGGCTGAAAGTATCCACTCTTTTGGATGCCTAGGACTTGATTTTTCAGAGTATTTAGCAATAAGTTCAGAGAACAGTTCCTATTTACTTCAGTTTGCAGTTGAGTGCTTGGCACTTCTACTTCAGACCCGAACCTCAAGTTGGGCCCCAGAAAATAAGGTGTGCACACCGTGAAATAATTTGGTTTAAATGACTTACCTAGCATTGCATACCTGGCAGAATCTAGTTCTCTAGGGCACCATTCACTACCTGAGCCCTGAGGCCCTCCTATCTCCTCCTACAATCCCCTGCCTCAATCACTACATACCTTCCAGCTTCTGCAACAAATGAAGCATGTGGTCCTAAAGACAAGTCTCCACTACTCTGATTCATATCCAGAGCTCCATTGTGGGCACTGATTGAGATGGGGGAGCTGTGGGGAAAAAATAGTATGTCCTCATGTAATTAGACTATAATGCACAATGTGGGAAAATAAAGTGTGCGTAGGCAACCTTAGTTCTGGCATTTACTAACTTTTGAGTACTTTACTTTATAATCTTAATGGTGGTTTAATGTACTTTGTGAGGTATCATTTTCTAGAAAAAACAAACTGAAGATAACAGGAATTACCTCATGGCATCATAATGACATCCACTTGAGACACCAGCAGGTTGGAAATGATAGAGCCACTGCATAAGCCTCTGCCCTTGAGTTAACAGAGTAACTCATAGCAGTCATAGGTAGGCTGTCAGCATTTGAGCACGTTTTGCCAGTGGACTTGAAACACATGCTGATTGCAGAGGAATGGTGGGATGTATGGAACTTGGCTTCCATTCCAGTTTCTGGAGGGGAGTGTGCTCTAAAGAGCACAATCTAGTCTGCTCATTCTTCTCATTCTTGACCCCTTCTGTACAATCCCCACTCCTTGTCTCCTTGCTCAGCCTGTCCCAGGTCCTCCCCTTCACTGGCTCCCCTTCAGCTACTTCTATCTCGTCCCTTTCCCCAGATCACCCCATTCAAGTCAAGCACAGAGCAAAGGAGACAGTCTCGCTCCCTGTTCTCATCTGCTGCTGCCCTGCAGCTGCCAGGAGCCGCAATTGCAGGAAAAGTCTTGCTGAGCCTTCTGCCCCCACCCAGAGCACACAGAGATACCGTGTAGGGATAGCAACTTGCACAGTCCAGTCCTATGTAGAAAGCTGAGAGAGGATCTCACTGCATACAACATCCACAGATTTTTAGCATTGAAGCAAGATTTTCCCAAAAGTCTTATAACTTGGCCAAGTACAGGCAGATTTTCACAGGAATATCATAAAACACGGCTTTGAGAAGTTACCCCCTTCACCAAATTGAAAGCCACAGCTCTAAAGAACAGAGTTGTTAAAGATTCAACAAAACCATTGTAAAGATTTATACTGTGTTAAAATATAAAAAAAAATAAAACCACCCCACATTTCCCCTTTACTGCATGCTCAGAAAATGGACTGTTTTTATCAGAAACCTAAAAAAGTTCAGTCTGCTACAACATAACATCTATCCAAACAGTTGAAGTTTGACAAAGTTATAAGCAACTAAAAACAGCATCTTCTAATAAGAGTCAGGCAGCTTTTATACGCAGAGCTGCTAACTCTACGTATAACGTATTTTGACAATACAGCTTATAAATACCTCACTTCTACAAACAGGTAATTAAGAATGACTGCATAAGATTTTCCATTCTAAATTTTATCATTTAAATTCATTTTCCCTTTCAAATTCAGCTTCTCAACTGAAACCTCAACCTCCTTTATCTGAAGTTTTTTTAAACAAGTAATCCTTTTGCTGTTAAATTTGGATTTTTCTTCAAAATACCTTTATTGCCAAAATAAAGACTGAAGTATGAAATACCCCGATATAGTTCTCAATCAGAACTATTGAATGTATCTGGGAAGTTTTTATTAGATCAATTATTGCCTTGAAATTAGCACTCTGCCCCTCTAAAGTATGTTTTAGGGTTCTTAGCCTGGTAACATGCACAGCTGAAGAAAGTTACATGTGAACTTAGTTAACTATACAGAAAAAATATTTCTGAAGGTGTGCACAGCTTCATTTCTTCCATGTTATAAAGCCCCATGTGCAAGTGCACAAGGGAGCTGACTTACAGGTTGTTGTCCATGCAACTTAGTCATTTTCTAACTTTGCTTAAAAGGGACATTATTGAGTTGAAATAGTTAGAAGTAGTTTCAGGTACTATTTTTGCCTGTAAAGATACCCCACTCCCAATGTGGTTTTATGGGTACTTCTATAAAGACCTATTCAGAGCAAGGGAATCTATACAAAAATGGTGAGACTATACACAAATTACCATTAAACACAAGCATTCTTATCTTATGTAATGATCCTGAAAGCCCATTGCAGAAGTGACACTAATTAATCTTCAGTTACAAAACTAAAACTAGGTGAAAAAAAAAAAAGAACAGAAGCTGTGATTCTTAGTGACAGTAAGCCTTTTTGAGGGAATAATATTTGACTTGCATAAAAACCTAAGGACATGGTCTAGAAAGCATTAAACATGCAGTCCCCAGATATTCAACAAATGTGAAAAAGTTCTCATTACAAAGATTTTAGAACTTTATTTCTGGAAAACAAGAATACAAAATAAGAGACAAACTAACATGAAGAAAAGAGACAAACATTAACATGGGGAAGTTAATTACAGAGTAAAACAGTACCCAAATACTTGTATAGGCCAGAGGACAATCATTCATATTCAAACCTCTTATAATACAGAGGAAGTATTGATTTTATCATTTCCAGGATGGAACAAAGAGGCAGAAAGGTGGGTAGAATAGACATGACTTCAGTAGTGGATTAGTTCCAGGACCATCTTCCTTAACACCATCCACCTAAATTGCCAACAAGAACAATCCCTAGTCCATTTTTCTAGAGTAATATATTTTTAGAAGTCTGTTAACAGACACCATATGATCTCATAATGAAAATATAGAGAGAGATTAGGTAACAGATGCCATTTCAAAAGTATTCCAGGATAATCAAATGTATTATCTGTATGCAGCCTTTCTAAACTAGGTTACAGGTGGGTTAAGTATTTGATACAGTTCCGGGTGGTCCAATCTAGAAGTGGATTTGGCATACATTGCCACATTCCTAAATAAACCTTGTGTCCCCCATTACATGGACGACAACAGGTCAACAAGGACTCAGCACAGCATTGCGTGTAATGTGAACAAAAGAACTGCTTTGTTTTGCTATTATTTCGATCCAAACCGGAGTACAAGAGACAGGAAAAAAAAGCCACACTCCTGCACTGTTCTGGATGCAACTACAGTTCATAATGTCAACTTTACAGGAAAGCAGTTTATGGACATTGACCACATTATTCCGCTTGGTCAAGGAAAGGAATCCTTTTTGTAGGCTACCATGCTATTTACTTTGTGAATGGTAGTAGTAAAGGAACGAAGACGGACCTCTTCAGAGTTGGCAATAAACTGTGGTCCTGATTCTTCCCATTTTTCTGGCACTGCCAAATCTTTGTCTGTGTAAATGAGTAAGTCAAAGGCACCTGTAGGCAAAAGAAAGTAGTCAGTGGTTATGTACATATGTCAGAGAGATTATCAATTTGCAGATTCCACACCTTTGACCATAAGCCCCCTAAAATCAAGCTCACATACATGCTACGTATAGCTGATTTAAACAGCTGGCTTTTTATGTTTGAAACAGTCTGAATATATGCAACATCAATTTTCAATCTTCTATTTAGCATTCAAAAACAACATAATGTGTGAGATCATAAATCCATAAGTACATACTTAATACCTTAAATAAAAACTGAAAGGTAAGGCATTTATGCAGTTCTATTTGTATTTACAGTTCCAGAGCCTAATATTCACTTGAGGGATGACTCTGTTTACATTTATACTAGTTCACAGCTATCCTCAAATAGACTAGTTATTTGCTATTAGTCACTCTATAGTTGTTTATTGGAGAACATATTCACAATACATAGTAGTTTTAAAAAAAATCTTTTTGCTAAATATGTATGCCTAAACTCAGAGTTGCATAAATTTTAATTCAGAGGCAGGGTTCATCCATTTTGGAGGATCACCTCACCAGGAATAGCTTTACAAGTACTTCAGTGGGTTGAGGAGGTGGAGAAGACATGTTTAGAACCATTCGCATATTTAAATAAAAGCTTTTCAATTGGAGTTAGATCCCAAATCAGTAACAGAGTATAATTTTAGACTTATAGTATTTACATTTAACTTAGTATTTTGTGCTTTCTTTGCCAAAGCAAACAACTTGCACAGTGAATGTTACAGAAGTGCAAAAGAAAATGCACTTGAGGTTAGGTGTCAAACTTCTTTAAAGCCTTCATTTTGAAATAGGAGATGGTCATTTAAGTCTACATAAGCAGTATATAGCTCATAATTAGAAAGGCGGTAGTCTCATTTCGATTAAAATTTCAGTTCAGGTTTAAGATGTTTTCTTCTACAAGAAGTTTGTAGTGTTTCGTTAGTTACATAAAAGTTCGGAATACTCACAGGATGTTTCCAACAAAGGCAGAAATGTTACTGTGGCAGTTATTTGTCTGATAACAGATCGAATTTCCTCCTGGATAGCTTTCTGAGATTTCTCTCTTGGTACACTACAACAGTAATGAATTGTCAATACAGAGGAGAAAAAAAAATAAAGCTTTTGTTATTATGGAATTTTTTTTCCAAATCTAACTCTCTCCATTAATTGTATAGCAATAACAATAATAGCTTTTAAACAATACAGGGACAGAGCATCCCTGCCCCAAGAAATGTAAGTTTTAACAATACAAGGCGGATGATCAAGGTTTGAAAAAAATAAACAATGACAGTTTTAGATTCAGTTCATTGTTCTTATATTTAAGGATACCAGTCTCTGTCTTGATTTCATGTGATCTGGAGTTTATGGGATAATACGGTTACTAAAGTAACTGCTTCTCAAAATGAGAAAGCTATAAGCAGAGTAGTGGTGAAAAACAGACGCATGTAAATACCATTCTTGAGGTCTATAATGCTTGCTAAAGTAACCTACAGCTTTTACACAAGAAAAAAAAAAATAAAGGGAAAACTCTACCTTTGATATGTAGCACCTTTTAAAGTAAAAGGGAATCACGTGTTCATCTGAGATCAAAGGTTTTCCATGAGTGAAGTACACCAGTTAGCTGCCATCAGACTGACAGCTATAAAGTTCTGTCAAAAAAGATCTGAGCTAGTGTGTTTTCCCCCTACACATAAGTATTTTCAAAGATTGACACAGATTTCTCTTTTTCCAGCACAGTTTACAAATACAAAACAAAGGGCCTTTAATACTTGCACCTAATCAACTATTAGCAGTAGTCAACAGGAAGATTTTATAACAGTGAGATTTTGGCTGCATTACCTCTCATCCTTTGCAGTCTTGTCACATTCAATGTCAAACTGCCACCTTTCAAGTACCTCACTGCTTTCAATACTAGAGATTACCACCACCAGCCGCTGTACTGAACACTTGTACAACCAGTCTGAAAGAAGCAAGAGAAAAATAACTTCCCCAAATTCAGAAAATGGATATTCCTAACATTATCTATATTTTCTTTAGTGAAGTGACTCTTCAGTAACCCCACATTACTATCTGCACTAGTACCACTGCTTATGGAAAAGCAGTTAGTATGCAGTCTTCAGTTTAAATGCGTGGTTAGTAACAAAAAGATGTACGTTCACTCCAATTCCAACAGTTAACCCTGAAATATAAGAACAAGCACGGCAGAGAGATGTTGGCTATGTAAATGGAGAAGGGGAACAGGCAAGTTAGGACTAACCTCTGAACAATTAATAAATTCGCATTTGAGCTCTGAATGGTGAGGGCATTGAAGATGCTACTCTGCTTCAGAGAGGATTGGTTGGGATTTAGAGGGGTTTGTTAGAACAAGGCTCTCCCCGCTACAAATACGAGAACAGGTACCCAGGACTGTCACACAAGCGAAGTATCGGGGCACGTCCGACTCACATCCTCGACCCGTGAGGCACTTTTACAAGGCTGACGGCGGTTGCGGAGAACAGGCGAGCTCGCAGCTCCTACGCCGCGCGCTCCCGTCCCACTCGCGGCTGTACCTTTCAGCTGTTCCACCACGTTGTTCAGGTAGTTCTTGAGGTCGGGATCGGCGGTGACGAGCAGGGTGAGCCCGTATTTCTGGACCCGGGTGAAGGTCTCCGAGGGGTAGACCCCGCGCTGGTACAGAATGCTGTTGATGCCGTACGCTGAAAGGCAGGTACCGCGGGCCGGGTCACTAGGCTCCGCCGACACGGGGCGCAGCCCGCCCGCTCCCAGGCACCCCCAGCCCTGCCGCCCCGCCCCCTCCGTGCTCCGAGCCGTAGCCGGGGCAGGAAGGGAACAAAGCCGCTGAGGAGCCGCGCAGAGACGCGGGGCCCGGGCCTACCAGGCTGCCTCGGGCCCCCTCCCCGGGCCAGCAGCGCTCCTCGCTGTGCGGCAGGGACCCCCCGGCCCGGGTCCTTCGCCCCCGGCCCGAGCGAGGCGACAAGCTGGGGACGCCCGGCCCGGCCCGGCCGCTCCCTCCCTCACTCACAGAAGAACTCGGCGACGATCTCGGCGCTGCCCCGCAGGGTGATGCCCTGCTCGCGGCTCAGCTGCTTGGCCATGGCACCCCCAGCGCAGAATCCCCGCCACCACGAGAGCCGCTATCGGCCCGTTCAAATCAGGCGCCGCCCCCCGCGCGCGCGCGCTCCGCTCACGTGCTGCACCGCAGCAAAGCGCCTCATAGGCTGGCTCTCGCTGCTCCTAGTCGTTCCCCCCTCCTTCCTGTCCGCTGTGTCGCTGACGCATGCGCATTGCCCGCCGGGAACAGTCCCATAGCGCGCCGCTCTCTCTCTCTCACGGAGCCTCTGTCCGCGCGCAGGCGCAATTCGTTGCCTCGGCGGGCCGACCCGGCGTTGTCTGGGGGTTGGGCGTGGCTCTGCACGTTCCATGTATGGCGTGATTGGGGGTGGTCCCAAACGCGGGGCGGGGCGTTCTTTCGGCCAACGGCCGTGCCATGCTGCCTCCCAGTGTGCGCGCGGGTGCTGGCACCGACCAGTCGGGTGGCGTCCCGAGTCCCTCCAGACTCGCGCGGCCGGTAGGGCTACGCGCGGGGCGGTTGGCCTTTGCTTTGCAGACACAAACAGGCTGTGGGGAGCGGGGCCCGGCCCCCCGCCCCCACGGGAGCAAAGACTCGCAGCAGGCCGGGGCTGCTGTGTCCGCCGGGGGCGCTGCCTGCCGACCCGGCCCCCCACAGCCCAGGCCACTGGTCCATGGGGAGTGATTTAAGTGGCTGAGGAAGCGCAGCCTCGCTAATGGGGGGCAGGGGAGAGAAGAGTCCCCCCGGGCCAGCTGCGCTGGGACTGCTCAGCCCTGTGCCATCAGACAGGGTGGGAGAGCGGGGCTCGGGCATTTACTGGGGTGCCTTAACCACCGTTCCCCCTCCCCCCACTGTATTCTGACAGACACCTTACCTGCACCCTCGGTAGGGCTTCAGGCATTACCCGGTTAAGGCGCCCCTCACCTTTCCCTCTCTGTAGGGATCCAGGGGAAAGGTATCTGCCTGTACCCAGTTCACCCTCTGGGGTGCAGGGTCACCCTTTCCCAATTCACAGGGCTCTGGGCATAATTCTCTGTGGGTTTGCAGGATCTTTTACCAGTGAAGGAGCTTTACACAGTAAAAGCCTTATTTTCTATTTTTTAATAATTACCGAAACAATACACACTAGAATCATGCTGTGCTCACCACTTCCAATATGGCAGACTGGCCACCAGGTGAAGTTAATCAGGATTAGATCATCCCAGTTCTCCAACTCTTGTAAATACTGCTGAGGTTTGGCAGCTTGCTCTGCTCTTGGGCTATGACCTGAAGTTAGGTTCCAAGAACTTTCTTTTGGATAGCAGTTTATATAATTAAAACTTGGGCCCTGCTTAGATGTACCTTAACCACTCACTTAAAATTAAAGTACTACAAAACACCAACCAAAGTCCATTATGAAAGTTATTTAACCAATCATCTCACCACCTTAATTAATTTAAATACTGCACACTTATTTATACAACAGTCAGGAACAACCTGACAAAAATCATTCAGGTAAACAATAGAGAAGTGGGGACCATAAGACAAAACCAGTGTAGATCTTACAACCACAGCTCTTGATACTTGCCAGATAGAACGCTCTCAAAGAAAGTTTTCTTTAAACATCTTAAGATCTGTTTTTGATCTGGTGGTGGTGGGTACTCTTAGGACAGTTGTACCTTCTTAACAGCCTGATTCTACATTGTCTTGATGTAATTTCAGGAATGTGAAGACTACCTGCTACTTAGCTTAAGGCTGCTGTCTCCTAATATGGCTGCTACTGCTTATCCCAAGAACAAGGCCTAAACTTAGCCAAAAAAACAAGGCCTTAGACCTTACAATTCCCTCTTTAATGATGCTTTAACCAAAGCAGTGATTACTACTATAGGAGTCTCTTACATGTATGTGATCTACATGTGGTTGAAGAGTTTTAATACTGTAGATGGGGAAAGAGTTGTTTGGCGTAGAGCAGAGAAACAAAAGTGGTGCAATGAAAATGAGCAGAGCACTCAGGCTTGTGGGGTTGAAAGTCTTAAGGGAGATGTATCGAGCTAAGGAAAAAGATACAAGGAAAGTGATGGAAGAGCTGTTGCATGGAACTTTTAAAACACATTGAGTTAAATGCTAGAAATATAAATAGGGAACAATCCTTCGGGGACGGGCAATATTTCTCCACTTTACTGATACCAGGGACTTGCTTGCTGTTCCTAAACTGTGTCAGGGAGATCTTTTTAGGAGATCTTCCTAAACTGTGTCAGGGGACTGGCGCAGTCCAAGGTCTGATCATCAAGAAACACAGGACTAGACACTAGAGGATACAATAGGTCTATTTCTATCTCTTTAGTACTTGTTATTGGGTTTTGCAATTCGGTCAGTTTTCATTATAGCCAGAATACATCCAGTTCATCCCTTTTTTATCTATAAGACTCAGAATTTATTTCCATACATGAGAAATAAAAGTACGGCTGCTAAAAGGACAGGAAAAGTAAGGAACATGTTTTTAATATATTGAAATACATCAAACAAGAACTTCCCCTTATGGGGAAGAATTGGTTCAGAAGAAGATAGGATTTTAAGGTACAGAATCAGCCCCTACTGACACAGTTACATAACCTCTGGGAAATGTTGTGTTCTATGATGTCTGGACTGATTTTTGTACATACGTATTTTCATTAGAGACACGCAAGTCAAACAGGTATTTCCCCCTATATATATTTAATCAGAAGCACCAGTGAAGGGTGTTTGCACTGTGCAGCTTATCCCTTCCTCCATGAAATCACTTAATTTGAGAGACTGCCAACTGGTCTTATCCAAATGAGGAATTTGCCTTAAAATAAAGCCCAAGTAAGTGAGACTGTGGGTGTTTAGGAGAGGTCTGGTTTGTTTGCTGTTGATTAATGGGCAGCAGGGACTGTCTACTTTCCTTAATTAAGTAACCTTAGCTTTGTGTGTCATAGAAAATTTACTTTGGATTAATGGCCCAGTTTTGCTTAGTGCTGAACATCTTTTGTAGTCTATGGGATGAGCATCCTCTATGAGGTTCTCCATGTTTCTTGTGAGCAGATTCCTTTGTCTTTCACGTTTATTATGATTATACTACAGCATAAGTACAAAAGTTATTTACAGCTATTTGCTATGTTTGTGATGTAGTGCTCAGTTGGAAATGTGCATGTTTTCCCCTTATCTAAGCTCAAAGACTGCACATGGATCTTTAATACAAACCTGTCCTTCATTTCTGCTGTGTTGCATGTTGGACAAACATTTCTTATAATAGTTCCCAATGTTATATAAACAAGTAATGAGTTCATAATGAAATATGACATTACTAAGTTACTGTAAGCATAGTTTCTAATAACTGAAGTTATTCACCTTCATTCCCATAACATCTTCCTTTGCTTTTTTCATATAGAAATCTAATATTCCTCCTTGACTCATAGAAGGATAAAGTGTGCTTGTGCACATGCACACACATTTGTGGTTTGGTGACCTTATCTTTCTTTAAGAGTAGACCTATTGGGTTAGAGTGGAAAGGGTATGGCTTTTAGCTTTTTTCTTAATTATGCTGCTGACTTCTTATCATAAACAATGGCTGTCTATTGTTGGGGAGTTGGTCCACTATTATTAGATCAATAGAATAGAATAGCTGTTCTAAATTAAAGATCTATGTATATATGAGGGGAGTGAAAGGCGAGGTGCTAGCGGGTTAGTGGCATAGACATGTGAAACATAAAATGGAGTTTAGTATATCTCTAGGAAAGTATGGGAAGTTTATCAATGAGAATATCACTCTGTTTGCGTGTCTACTCTCTTCACCTCCATTCCACTGGCTTTACAGATATTACTGAATACGTCTGAGAAAGTTCTGATGAGGAATTGGTAAATTTCATAATTATTCTAGTGGTCTTCATACTGTATCTTGATCACCGCTGACTTTTCTTCTTGGGTCTTTAGAATCAAACATTTTGAGAACTAAGTGCGTTGTGTTTCAGAAAACCATAGTGAGGGGCATGTTTTCAATATTTAGAGAGAGACAGTTGGATTAGAACCTGTCTTTTAGAAATTGTGGCTGTTTTCCTTTCTTTCACTAGTCCTCGGGCATCATCAGGTTCTCTTCCTTTATAGCCCCAGGCCTCTGTTCCCTCCAGCTGGCTTTCCACATATTTTAATTGGATCCTATGAATGTATAGTTTAGGAATAAAAGGTACAGATCAGTTGCACTAAGAAGAATGACAGTTCTGTTATCAAGCTTTCCGTATTTCTCTCTAGCTGACTGGGTACATTTTAACTTGGAAAAACATTGGGTCCAACTTGAACAAATATGCCTAGAAACAAAAATCTGTAAATTGCCTTTGATCACTAAACTGATCGTTTGTTGATTGTCTGACTGCTAGGATTCTTTAATCACCTTACAGCTGGAGCAAAATCACAGGTGCGGTATAAGATGTCATGTAATACAAACTTAGCTCCTTTACATCCAATGACTCCACAGCAACTAACTGAATTTTGGTTATAAAGAAACCACTCTTAGGTTGTCTCTATGTAATTGCCTTGAAATGCTATTATTTATATGACCATTTTGGTGTATTCACAAACTGATTTAGATCTTCCGTTATCATAATTCCATGCAGTTCTAAATCATATTTTCTTGATTTGTCCCAAAGATTAGTCCAACTGCTGATCCATGGCAGGTTATAAGAGGCACTTAATCTACTATGGGTACCCAAACCCCACTCATTAAAGGAATAAACTGTTCAGTGGACAAGACATACTGTATTTCACAGTATCCTTTAGGGCTTCTCTATGCCTTACTGCAGTTCATACTCTTTCTATCCTTGGCCACGCCCCTCTTACCCTGCTAGCTATCCTTTTTCCAATTTAGATTACAATTTGCTATCTTTTAGTTTACTACATTTGCTTTTTAATCAACACATTACTATTTTGTTTGCATGTCTTGTTTGACCTGAAAATGTAATCTAACTATAATAAATTGCCTATGTTTAACACTTTTTTCCCTTTCTTTATTCTTTTTTGGTGCAAGTCTTTTAACGTTATTGCTTCTTAACCCTTTGTAATTTGGAGAATTCTGTGATGTCCTATTACTCTCAATTTTGAAAAGATTAATATTTTAAAATTCAGTGAAATACAGTTCTTTATTGGCAGCTGCATGCCCTTTCCCCCATCTTATGGTGTTTATGGCTGCAAATACTCAGTTTTGTGTATCAGAGTTGTGTTCATCTTGATTTCTGTCTGTTTTTAATTGGGCTCTTGCTCCATTTTTAAACTTGAGAATTTGCTTGTGTGTGGGCTTAGTTGCTTGCCCCTCCCCCCTTCTTTAGAGTCCTCCAGTTGTCTTCTTCTCTGCTCCTTGTTACAAGTCCCAAGATCCACATCATTTTCTACCCTTCTTTTACATCTCACTATGCAGCCTTTATTGAAGAGAGTTTTGAAAAAGAAACCCTATTTATATTTAATTTAGTTTTTTCATAATTCTTCAGTCTTTGCTCCATTTCTCCCTTAACACTATGGCTGAGAGATCTTGAAATATTTTGATTCTGTGGCCTGGAAGGGCTTATCTTCCTTGGCTTTTCTCATAATTACTTCTTTCTGTATAATATTTCAGTTATGTCCCTTGAGCCCTTGACTACCTATTGGCCGCAGAGGGGGGAGTCTGTGGTAAGTTTAATCTGTCCAACTGTTGTCTACGTATCAACCCAGTGGGGAAGGTTGTGAAGGACCTTACAGATGAGCTCCGCCGAATCGTCCATGTGCCCCCACAGCAGTGGAGTGGATTGCTGGACGACGGTGGGTTCCTTGGAGGCCTATTTCGCAACTGGAAGCAGGCTGCCTTGATGGCTGCTATAATCTTCCTGGGCCTCTTGGCATTGCCTTGCATAATCCCCCTGATCCGAAATTTGGTACAGACCACAGTGGACAGTGCCTTAGCACATAAACAGGCACTTGCCTTAGAATTAGAAGAAGCCCCCTTGATAAAAACTTCATGTACCTTCTCCAGTAGCGAAAATGAAGATAGCGACAATGAAGAAAGTAAACAGTAGTAAAAATAAAGAAAAACAGAGGAGATGTTGCTATATAGTCATTATGGTTGTAGCTAGTTATTTTAATGTTAGATGTGTTTATGTTTTATTATCATATATTAGAAGTTAAGTAGCAGCCTTGCCAAAGGAATGTACAGGAGGGTAAAAGGGCAGTAAGTCCCCCGAAGGTACCAGGAGATAGCCAACGACCACATTCCAGCAAGAAGCAGATAAGCTGTCTGCCTGCGCCATCGAGGCGCCAAGTGATCAACACATTCCTGCAAAAGCAGATAAGTGAGTTGGCTACCAGCGCCCTAGAGGCGGCAAGTGATTGGTACACGTCAGTATATGATGATGCTGCTCCTAATTGGTGTAAGATAATGTATGCATGATGTAATCTGCTTGGCAACACGCCCGTAATAAAAGTCTGCTGCACACTAAGAGCAACAGCCATTCACCCCAGAAGTTGTCTGTCTCATCACTTCAAGATTCGGCCTCCGTGAATGACTCCGTTGTGGTTAGCTAAGTACCACAGCAGTTGCCAACTGTAGGAGAAGGAAAAAGGTCTCCATGCACCATATCTATCATCACGTCTGCAAAATAATTCCTAAAAGGCCTTTGGCATTAGTAGAACAGGATTTCCTTTTTTATAAATTTCCTGGAACTCTTTCTGGTCTCTGATTATTGAATATGGTTACCAAGTCTTTGCACTTGCTGCCTCACCCAAGTCTACAGGTTCAGCAGCATGTCAGAGTTTGCTCCAGCTTCAGATGTGTTTACCTTTTCTTCCCGATCAGCTGCTTTTCTTTATAGCCTGTAATTAGGTATATGTATCTGTTCTTAGTTCTTTGAAATTCTAACAAAAGTTCATTTGTATCAACCTTGGTGGCTTACATACTTCCTTTTCCCTGCCCTTTTCACCTTATTCGGTTTAGATAAAGCATGATAGCTCAGTGTTAACCCAAAAGGCCTCAGGAGGAGCTGAAATGATGGATATGGCTCCAGGGTTAAATGATCTGTACAATGAAACTTCTCTTTTCTAGGAAAACCTTTGCATCTTATTGGTCAGCTGCAGCCCTCAGGCTTTGTAAATCCAGTTTTCTCTGAGCTGGAAGAGAAAGTTTTCTCCTTGGCAGGATAGCCTTGTGCTGCTTCTTTCCCTGTAGTTCTCTTGGCCTTTACCAATTCTTTCCAAGCTTAGAAAAGAGAGATCCTCCCTCTACTGAGGCAACCAGTGGTCTAAAACTTGCTTGTCTCCCTTTTATTTCCTGTTCCCCTCCTGAAGTCTCCTTAAGATTTCACAGTGCTTTCAGACCTTAGTCTAACCTTAGTTTCTAAATATCTTCCAAGCTCAACGTGTATGGACGATGCTCTGTCTGCAGGTTAGACCTATAATTCCTCTCTGCTCAGTGTGAGGTTTATGTACCAGATGCCAGCTTGTCTCCTTCACTGGGCTGAGGCAGTTCTTCCTTGCAGGGTGAACTTCTCATTTCTTTTGATGAAATGATTATTTTTCTCTTAGGTATGACCATTAGGATGTCCACTAGGCATCTTTGTGGAGTATTGGGGTGCAAATTTGAGTAGTTGATAGAAGCAGAATTTGTTGCTGCCTTTCCTGAATACAGAGTACGTTACCATTCTTGGTGGGTAATATCACTATTCCCCCATTTAAATTTTAAAAGTATAGCAATTTAAATAATTGTTAGTATACATGAGATCTCTGTTCACCACTGGCTCCACAGCTTTCATCCAGGGATTCTTCTGATTTTAATATTGTTTCCTTCTGCCAACTGACCCTTCTCTTGTCTAGATTTTCTTCTTCCAGATCTGGCTGTATAGCATAGAAAGCTCAGCTATTGTGCTTTGAAGTGCTTAGGCATATTCTGAAAATACTTAAAATAGGTCAGGAGTTGTCAGCGTGCAGTAGAAATAAAACGTGAAAAATGCATACAGTTGACTCTTTTTTTAGTAAATATTGTTTTTCAGGAAGTAGGTGGCATCAGTATTAAATCACTTTTGGCTAGAGCAGTGTTTCCCAACCAGACACTGGTGTGCCGTCAGGCCTGAGCAGGTGTGCCATGGAATTTCTTGAAAAACTACTTGAGTTCTGAGTTGGCTTATGAATATCCATGAGTTCATTTGGAGAATATCTGGTGGTGTGCCTCAAAATAATTAAATGGTATCAAGGAGTGCCATGGCAGAGAAAAATTTGGGAACCAGTGGGCTAGAGCAAAGCACAGTAAGTGTGACAGTCCACCAATGTCCGGGCATTTCTGTGTCAAAAGTGGAGGTCCTGTACTCAGCCCTCACAGTTACATAAATAATTGATATATTTTATTCTTGAATTACGTGCTAAGGAAATTATTGTTGTTGTTAAATTCTGTCTTTCTTGACATTTCATATTACTGGTACAGTTTGGGTTAATTCAGTTTCTTTCTTGTTGGTGTAGTTTTTTTTTAAAGTCCCCTTTGTAGTTTTATGTCTCTAGTATTGGGTTTACAGGATAAATACTGGCATTTAATATCAACAATCAAAATAGATTAAACAATTATTTCTGTTTTGGTTGGCTAAAGTATAGTAAAGTTGACTAAAGTAAAGTAAATTAGTAAACTAGTTTAATCCAGTGCTCTTTCACCTACAATTGTACATCTCCAAAAATTAACTATATGCTTTAGACAAGTATTGTAAAATTGTAGGGAAAAAAGGGAACTTGAAGTAATTATTGAGAGCTATTTGAACACAATAGACTTTCTCCTTCCTCCCCCAGTAGTTTTGAACAGAGGAATCAGACATGGTTGTTTGAAGTTCAGTTTTTTCTTCAGATTTCCCTCAGTACTTGAATATTCAGCCATGCACACAGGAAAAAAATCATTTGGAAATTTAAGTTAATTTCTTTTTAGTGGAGTTTTTAATTAAAAATCAAAATATATAAACCTATAGGATTATTTTTAAGATTTACTTTTTGTTTTGAATAATGCAAATAGTTCTGCAAGTATTCTGTAAACTATATTTATTCAGATGACTGATTTTTTCGTGTAAGAAATTGATATGAGGTTTGCTACAGCCCCATTCAAGTCAATGGAAAAACACCCAGTGACTTGAATGGAGCAGATCAAGCCCTTACTTCATATAAGAATTTTTTTTTACTAATTTTGAAATATTTAGTAATTATTAACATGGAACAATGATCGGCCAATTTCTTTATAAAGACCTTGACTGTTTCCAAATGACATTTATGCAAATAAATTGTTGGAGATTTTTATGCTAGTTTTGCAGCTGGGCTACCAGAAGATGGCAGTATTTACATATGAAATCTGCCCTTTCATTTTGATCATGAAATATATTTATTCCACTTATCTTCATGTATTTTGAAATATTTAATTCAAACCCAGTTCTTGGTACATTTTTGCCAATTTAAAAAACATGAGAAGAGTATCAAGCAGACATTTAACTTAAAATTGGAAACTTAAAAATTCATCCCAAGAAATATCTACTTCTGGATTTTTTAGCTGTTTAACTATGTTTATATTCCATACCCATCGCCACAATACATCTAACCATTACTTTTTTCCACAAGCAATTATTTTTCAGTAGTATAAGTTGTTGTCATTCTAATTGACATAAAATTTATAAAATAGTTATGACGTTCTCTTCCTCTCCATTCAAATTCACTTGATTTTCTAAAATGAATTTACTGCTTCAGAAAGGTGTCCATTTAACAAAGACAGCATAAACTTTGTTCACACTTTGTCTTTTTCAGTAAGGGCAAGAGTCTAGATCAGTGTACAAGCCTATTCTTTCCATGGTCTTCACTGAGACAGCTGACAAGAATGCAAATGCCATGTGTGATACTGGCTTTTAAAACTTTTAAATGTATTCCAAAACTCTGAATGTTGAGCTTTGGGTAAGCGATTTTCATTATAAACATTATAGAAAAGTAACATATAAATTTCATTTCGTGCCCATAGAAAAATATGGCAGAGTTTTGCAAACTGAGGATGAAGTGGCATAAATTGTATCAAAATGTCTGTAATATTATTCCTGGTTTCTTCAGTTGTTAGAATGAGATCTTTGTTCATGGGTCACTGTTTCCTGTTTAGTTTGCACATTTAATAAAGTATGAATTATATGGTATAAAATAAATGCTGCATCTCTTATTTAATTAATATTTCTTTCAGCACTTCCTTGTGCTTTACAGAGAAGGATATGGGGAAAAGTAATGTTTGTGATGGATGAAAATATAAAGCAGTTTAATGATGCTTAAAAATGCTGTTCCATGTTAATGGTTAGTTAATGAACTGTATGCAAAAGATGTCGCATTTTTATTTTTACCCTTGATTTCTATCACACTAAAATCAAGTTAAATGTTGACAATTCTGAAGAGGATTGTCAGCTAGTACAGTAATCACGTTTCAGAGTCTGGAAAAGCAAAACATTAAAAGGCTTCTCTAAGTTGATAACACTGCAGTGTTGTATTATGTCATGTCACAATGATAATGGGTAATGTTACATCCATTGGACCAAGGTTCTTTAATAACTCAACCACAATAAAACTGCTGAAAAGGTGATAATTTGAAAGATGGGTGCTAATTTGCTTCATATTGGCTCCCAAGAGAATCTCAAATTTAAAGTTTTCTTATTTTTATATTTTATATTAAAATAAGATTGGGCTGCTCTGAAATTGTAAGTAGGCTTGGCAATTCGGTATATTTCAAACTATCATTTAAATTCAAAATAGCTCAGAACTTTTCTAAAGAATGCTAGAAATTGAAATGTCCAAACAGACCCTTTGAAATGTCTAGCATACCTGTTCTGTTATTAAATACCAAGGGGGTAGGAAGGAAAAGAGAGGCTATCCGGTGTGCTAAGTATGTTTTTATGTTAATATATTGCCTTTTAGGTGAGACATTTTCTTATGGTCAGCATTTTATTGCCATTTACATTTTAATCTGTAACTTCTCATACATAATCATGATGGGATTGGTGAAGTAAAATGATCCTTGATCCTTCCCCAGCTGAAGTCATTGGTAATATTCCCTGTGATGCTAGCAGACCAGGTGCCAATTCATGCCAAGGTCTCTAGGCCTCAACTGAACACTGACCAATACATAGGTGGAAACCAGTCTGGCTCACCTGTGTATTAGCATTATTAAAATAGATGTTAGAATGATAAGAATGTGTTTTGTGTTTAGACTTTCTGAAATGCTTGTAGGATGCTTCATGTTGTGATCTCACTTATATAATCTGTATCTCAGTGTTATAAGGTTATATTGAGTGTTTGCATTGTAAACCTCTGAATTGTGTAAGTCATCAAACAGATCATTACATTTAAAATGCTGGCTTCCTACAGAAGGTCCTGCCCACCAAAAAGGTCCACTGAAACCAACTGAGCTACTGTGAAATATCAAAGAACACAAACTTTGTTAATTGCTCCCTCTCACACTTATGAAGAGATGTTCATGTGAACTTGTCGCATCAGCTTGATCTCAGGAGGAAGGGAATAAGAATCCCTGACAGGAAGAAACTGGATCTCAAAGGCCTGGTCTACACTACACAACTATATTGGTATACCTATGTCACCATGGGATGTGAAAAATCCCCCCCCCCCGAGCAACATAGTTATACTGACCTAATTCCCCTCCCCCGTGTAGACAGCGCTGTGTTGATGGGAGAGCTTCTTCTGTTGACATGGCTACCCCCTCTTGGGGTGGTGTATAAACAACGCCAATGTGTGAAGCTCTCCCATTGATATAGGAGTGTCTACATGAAAGCTGCATTGGGGCAGCTACGTAGCACTGTATGTGAAGACAAGCCCTATACTGCTTGGACTTTGGGAGGGCAAGATTTCTAAGCATAAGCAAGGGATCCCAGATGCTTAGCCTGGGTTAGCCCTAGAGGATATTTAGAGCTTACATATTACAGCCGCTTCTATTATCTTTTGAAACCTAAGACTGTAATTCATTTGTGTGTATATGTTTACTTGCTTTAATCTTGTAAATAGGTCTCTTGTTTCTTTTTCTTAGTTAATAAATGTGTAGTTAATTTATCATAGGATTGGCTACAAGTGTTATCATTGATGTAGGATCTAAGGTGCAATTGACTTGGGGTAAATGACTGGTCTTTGGGACTGGGAATAACCTGAATATTGTTGTAATTTTGGTGTAAGGGACCATCTATTACAAAGGCAAGCTTGTCCGGGTGGCAAGATAGATCGGAGCAACCAAGGGGATTGTCAGTGACTCCATGTTAAGGCTGTTTTAGTGCTTGAGGAGTTCACACTTGATACAGCCAAGAACTCACAGCCAGTTTGGAGTTTGAGCCCTGCTTCTTAACAGTCTGCCCTGAGGTTGGTTCTCATGCCCCTGAGCCACTCCCAATAGTTTGACACTCAGTGACTCCAAAATGAATAAGATAGGACCTTACGTGAGATATCTGCACCGTGATAATATTTTGTGACTACTGCTATATAAATAACTAGCATGTAGATGGATGGGCAGTACAAAATACATTATCGCAAAAAACATCTGAAAGCAAAAAGTGGGGGTAACTCCACAGTTCTCACTGCAAAGCAAAATGTTAGAGAAAGAGAGAAAAGAAAACTTTCTGGTGCAAACACAAGCTCAAAAATATTTGTTCTTTTCCCTAGAGCTTTGACCAAAGGTCTGTGCTAGCGAACAGGAAAACCATGCTGGTTATTGTCATGCAAATATGTACAAAAAGACTTTGTTTTGAATTGTTATAGCCTGCATCTTATTAACTAAAATAAATTTTCCCAGGCCAGATCTATAGTCATACACTTATCATATGCCCCAGAATGGTACACCTTTAATATATAGAAACAAGAGTACTATATAGAGATATATCCATTTCAATGTGGAAAGAGCAGTAAGTTTGGGGAGCATAATTTATTCAGGAATTGAATCTCTTTTCATGTTCTAGACAGATGATTTGAGTTGGAGAGTAGTTAATACAATAAACTTTTGTTGTAAAATGAGAAATGCCAACTAGAGTTGTAAATGAGGTATGTTGCAAAAGCTGCACCTCCCTGACATAGGGGAAATACTAGGGAACTTTTTATGAAAGAAAGATCTCTTTTCTATCCCATTTTCCCTGCCCATGTGCCTCTCCTCTAAATATTTGGTAATGACTCTGCAAGTAATGTATTAGTCAGGGACTAATTTCAAAGCGACCTTCTGAAATGAGTAACACAACAAGGAATGAGACACAGACATGAAGTATAGGATGAAACTGTCATGGTGTCAGATATGTGGCTTACAACTGAGTGTGCCAGTCTTAGGTCAGACTATCAGAAAATAAGACAGGCACGCCAGACTGGTGGCGTATTCTATAATTAAATTCCACCAAGCCAGTAACAAATATGCGCTCCTGGACTACTGTATTAGACTTACCATGGAGCCACTCACCATCCCCTTAGGCTGTCTGGTGCATCTTGCCTATCAGAGAAGCTGGACTTCTGTGATGAAAAGTTATTAAAGCCAAAAATCACTACACATTAGGTTACTCCTAGCCCCAAAGGGCCAGTCATTTACCCCCAGGTCAGTGGATGCTCTGGATCTCACACCAGAAACAACACTGATAGCCATTCCTTTAGGAAACTAACTACAGATTTATTAGGTAATAAAAAATGAGAGTTATTGAGAATTTAACACAGTTAAAATACCTGACAGGTGAGTCAGTGTTCGTAAGTCCAAATGATGGCAGTGATATGGAATGTGGTAGTATCCCATAGGTCAGAGTTGCCCAAAATGGCTTTGCGGACTTGTCTTGTATTTGGAATACTCCCGAGAGCATCCAAATAGATCAGAGATGCAGAATCAATCCCAGGATTCCTCCTTATAGTTGAAAACAGTTTGGTGAGGGTTATCAGCAGAGCAGAGACTTCCTCTTTGTTGACTAAATGCAGGCAGTTTGTGGACCTTTCATTGTTGACTGTAAAGGCTCATGCTTAGAAGTCATAACCTTTTAAATTTACAATACCAAGGCTCCAATTTTCAATAGGTAAACGTAATGTAAACACAATACAACAGCCAGAGACAATCCTTCATTAGTTTTCAAGAAGTTTTACACATCAAATAAATTCACGTCTAAACACTAACACACATTATTGTTCTAGGATTAATTACAAGGATAGCAAGCACAAGCAACAAACAAGTGGGTACAGTAACATTAGCAACCAACAGTTTTATAGACAAGTGGATACAATAACGTTAGTATTTCCTTTAGAAATTTGCTATACTAGCAAGTGAATTGGCGTTAAAACACTATGACCTTTTAGTATTTCTTTGGTATTCACAAACAAGTGAATTGCCTTATTGCTCTAATTTGAGCTGGTCTGCCAGTGTCAGAGAGCTAGTAACCTGTTAGCATCACAACAACATTATTAACATATTAATGCCAACAAACATGAGCTTTAGCAACCATAATCCTACCCCTGTTGTAACAGAACTAGTGGGATTGCAGATAATAGCCCTGAAGGCCCCATGGGTTCACCTTCATGTATGAACTGTTCCGTAATCTGCCTCCACAGCTGAGATCCCTACTACCTTTCCTTGTGCAATGGTTAAGAATATAGACAAGAGGTTCCTCGCTCTGTGACAGATGGGGAAGCTGTCTCTTTGCTGTGCAAATACAAAAGGTCCAGGCCAGTGCCTCCTGATCCCTATGAAACCATCATTCCAACATGGGGCACCTGCTGATTGGAACCAGCAATTAACATGAATGTTTCTCTCCCACCTTCTGGGTAGTCAGAAATTGCTGCAACTATGAGGCAAATCCCCTGGAACATTTGCAAAATCAGGGTCAAATCCTGGTTACTGTGAATGACCAGATTGACATTCATACAAGATCCTAGATTGTTTTTATACAAATGGATGTGACAACAACCGGGGCTGTGCCAGAATGAATGGTCAGAGAATGAAAGAGGGGTATGAATTTGTCCCAGAGAATTCCTGGTCTGTCATGCCAGGAGAATTGCATGGCTTTGTACTCAAGAGGCCAACCAAAGAAAGTGCTTGTTGTCCAATGGCTTATGCTGTGGTTGCATATCCATGTACAAATTTGGGATGTTGGCTCCTTTCTCTTCATCAGGATGATAGAGACATTTGTTATCACCTCAGTAACAAGTATAACTGCTATAATTAATCTAAACCAGTGATAGGAGTGGAGTTCACATAGGACAAAAAGCAGTTTATTGCCATCAGTCTGTTGAGTGAATCAATTATGCGCCAAGTCCCAGCATAGCCACTGAGATTGCAGCCCCTATTCTGAATTCATGTGAATTTATACTTCGGGATAAGACTGAGGGAAAACAATTCCCATCTTTAGAATCATGGAGAACTAGAAGCAAATCATGTTCCTATCTCCAAGATTCTGACCAGGATATATTCTGTCACCCCCACACACTGTAATATTCTACTGACTGGATTTTTAAAACCACAGGGTGAAAGTGATTGACTTTTCTCCTCACTGTAGATCTTCCCGATCTAATAACCTAGATTTGTCTGAAACAAACCCATCTCACTTGCTCAAAAAAGTTCCCCAAAAGGCACCATTAAGATAGCCCTGAATAACACTTTCGCAACCACTGACAGGTGAAGAAAGACAAAGGAAAGTATAGGTCCCCTAATTAGTGGGGAAAGATATGTAATAACTGATGACACCAAGAAGTCTGAGGAGTTTAATATCTATTTTGCTATAGTCATCATAAAAAGGTTAACAGTGACTAGATATTCAACTCAATGAATATTAATAACAACAGGGAAGGAACACAAGCCAAAAGAGGGAAAGAACAGGTTAAGAATATTTAGATAATTCCAATCAGTAGGGCCTGATGAAATTAATCTAAGGGCATTTAAGGAACTATCTGAATCAATCTCAGAAATGTTAAGTTATTTTTGGGAACTCCCAGAGGATGGGTGAGGTCCCAGAGAACTGGAGAGGGGCAACCCTATCTTTAAAAAGCGGAAGAAAGAGGACCTGGGGAACAGTAGACCAGTAAGCTTCACTTCAGTACCTGGAAATATACTGGAACAAATTATTAAACAATCGGTTTGTAAGCACATAGACAATAATAGGGTTATTTGTCAAGGACAAATCCTGCCAAACCAACTGAATTACCTTCTTTGGCAGGGTTACTGGCCTAGTGGATAGGAGGGAATCATTAGACATCATATATCTAGATTTTAGTAAGTCTTCTGGCAGAGCCCTACATGACATTCTCATAAGCAAACTAAGCTGTTCTCCTTTCATTGTTCAAGGTCATTTCCACTACAATGATTAAAGAGCAGTTGGGAAGGTGAGAAGTGGCTGCCTACCTGTCTTGCTGTGGGGCATAGGGTGGTGCCATCTCATTCCACTTCTACTACTGTAGGTGATGTCATTTTACAATTTCAAGAGCTTCTTTTCTCTGATTAGAGGCAAATAATGCTGGTGGAGCCAATAAATATGAATGTCCGAAGCCTGCAGTTTCTGAGGCTATAGGCAGGAAGATGGAGATACAGATATTAGGTGTATCCTAGAATTTGGCTGCTTGGATTATCATGATTTATTCACTTTGCTACAATCAACCATGTATGGTTCTGTAAAATCTGCTGTAATGAGCCCCTGCCTAGTGTATGAACAAGTTGCTGTGAACAATGGTCTTATCGTCACAGGAATGTAAAAATGTGCATCACAAAGATCTAATAAAGGGGTTACATTGATATTTAAATGTAGGGATTTGATCTGTGAGGGACTGTAGGGCATAGGTTGCGTGAGGAAATGTGTGGACATGAAAAGTGGAGTAAGGAATTACTGTCTCTGTTCATTGCCAAAAAGCACAATACTGCCTGCCCGTTCTAAAAATTCAGATCTGTTCCTATGAGGGGAAATGCTAGTTGCCCTTCCTACCTGAGGTGGAAAGGAGGAATCCGTTTGGGAGACCAGTTGTGCAAATAAGATCCTGAAGTGGTGTAAACATGGCCTACCACAGCTACATACCAGCCCCCTACCTGCTCCTGCTGACGCTGCACTGAGAGTGTGGTGCTGAGAAGAGGAGGGTTGGGGGTTGGTTAGCTTGCCAGTATTCTTTGCTCATCCTCCAGGTCTTGGGGAATACAGAGTGACTATAAGTTTCTGGTGCAATTTAGCAGCAACCACTTTTCATGATCTTATGCATTCAGTCTATATCAGCACGTGTGTTATGCTTGCGTTGCGAGCAGCACTTGATACCCACTGTGGTACTGATCAGGGGTTGGCATCCATTCTGTCCTCATGGTCATTTGAGGTGCTTTACAGGCATTTTTCTTTTTAATTTGCCTTCCCTCCCTGCTTACTGTTGCCAATCTCTGTGTACCATGTGGCTCTCTTAGTTTGTTATATGGCTGGGTGAGCAGGAGTGACGGTGGAGTTGGGCTGGTCCTTTCTTTTTGTGCTGCTCAGGCCATATGTTCTGGAACTATGAACTGAGTTGCACTGATGTAACTCAGGCAGAGAGATTTTGGGATCACGGGAAATAAATTTACAGTTTTGACCGGTGTTTTCCATCTTCCTTTCCTCTCCCCCTCGATGAAGTTTTGCTGCACCAGAGATTCTAGTACTGTATAACTAACAACTTCTTAGTTTTATGGGAATGCTATTTCATATTGTTCTGCTGTGTAGGTTAATAGTGGAAGAAAGCTTAGGAAACATGGTGATTATGTGAATTATTATGTCAGGAAGTGCATGAGTTTGAATATATGGGCATGTATTCTTTGGTTTACATCAGTAACTTGACAGTGAGTAAAGATGTGTCTTTGTGTAAGGAAAACTGCTATATGCTCACTGAGTAGGTGTTCTGTGGAGGGGACGAGGCACAAATCAAACTCACAAAACTTAGCTACAACTATGGAGTGGCTACAACGGCATGATTCATCATCTGAATCACAGGGAACGTGAAGAGCAAATGTTTTTAAACTCCTCTAGTTTTTTTAATTAGTGCTTTTTAAAATGGCACTATACAAGTAATAAATAATACTTAGTGCTGTGTTCAGAATTTTCTTGGAGTTTAGCTCTTGACACATTTCCAGGTTTTCATGCTGTAAAAAAACTTGGGAAGGCTCTTTTGGAATTTCTTTTCCCTTTGAAGACCAAAAAAGGCAATTAAAGATAATGACTGGAACCCTTTGCAAGGTAGCCAAGAAAAACAAGTAAAGAAAGGGTTTATGAGGACAAGTTGATTACCACCATTTCATTGTTAGGTCAGAATTGGGCCTTGGAGAACATTCTACTGAAACTTGACGCATAATAGTCAGTGCTGCCAATATTGTTAGGAGGAAATATTCTTTAATCTTTTCTAATCTTTTGAAAGTTCATGCTAGGTACCAGCAACTTCTTTCTGCGATGATGACATCATCCAAAGCCTCCTGATGAGATGTTGCCAGAAGAAAAAAATTGAAACCAGATGGGTCGGTAATGTGAGAAGCAGTTTGACATTAATTGTTCCTCCTTCTTTGAAATCTAATTTGAGTGAAAACATTGTGTTATTTCTCTAGGTGAAATTTTCTTTGTTTTTAATATAGCTAAATTGGTGGGGAAAATGGTGGAAGCACTATGATCAAGGATAGGTATTTACGCCAAACTCTTCAAGGCTAAAACCAAGGAAAACTGGTTTATCTAAAGCGATATTGTACCTCATTTGTGGTTACTGTGATTTGTCACGACTTTGACATGATTAGTTCCCTTAAGTCTCTTAAACATGTTAAAAACAGTGTCAGAAGGGCAAGGTGGTGGGGGGGGAGAGGGGGGCAGGGAAACAAAACAAAATAGCAGCCTCAGGCAATGACATACCGATTAGCTATTTCCCTGACCTTAGAATGCGTTGTAGAACAGAACAAAAATTGATCTTAAATCAACCTATGTGGTGTTGCTGTTACTGAAATAATTGCAGAAATGCAGGGTGATGATCTACTGTAGTATGACAGAAAAAGCATACAGACTATTTGCTTAACGAGGAAAGAATGCAGTAAGCATTAGTATCATATTTAGGTGCTGTCTCGTTGATTTGAGCTCTCCCTCCACCTTTATCCAGAGGCGACACGTCGGGGGGGCATGCATGGTCACCTGCCCCCACCCTGCAGAAGTGCAGCTTGTGTTGAGCATGCTCTCATGGACTGAGTATAGTTAGTAACACTGCTGAAGTCAGCTGTGCTCACTTTGCCCTTCCACTGTCAGCCGGACCAGGTCAGCTCTGCCCCTGCTTGTTGCATCCATCTGTTGTCTCATTTTATATTTCCACTGAAAGCTTTTGAGGGTCATCTGTTTATTATTTGTTTGTACAGTGCCTTGTTCAGTGGAGCCCTGCTTAATAACCACAGCCCTTAAGTGCTACTGTAATACAAATAACAGGGAAGTTCCTTAAAATTGGATGAAGTGTATCTTCTAGTCAGTGAGTAGATCAGGGGAATGGGAATCAACACTTTTGTGTTCTGTTACCATCTCTGACAGTGACTTGCAACGTGAATTTGGGCTAATTACTTAATCCTGTCACATGAACCCTGTGTCATATGACTCTCTGGGCCTTCACTTCCCATCAGCCCCCTTTACTGGGGACTACATTTTCAATAATTCCCTTTTTCTTCAAAGGCCAAGTCCTAATGACCATTGACAGCATAGCCTCCCTTAAGTTTAGTGTTTGCAGAAGTTAGCACTTATAAAGAGGCCGAATTTGAAACATCTAGATGCTAATATTTAGAGATAAGACATTGTCAGGTTTTCACTCAGTGCTGCAAGTACTTAGCAGTATAGTCGATTTTCGTGAAAGTGGCTGTAATATATTTCTGTGGGTAGGTTTTCCTTTATGTGCTAATGAGTCTTGATTGTAAGATGAATCCAAAGTGATTGAAATGTCCCACTCTGAATTAAACTATTTTTCATTTAATATCTTTGTAACCTGTGTTTTTTCCTATAAGCAGCTGATAGTGTGTTCTATGCAATGTTTTCACAACAGTCCTCAAAGTTAGGAAAATCAGCCACTTTTTTTTTCAGAATGACATATGGGCTGAAAATGACAAGAGTATGCCACTTTAGCAAGAGTAGTAATGCTTAGGGGTGTTTTGTAATTGGAAACTCAGTTGTTTTTTTTTTACTTGAATCATTTCCAGAAATGCTCTAAGACAACAATTTGACGCCTATGCAGTAATGAACAGAAGTTGTTTGCCAAGTAAAATCTTAAATGTTGAAACTGGTAGCTGATAGTAACTGATGGGGCCCTAGTATATTTTTTAGGACTTCTAAACTCTTCAAAAGCTATGAGCAGCTATTCCCCTTCTAAGAAAATACCAATTTGCTGACCTTGCCTTGCTGAATGTTTCGGTTCTTTCTATAAATGCGTGTCTCTGATTGTCTTCATACAATTGTTTTACATTACATTAATGATGTTTAGACTTCATCTCTGTAGCAGCTTTAAGTTTAGTTTATCCTTCTGTGTGTTTTGACGTATTGCATATAGATTTAAAAGCAATAATAGCACTTTGTAATCTTCAGGTTTCTACAGATTCTCCTAGTTGGATGGTTTTGCACTATCTTGACTAGACAAGCACCATAATTATTAATGAAGGGGCAAAAGAAAATTTAGCCAGAGTTCCATGAATATGGAATGTATATAGCTTGAGACCAGAGTTCCATCTCTAGTGAAAATATTTCAGTAAAATACTGTACCACACCAGGTATACTAATTCACTGGGAAGGCTGTAATAATGACCAATGGCAGCAAAATTGGACCCCAAATTATCCAGATTAACCAAAAAGATGAAGGAAAGAAACCGCAGAGGCCATGTTAGGAAAATATTCTACAGGACTGCGCAAGTCAATGTATAACCAAAGCAATACAGATCCTGTTTCAAATGGTTTATTAGAAGAAATAAAAAGTATATTTGACACCCTAAAATATGTGGTAAACAAAATGAGTTTGATACAGGGGGAGACTACTTCCATACAGGTCTGTGTGTTCTAATGAATAAAACAGGATTGGGATTCAGGAATCATACGATCTATTCTCACTCATTTCTCTGAGGTGCTGGGTGTTGCTTATCTCATCTGTGCCTCAATTTGATTATTTATAAAATGGGGTATTATCAGTTAGAATGACCATGACTAATTTACGTTTGTAAAGAACTTTGTATCCTTGGATATATATTGCATATTGCCAGACCATGACAGTGGGAAAATACTTATTTCAACCAGCCTCTGCTGAGAGATTCTCATGTTGCCTCTGGCTAGCCACATCTAAGTACTCAGCCTACAAAATCCAACTAGCACCACAAAAATACTTACACATGAATTTGCAGCCAGCCTACATCACAAAAAAGATTAAAATAAAATATTGAACTTGCAGTATTATGGATCTGGTCAAAATCTGAGGCAAACTCCTGATTAAGTGTGATTTTATCAAAATTGAATATATGTCAAAACCTCAGACAAAATGGTTTGCAATTGTTTTAATAGGCACAAAATAATTAATGGCAGAATCTACTTCCTTCTACATCGAATACCTGATTTTCTTGTACAGTAGAACGTGTTGCTTTTGATCCCGTATACAGGCTTAATAATACACTTAAATGACTGGGAAAATTTAAAAACGTTTTGGAAAATGTGACTGCAATATAATTCATAAATAGCCCTTGGCCCATATACAAATAAATAAATAATAGACCTGTCTACTGATGAAAACAACTACACATTGATCTGAAATAAAATACTTACTGATGTATTATCTCTCAGCTTCTCCTCATTTGGAATGTTCCTATTGGGTCAATAAATCTTGATATTCATCTCAGCAAAAGTCAATATATGTTTGGTTCCCTTTTTTTTAACTTAAGGTTGCCAGCACTTCACACATACCCATCAGGGTTCTCTTCCATCCCCCCCTCCCTCGGCAATTCCTCTCTCATTCTCCTTGAATGAACAGGACATGAGCTGTGGCTGCAGGAGTAAAATATATGGAATGTCTTATTTTTATTCAAGATTTATCGTAGAAAAGCATCTCTCTTTCAGTGCATTAAGGTGAGATTTCATAGATTTTGTCTCTTCTGTCTGGAGAAGTTGTCTTTGTTAATTTTTTTATGTTTCATGAATTAGCTTGAAAATTTTGTTACACCTGATTAATTTCATTATTAAACAGGCCATCAGAAACTGTGCTGCCTTCAGAATGTGATATCCTGTTACAATTGGACTCATTTTTGTAAAGTGAAATAATCATGTCCAGAAAAAAATATTCCCACTCCATGAAACTCTCTGTTCTGTTTGACACACAAATTCCTCATTCTATGGGATAAATTCTATAATCTAGAAATCATGTTTGGTGATTTATGGACTGCTGTTACTAATATTGCTACGATCCTATGAAAAATGAGATTTTCCCCCCTAAACGGACATTTTTGTGTTTTAAATAAAATGTCAATTAAATTGAAAACAGGTCTAAATCAGGGATATATTAATATTTGCAACAGCTTGCAGACAGATTTTATAAATCACCAAATTTGTCCATATCCGAGTAAAGTGAAAAACAGAGTTGTTCTGAGTTAATATAAAGAACCAATAAAAGGAATAATATGTTGTATGTGATGGAATGAAACACAGCCATGAGCATGTCAAGGTTTAAGTGTTATTTATTTGATTCTCCAGGATGTATTTTGCATATACTATTCCACTTCATACAGTTTTCTATTTGCTTTGATGGATTTTGGTCTCTTTTTCCTGTGATATTGTTTTGGGTAATAGTAGTGAAAATGATGCATATTCAGAACCCTTTTAATTCTCACACTTTCAAGGAAACGTAAAGTTTGAGTGAGCAATTGTATCAGCAGTTAGTAGTGCATTTGCTTATATGTATATATTCTAGTAAGTAAATTTGGTTCTTGTGATTATTTCTCTCTTCATTCTCAGGGCTAAATTTGATCATCCTAGTGACTGAGTTTTGTGCATGGGATCTATGATGGGTTGGGTGGGGGGCAAGAGTGTACTCTTGGGAATTTGGAGTGCAGAGAACATGCAGCCTACAAGCTGTACTAGAAGCTGGGGTCTCTGCACTTCTCTTACAGAACTGGGGGGAGGAGGTGGTGAAGCCTGTGGGTCTGCATAGAAGTTGAGTCTCCTGGCTGCTTCCATGCTCTTCTCACAAGTGTGGATTTTTTTACTCAGCCTCCCACCCCTGCAATGGAAGTACATTGCTTCTGTTGCTTTTATAGCTTTCAGCACCAATGGGGGGAAAGGGCAACAGTAAAGTTTGGCATGTGTCTAGCTAGTTCCACTTAAGAAAAGGGTTCACAAAGCAAAGTTAGTTTTTTTAACTTGCAGGTTTCCCCTGCACACTAAAGTCAATAAATATAGCAAGTTTAACATCCTGTGTGATGATTAAGGCATTAAAGGCTTTGACCATGAGAGAGTACACCATTTCAGCAATGGTCATGACAGGAGAAACCCCACACGGGAATGTCCTCAGGAATGATATTCCAACACCTGCCCCCTCACTGGAAACCTCATCAAGGAAGGCTCAGCTCACCTGTGAAGCCAATATAGTTACTCCAGATTTATACTTGTGTAAATGATAGCAAACTTTGCAGTAAAAACTAGGTGTCTTTCTACAACTCACAAATAGAACAAGAATTGTAGAGGATATTTGTAACCTGATGCTTCCCTTACTTTCATTAAATTATCCGAAATGGACAACCTGGTTACACATATTTATTTTGCAATAAATCATTCTGATGCTTATATTGTTCCTGCTTACAAATAATTGATTTGTAGCCTTTGTTTTTTTTAGTAAAACAGCCCAACATATCAGCCTGTTTAATTACAATAAATACTGTAAAAGCTGCATATTGTATTTCCTGAAGAGAGCAGATTTCTCTTTCCGCTTTCATGTTAAGTTATGCAATGGCTTCTCAATGCATTTAATTATACAGCAGATCAGAGTGTTGGTAAATCTACTTGCCTACTAATGCCTAAGATAACAACATATCCATTCAATTAGGAAGAGTCCTGGGCTTACTTTCTATTAATGCCGAGGACAAGCTTATGGAACAAACAGTGATACCTCCAACGAATGTATGTTAATTACCTGAGTGCACATAGTATACCAGTCATTATTAAAAGGTCAGAATTTATTGGTGGTGGGCAAAGAGGGAAACAGACTTATTCAGGTTTGGTGAATTCAAGTAATATATAGAGCCCAGAGCTGGGAAACTTGTTCATATTCCACTGGGATATCCTGCTAAAAATCAAAGATCTGGGCTAAGCAGGGTCTATCTTTTTTTTCCATGTTTGTACAGCAGCTAGCACAATGGAGTCCTGGTCCATGACTGGGGATCCTAGGCAATATGGTAATACAAATAATAAATAATAATTGTGAATGACCCTTTGGTGTATAATATTCTAGAGAAGTTTAATAGGAAAATATGAAGAAATTGGAAGAGCCATATTGCCAGAACATTTGTATTCTTAAATGAAATACTGATGAAATTTCATTTTTGAGGCATAATTTTATATTTATATTAATTTTTACCAGTTTTATTCAGCAAACTCATTGTTTCACTGGCACTGTGCAGGAAAACTCAAGTGATGGTTCTGTCTTTTATGTGCCTTTCCATTCTTCATCAATATAATAGGGCTATAGTTTTTCTATTCTTACTATATATTCCATGAACTTCATGTCACAACATTTAATTAAATACATTTTTCACCTACACTTGCATTAAATTAACACTTGCTCCCTTGAAGTGACAATTTTATGGAAACATTCTTGTGTCCCATGAAATTAGAAAAATTCACATCCACTAGGCATTTATTTGCACATCCAAAAGTGATAGGTTTTGTTGAATGCCATTTTCATTAGCACACCTGCTGATCATACCATTGCTAATTAAAGACTGCATTTAAAGCATTGTAAACAACACTTAGTGGCTGCAGTTGATGAAGACAATTACAGTGCACCCACTTAAAAAAGGAACATTAATACCATGGTTACCTGAGGGAAATCAGTGTAGTGTACAGTATATAATATAAAGGTAGTGGTACTTATATGATCCTATAGGGAGAATTTGATGCAGGTATTATTAAAACAGAGGTTATGCCACAGAGAGGTAGGTTAAGAGCTTGATCAAAAGCCAATGTAGTGGTTAATGACAATTTTATATTTTCAAGGGAATATATAATACTGTAATGAGAAGTCATAATCAATATCCACAAGATGTGCTTCTATGTTTAGTGGTATTCTGAGAAATATCGGTTGTCAGTAGTTATCTCATCAAGGACAAGCTAGATGAAACCAAAAAATTATGAAAATGGGAGGTGAAGGTCCATGGAAGTTTCTGTTCTTACCAATACTTATTAAACTGAAGCAATGTGATTCTGTTACTGGCCAATATTTTTATTCTGCTGGATGAAATTGAAGAACAATTTGAAGTGAAATGTAATCCTGCTGAGAATGGTAAAATCAGAACAGAGGATACATAGTAGGTGGGGAAATCTCAGAGGATAGAAGATAAAAGGCATGCATCATGTGTTTTGTGTCATCCTGGCTAATAGCAGAATACTATCATACCACATTCAAGACAAGATAAATCATGAATGATCAAAAACGTTGGTGTAGCTAACAATAATGTAGGTACACGAGACATATCGGAGACTTGGAATAAATAGAGTCCATACCAACTGAGTAGATTAGGAATTAAAACTGGTTGAAAATTTTATGTCAAACGTGTTTTTGACAGAAAATGTCTTTTTGACTAAATGAATTTTTTGTGAAAAAAAAATCTGGCTTTGTTGAACCTGACAAAACAAAATGATTTTTTAAATTTCAGCAAACCCAAAATGTTTGTTATTTGTTTTATTGACAAAACCCAGAAACATTTGAAATAAACATTTTGTCCAAAATGAAAAACAAATTGTTTTAGTCCAAGTTTTTCACAGGGAAAAACAAAAATCATTTCCAAAGCTGCTCTATAAAAGCTCTAAAAAGGCTTGAGCTGAGTATATCCTGCCAAAAACTCACATCCTAGTAAGTGTCCCAGGTAGAAATGATCTTTTAAGAACAGGCAAACTGAAAAAGGCTACTTATTCTATTCAGCTCTGTGTGTTTTTCTGGCTGTGAGCTGAATAGGCAGCAGCTGACTTGAGGAATGAATGGAAAGGAGAATGGCTTCAGGCATGGTTGGTTCTGAAGTTGCAGCATCTGTGGTTATAAGACATCCTGAATTGGGTGGTGTCATATGACAATGATAAAGAATTACGGAAAGAGTGGCTTTCTTCTAACACTGAACAAGGAGAGAGTGACCAGATGTTCCGATATTATAGGGTTAGTCCCGATATTTGGGCTTTGTCTTATACAGGTGCCCATTACCCTCCCCACCCATTGTCCTGGTTTTTCATACTTGCTATCTGGTCACCCTAACCAAGGACCTTTATTAGGATAAGGAAAGCAGCATTATGCTTACAGCTACTCTCTTTCTCTGCATGTTTCACTGGAGAAATTCTTCCTAAACCCTTCTCTAGTCCCCATGCTGTATGGTTTGCTGCTACAATTTTAAAGAAACAGCACCCTAGAGTTAATTGAAAAATGCCGATTTTTTAACATAAAATATTTTTGAGTTTTAATAAAAATTTCCTCTAGACATTTTTGTTTTTGATGAAAAACCAAAATTGAAATCCCCCAAGTTTTTCAATTTTCAAAAAACTTCTTTAGTATCCACATGTTACTTTCTGGTTTTTCATTGAAAATATAGAACATTTTTACCAAAGGGAAAAATTTCCACAAACATTTTTATTTTGGTTAAAAAAAAAAAAGGCTCTTTATTGGGCGGGGGAAATGTTTTGCTGAAAAATATGTTGCTGGAAAAAGTGCTCTACTGTATGCATATCCTCCGAGGAAGTGATTCCAGAGAGAGGGGAGAAGAAATTGTTCCTCAGATAGTGAGCTCAGTGTCAGTCCTTCATTCCAGACTCAAACTGTATGGGATATGTCTGGTGTATACCCACCTCTCCTGAGTTTGCTTCCTTTTTCTCCAGAATCTAAGCTGTCATATTAAAAATGTGCCATAATGGGCAGTAACTTATTTAACATCCAGCATTGATTTGGGATACAGAGAAAAGTTTTAAAATAATTTCATATAGTGAAGAATGGAATTGGCATTCAAAAAAAGAAAACAAATATAATAGAATTATAGACCTATAGGGTTCAAAAAGACCTCAAGGGTCATCTAGTCTAACCCCCCTGCTAAAATGCAGGAATTGTTGGGTCTAAACCATCCAGGACAGATGGCTATCCAGCCTCCTTTTGAAATCCAGTGAAGGAGTTTCCACAAGCTCTCTAGGCAGTCTATTCCATTGTCCTACTGTTCTTACAGTTAGCAAGTTTTTCCTGAGATTCAATCTAAATCTGCTAAACTGTAGTTTGAACCTGTGGCCTCTTGTCCTGCCCTCTGTGGCAAGAGAGAACGACTTTTTTTTTATGGCAGCCTTTGAATTATTGAAGACCACTATCATGTCTCCCTTAATCTCCTTTTTTCCAAATTAATTATACCCAGTTCCTTCAGCCTTTGCTCGTATGACTTTCAGTCCATCCCATCCATCATCTTTGTCACTCACCTCTGAATCCTATCCAGTTTCTCCACTTCTGTTCTATACATTAATGACCAAAATTGGACACAGTACTCTAGCTGAGGCCTAACGAGTGCTGAGTAGAGCGGTACTACCGTGTTTCTCCAAAAATAAGAATTATTTTTTGCTCTGAAAGATGGGTTAGGGCTTATTTTCAGGGGATGTCTTATTTTTTTCCATGAACAACAATCCACATTTATTCTTGAACAAAAAATCAACATTTATTCAAATATAATCATGTCATCACATTCTGGAACATCATCATAACTCTCCAAACCCTGAATTCCATCGTGAATTTCTTGTCACTCTATTGCCTTTAGAATCATCGGCCCCAATTTCTCATGTCTAGCAATAGTGCTTTCCTTAAATGAGCACCTCTTGTCCATGTAGCCTGCTCGTAGCGCATTGGCAATGCAACTGTCAGTGATTTTCTCCCATGAATTCTTCACCCAAGTCACAACCTCTTGCAGTCTAGGCTTCACAAAGTTGCCACGCTGATTTCTCTCCATTCTATTTTCAATGTAGTAATTAATTTCCATATGCAAATGGTCTTTGAATGGCTTGTTTATTGCAATATCAAGAGTCTGGAGATAGGCAGTCATTCCTGCGGGAATCATTATTTGATCTATTTTTCTCTCATGAAGGAAGTTCTTCATGTCTTTAGCACGGTGTGTACTGGCTGAATCCCAGACTAGCAGGCCTCTTTGGCCACCTCTCAAAACAAGCGGCAGCATTAAATTGACCCACTTCCTTATAACTGCTTGTGTGCACCAGGCTTTTTCTCTTTCAAGAATATAAATGCCTGCAACACATTCAATCTTATCCTTCTTGCCCTTAGCAATGATTAGAGGTGGGGCTTTAGTTCCATCCAGACTAATTGCCAAAATACAGGTAATATGTGCACTTTCATAACCAGTGGAGGGAACGTAGACTGAGGAGGCACCCCGCTGATCAAATGTCGTTTGTGATCCTTGGCCCTAAACACTGCAGTTTCATCCATAGCAATCATGTTGGAAAGTTGGTATTTAGAAAAGTCGATGCCATCAACAAAGGACTTGAATGCAAGTGCACGTTTAATAACTTCAGCATCTTCCAACTTAAACAGTGTTGTGGATCTTCTTAGAGACAGTTCACATCGCTGAAGGAAGAAATCCAGCCAGTGATGTGATGCTTTGAAATTTTCTGGGGATATTTCTAATTGTGGTGCCATTGCAAGGGCAAATTCTTGAATATCAGCCCTGCGCACAACGAAAGCCTTTGCTCTCCTGTCAGCAACTCATTCACAGATCATGTCTTCCAGCTCAGGAAATAATGGATGCCAACCTGATCCACACTTGCGCTTCTTAGCATTTCCCTTGCACACCAGTTGACTGAGGTTATCATACTCTGCTCGCCATTTTCAGACCATTCGGATATCCAACATCTTCTCTGCACAAAGCAGTAAGATTTTTGCCCTGGGAGTCTTCCACAATTCCTTTCTTGTACTCAATGGAATAGCTCTTTCTTTTTGAACTCATGTTGTATGGGGATCAAAATGTACCAATACAGTATACAGTCTTTCTTTTTCTGTACTGCAGTAAATGGTGGATGTCTATTCACCAAGAAAAACAGGCACCCTTCACCAGGAAAAGCAGGCACCCTTCACCAGGAAAAGCTGGCACCCTTCACCAGGAAAAGAATCTCACTCTCCAGACCCCCTCAGACCCAAAACAATTAGAGTTGGCAAATGCCGATGGTGGACGGGCTCTCACACACAGATCTACGTCACTCCTGTCAAAGGCGTGTCACTGTCAGGTCCCTTACTGTTTCAGCTGCGTTCCACTGCAGCTCCCCCTGGTGACCGGAAGCAGCCACAACGCTCGGGCTCGGGAGTGGAGTGATGCCAGCGGGACTACGGTACCCAATCTGTGTGTGAGTGAGAGCCTGACACTAGCCAAACCTTAAAGTGGCCATACACATTCAATAATTGTCGGCCGAACGATTGTTCGGCCGACAGTTATCTCTCCCGTCCTCCCCATACACAGGAACGTTCGGCACGGCCGAGCGTTCCTGTGTTCTCTATGGGGAGGGGAGGGGTAAGCCCCATACACTTTACACTGACGGCCGAACCCTCCGCGAGCGGCGGGTTTGGCCGACATGAGTGTAAAGTATATGGGGACATTTACTTGTGAACCGCTTGTAAACTGTAACTAGGGCTTATTTTTGGAGTAGGGCTTATATTTCAAGCATACTCCAAAAATCCTGAAAAATCATGCTAGGGCTTATTTTTGGGGTAGGGCTTATTTTCGGGGAAACATGGTATCACTTCCCGGACTTGCATGCTATGCCTCTGTTAATGCAATCTAAAATTGCATTTGTTATTTTTGCAACAGCATCACATTGCTGCCTCATGTTGAGGCTGTGATCCACCACAACTCCCAGATCCTTCTCAGCAATGCAGCTGCCAAGTCAATTATCCCTCATTCTGTATTTGTGCATTTGGTTTTTCTTCCCTAAGTGTAGCACCTTACATTTGTCTTTACTGAATTTCATTTTGTTATCTTTAGCCCAGTTCTTCAATTATTCAAGATCCCTCTGAATTTTAGCTCTATCTTCCATAGTGATGGCAGCTCCTCCAGCTTTGTGTAATCTGTAAATTTGATCAGTATGCTCTCTGTTTCACATTCAGGTCATTAATAAAGATGTTAAACAATACTGGACCCAGAACAGATCTCTGTGGAACTCCACTTGAGACCTTCCTCCAATCTGACATCATATCATTAATAAAATAGTTACTCTTTGCATGTGGTTGTTTGATCAATTATGTATCCACTTAATGGTAGTTCAGCCACACCCACATTTCTTCAATTTACTTATAAGAATATCTTGGGGGACTGTGTCAAAAGCCTTGCTGAAGTCCAGATATGTTATAGTCACCGTATTCCCCCTATCCACCAAATCAGCTATCCTATCAAACAAGAAAATCAGGCTGGTTTGGCATGATTCACTCTTGGTAAATTCATGCTGGCTGCTACTGATTACCCCTTCCTCCTCCAGGTATTCACAAATGGAATGTTTAATATATTGTTCCATTAGCTTCCTGGGTCTTGAAGTCAGGTTGAGACTGGTCTATAGTTCTCCGGCTCCTCCTTTTCCCCCTTTTTAAAGATGGGCACTACGTTAGCCCTTCTCCAATCTTCTGGGAATGCCCATGTCATACATGAGCTTGCAAATACTATTGCCATGGCTCTGAGATTTATTCAGCTAATTCCTTCAGTAACCTTGAGTGAATAGCATTAAGCCCTGCTAATTTGAATTCATTTAATTTGATCAGAAGATCTCTGATGTATTCTTTACTTATCCTGATCTGTATCCCTTCCCCTTTTATTGTCCATGGTAACTTTGCTACTTCTCTGGTCACCTGTTATTTTTTGTAAGAAAACTGAAGAAAAGTAGGCAATGAGCAGCTCTGCCTCCCTATTATTTTCCATTACCAGCTCACCTTCTCCACGCCATCTTTGATATTTCTCTTTTACCTGATAAATTTGAAGAATCCCTTATTGTCTCTAACATTCCTGGTCAGATTTCATTAGTTAGAATGAAGGGAAGAAAGCAGCCAGTCAAATACTCTTCCAGCAAGGCCCCCAGACTCCATACAGTAAATGGAGGAGCCAATAACCTTTCCATGCTGGCGTTTATCTTGAAATGTACTTGATACTTTGAGTATTTTTGTTACATTAATATTGTTAACTATGTAGTCAAAATAGTGTGATTAAATTGTTTGGAAATCTATTATCATATTGTTGTTTATGGTTATGTTTCAGATTTTTTTTGCTGAGACCCCCTCTGAAAATATTTCAGGCTGTGAAGGCCCGCCCCCCATGCCATACCACACCACCCACCTCCCATGCTATACCACCCTTCTGCACCATTGCTGGGGGGGGGTGGCGCTGCCTTCAGAGCATCTGGCTTGCAGCCACTGTTCTCTGGCCACCCATCTGTGAAGGGCTCTGTCTGTCAGCCATGCACAGGGTTGACAGCCACAGCCCCGGCATGCACAGGAGCTGACAGCTCATGACTCCCCCATAATAACCTCATGACCCTTGAGGTGCCCGACCCCCAGTTTGAGAACCCCTGCTTTAGGCCAAAGGAAGACTAACTGCAAATAGAAGTAGGCAGCATATAGGAACTAAAGCTGGAGATGAATCTTTATGGCTGGAAACTGGAAGTAGTAATAGAAATAAGATGTAGATTACCAGGTCATATGATAAGCATAACTAAAAGAACCTGTGAAAGCGGTACCATTGAAATGACAGTGTTTAGTGTCTCTCATATAAATCTGAAAATGAGATCAAAGGGAAAAAAATCACGTTGCATCCCATTTCCCTGCCATTTAGGTCTGCATGTTTTCTCTTTTAAGCCAGAGTCTAAAAACACAGATGATTAACTTTGCTTTGCCTCCCTTCTGCCTCCTCTCTGGTCACTAAAGAGGAATAATAGGGCAGACGAATCTGAAATGGGAGTGTGAGAAGAGGCTGTTGCGTGAGGAGTTTCTGGGCCTCAAAGCCTACACACCCATAGATGGTACAGCATCTGCACCTGATGGGAGGAGAGGAATTGTTCAAGCTAGGTATCTTCTGGAAAGAAGGAAATTGTGGCACTTCCAGCTCCCCTTACCTGCCCAGAATCCAGGGGAAACACAATGGCCCTTTTCTTTTTTGTGGTTCTCCACAGAAGGAATGTGGTTAGGAGCACCACATATGTGCATGTGCTCACGCACACACATACTGTGGCTTTCTATAAGCTCTCTTTCATACACATTCTCTTGTCCTCATTCTTTGCTCTGTGCCATTTTTCATCATACAAAGTGATACAATGTCACTTCACTACATGATGTCAACAATGATGTTAACGTTCAGAAGAATAGAAAGAACATTTTGCAAGGGACAGGTGAACAACAGGACAGTATGCTGCCTTCCTCAAGCCAGGACACGAGATGCTTATCTAAGACTGAATAGGCTTCTGAAGTTGATGGTTCATCACCCACTGGTGATGGTTCAGATTGGCACTAATGACTTGATCCCAATCTATAATTACCTACATGGGAAACAAATATTCAATCTAGTAGAGGAAGGTATAACACAATCCAGTTGTTGGAAGCTGAAGCTAGACAATTTCATACTGGAAATTTTTACAGTGAGGGTAATTAACCACTGGAACAATTTACCAAGGGTGGTTGTGCATTTTCCATCACTGGCAATTTAAAAATCAAGATTGCATGTTTTTCTGAAAGATATGCTCTCGGAATTATTTTGGGGAAGTTCTATGGCCTGTGTTCTACAAGTGGTCAGACTGGATGACTACGGAAGACCGCTCTGGCCTTGGGATCTATGAATGAAAACATCCAATCATAATAGGTGAATTTCCCCCATCCTTTTTTTAAAATCTACTTTAACCACTGGTGCTGAATCAGCAAACTCATAGACATTTCTGCTTCTATGTCTGAATAAGCTAGAGGTGCTGATCCACTGACAAAACTGAGGCATGTCCCTTGATGTCAGACCAGCAAGTTTAATGGTCCGAGCCAAAGAACTCATGGAAGTTTGGGCCCTCGGCCTGTCACATAAGCCCCAAATATAAATGTCCTAAATTAAAAAAAGGGCTAATAAAAATCAAATCTCTCTGACACTCTTATTCAATAAAACCTCATGTGTAATATTTCACTGTGTCCATAACTCATTTTTTTAAGTTAGCATTTTAAAATTTCAAGGAAAAATACACTGTGTTGAAAATGATGAGTCATAATCTGAAACATCAAGTTACCTAGGAGTAGAAGGTTAAAAAACTAAGATTTTTGAGTGAGCTTGTAACCTTCAATAGAGAGATGAAAATACTCTCTCTCACTTCACTTTGTAGCTACCCTCATCACTGCAATTATATAAGAAACAGCAGTTCACCTGTAATTTGCATCTCCCTTGTGTATTACTATTGCAAATTGGATACGGTCTATTTAAAATAAAATTACTCATTCTAGTGCAGTTCTTAGAATATAGCAGTACAGTTTAGAACATCTTCCCCTTCCAAACAAAACCAGTGAATCTATTGTTTATACATTATTTGTCATGCCCCAAGTGTGCACTTGGTATCTGAGAAACCTTCTGCATGTTAATGCTGCTTTTTTCTCTTCTTTAGCAAGTCTAACAAGGCAAAGATTCCCAAATAACACACACTATGTAGTGTCTTTGTACAGAGAAACGGCATCATTTTCTTTTCCGCTGAAGTGTGCCACTTTAATGTAACTGTATCTTGAATTTGCATAGCCCTTATATACTGAAAGTTATGGCCACTTTTATGCTTATTGTGGGGGAAAAGTGTATAGTAAAACTCAAAGCACATACTGCACTGCACTTCATCTTATGACATCTTCCTTTTTTGTATTCTAGGAAGTAACGGGCAGAAAAGCTACACAAAACATTACTGGTAAAACAAAATTCATCTTACACTTACACTGGGTTAATTAAATAATGTTGATTTCAGTAGACACCAATGATTGTTCATGTGACATTGATAACAATACTTCATGAATTCATTATAAGCAAGCTATTCCAATAAATTCCAGATGAATTCATAATGACTGGATTCTTAAAGTGCTACCAGGTTTACTTCAGGTTTTCTGTTTCCATGTGTAATTACTACCAGAGCCTCTGACTACTACCTACTATTTTTTAAAAAAAATTATAAATGAAACCAAACAATATTAAAAATGGTGTGCCTCAGTCTTGCTATAAAAATATTGAACATCTTAAATATCAGGGTTGGTGATACCTAAAGGCATGAATTATGCTTAGTCAAGATTCATGTTTTCAGTTTATTTTCTTCAGCCTGAATCTAAATAGCCAAAATAGTCCAGAGTTACTCTGGAGTAGCTTGGTTACTATATATTTTATTTGAAAAATGACTCATTGTTTACAGTTACACAAATAATGAAAAAACGAGAGTCCTGTAGCACCTTAAAGACTAACAAATTCCTGCAGGCATAAGCTTTCGTGGGCTGTAACCCACTTCATCAGGTGCTGTATACAGACTAACACAGCTATTCCTCGGGAACAAATAATGAAATATGCTTCAAAGTTTTATTTACAAGATGGATATGAAAACAAACATTTTCTTCAGAGAGTATTCTTAGTCAGAGATACTAAACATAGGAGGAAAATTAAAGGCAACTTTCCAGTAAAGTAGCAAATCTTTCATGTAAAGTGGCCATTTTTGCACATAAAAGCACAGATACTCACTCCAAATCTTACACCATGCCACATATAATAAATAAATACACACATTTTTCTCTTAAAAGAAAAGAACCCGGAACACTTTAGGTTCAGTATGGGGTATCATTTAGCACTCTGTCCTGATTCTGATTTCCAGCCATATTTATACCAATGTAATATCACAGATTTCTGTTAAATTGCCCCCAATTTATACACGTGTAGGATCAGACTCAGACTCCCATTTCTGGCACATATTTACGTTTACAGAATTGACTGTTAGTCTTTTCATCAGTCCTTCACATACGGTTGTTTGTTCCTTTTCCATGCCTTTCACCATAACACATATGCTTAATAGACCAGAAGTGTTTTTCTGTGCACACTCCATCAGAAAGTATTGCTATGAGGACACGGTGAAAATCATCTCCAATAACTATTTAATGTGTAGGTTACATGATGATTTCACTCAGATCAAGGTTACATGAGGATTGATTGATTGATTTAAATTTCAAGAACCATAAAAGGGATATACAGCGGAGGGGGAACTAAAGGGTGAATTGATTAAACTGGTTCAGCTCAAATTTGCTTCTCTTTTTTCTTTATGATGTTTGCTAGATGGAGTTTTTTCTTGGCATGCAAGAGGCTTAAACACACATACAAAAGTCAGGGCAAAAATATTAGGTTAAGGAAAAAAAGGAAGCCTGTCTGTGTTTTGATCTTTTTCTGTCAGACTAGAGGAATGAGGTATAGAGTGTTGATTTAATTGTATTAAGTGCCTTGGTCCTTCAATTATGTAACCTTTATTCCACCACCAACAGCTGTGTAAAGATTCCACATGCTGATCAGTAGGTAAACCTCTGCTATAGCTCAAAAATGTTCCTGTAGTACTCGAGATGTAAGGGTCAAACTTGAGGGCATTTCAAAGAATAGACCTTTGCAGCTTATAGAAGTGGACTCATTTTCTTTAATTGTGTGCTCCCTGTAAAACCAGGTCCAAATAATATCTAGCCTATTGTTGACACTTTATCCAGGAGGGAATAAGCCAGTTTTGACTATTATAAGCAACAACTGATTTTCCCAGGCCTTCTGGGCCTCCTGTTGTGACTAAGGAAAATGTTGCTAATAAACGCTTTCTTCAAAGTGACTCTTCCAGCTGAATCGGAGAGAATCCAGTCACTCATCTGATGGAGCTTTAACCAAAAATGTGTTGGACAAATTAAATATGGTTTAGCCTCCTGCTCTGCATTACATCAAGAACCTATAAATGTTTAATTACAGAAGACCGTGCTCTGTAATTAATTATTGTAACTCTCCTCACAAATCAAAAGCAGCCTGGAGTGCAGAGTTCAATATGTTAAGACATGGGTACTAAAGATTTTAAAGGGGGGGAAAAAGAGAAGGGAGTGTGAGGGAAAGGTAAATTATATATAGGCTGGGACCAGGAGAATTGAACTCTTCAGATTGCTAGGAGTTAGCCAAGAGCATGTTGCTTTAGGGTACTGGATGAAGTTGATAGGCCATTTGTCATTCTACTGATTTCATAAATAAAGAGTTACAAACTCATTGGTTTTTAAAATACACGGAAGAGTTGTGCTGTTCAGAGCCATTTCCTTCTTTTGTCCCTCATGAAATATTTATGGTTGAGTTTGAAATACCCATTCACCATGCTAGTTTGACAGTAGAAAATGGCAAGTACGGTGACACAAGCAGAGAGAAAATCAGACTTCGAATTTCAATATGGACAAAAGGATTCTTTTGATCATGATGGTGTCCACAGGAAACTCTAGTTTGGCTGAACAGGATTATACCCTGATTCATTTTTAACAGACTCTGTAAACAAATACTAAAACTGGTTTTGTAATTTGGATCAAAATATGAATCCTGTCCCAAGAACACAAAACCTGTATAACAAACCATCCTTATTACATAAACTTCTGTCTTAAAACGTAATTCTAAATTATCCACCAAACATATATTTCCGTTTAATTTTCATTGCAAGCCCATGTCCATTAAACAGCTGACTCCTGTTGGTAGCTTGAGTGATTAGTTATGACAGGTTTCACTGTACAAAGCAGAAAGGCAGTTTCCCATGTCCTTGAATGGTTTGACTTTCTACAAGAGCAGGGAACTCCATGAAGCCCAAGATGGAAAAGAATGTCACCAACCTCTGTGAACTCTGGGGCCTTCAGCTCAAGCCTTATGAACATTTGAAGTTCTCTGGTAACCTAGACAGGCCTGACAAACCAGGGCCCAAAAGAAAATATGCATAGAGGGGGAAAAAGCCTTTCCTCTTCCCTTCATTCATCTCCCCTGTCTACCTAGCTTCCCTCAGTCTCACTGTTTCCTATCTGGTAGTATGACTACTTTGCCCCTGTGGCTGCCTTGGGATTGTAGAGAATTTCTGTCATACTTCAGCTTCAGCCACTAGTATTTGAAGTTGCACAGTCCTAATTTTCATAGAACAAAGGGAATTCTTTAAAGATGTACATTTTACAAGGGATATCTTTCAAGCACGTTGGATTTAAATCTAAGATAATGTGCATTTTAAGCATATTATATAGTTCTTGCAGCAACTGCTAATTAGCTAATATATTTGGAAACTAGAACTTGTTCTTTCAGTAGTCATGGTTTGCTCAAATTTGACCATGCACATGGGTCAGTTGAGAGGATTAGTGGGGGAAATACAATTGCAGCGTATTGAGTATAGCAGCCATCTCTATTTCAACTGGCCAACCCAGGGCTCACAAATTCCTTAATCGGTAACTGGTTGAGATTAGAGCATGGATGAGTGTACCTAGCTGAGGCAACTAGGTACCTAATTGGCTGGCTGAGGAAAACAAATGCAGAATGTTGCAGTCCATTTGCTGCTGTGGGTTATCTTGCTGTAGGCACCTGACATTAGAGCTTAACGATCTGCACTGGCTGCCAATTAGTTTTTGTGTGAAGTTTAAGGTGTTTGTTTTGACATATAAAAGCCCTAAGTAGCTTATGAACTGCAAACTTGGCAGACTGCCTCTTTCTATCTGATAGTGCAAATGTTCAAGATGGAGCAACTTTTGCTTAATAGGGAAGGATTTCCCTAGCAGGGCATTTTCCATGGGAAATCTTTTGTTTTCCAACTAGCTCTTGCTGTGATTGGAAACACCCCAGATCTGAGACTAGAAGGCATACTTCAAGACCTTTCTATTCTCAGACTCTTGAATTGGGGATGATAGGTTGTGATAGGGGAAATAGTGACCATTAGCAAATAGTGGGATGGTAGGGGTATTTTTCGCTTTCTTTTATTTAATCATTTCTGATGATGCAGGGGCATTAAATTAAATGGCTCTCTCTGTCATTTTATAAGAACTGTATTTCTAAAATATTTGTCACGTGTACCCAGAGCCTGAGAATAGGCACTTTTCCATTGTTATAGAAATGGAAACAAATAAAAACAGGAATGAAGGAGCAGCATGATTGTGCTATTGGATATTTTACATGTACTGTAGCGCCTTTCATTCTTCATGATACCAAGACTCTCAAAAGCCAGGGCCAGATGCCCCGGTGAACTGCTCTTTTGCGCTGCTCAAGGCAGCTCGATCTGGCCAGCTGAGAATTTCTTCGGCACAGACAGCCTGTGTACCTCCAGCCCTCTCCTTGGAGACCCTTTGGCTGAGAGCGATGTGCTCCCCCTATGTTTGACTGGTGGGAGTTAGAACAGCCCTTTAAGGTCAGCTCAGAGAATCCTTGCCTGTAGCAGTATATAAGCAGAATTGCTCAAATGCAGCCTCCTAAGTATGGGAGGATAGAGTAGCTAATCGATGCACTGGGTGGAGAGAAGAGCAATTTTGTCCAAGGACATCAGGAAGAAAAACCCTCACTGGCAGTGCCATGAGACTTAATGTTTTATTTATGATTTTTCTTATTCACCCTTTCTTTAGGGTGAATTATATAATTATATTATTTTAGAAAGGCATGATTTCCTTCTAGGAAATAAACTGAACTCTTTTCTTCTCAGGCTAGAACCACATACTTCCAGGGCATAGTTTTTTACTTTAATACAGCAAGGAGCCCATAAAGGCAGAGCTAAATTAGCTTTGCAGTATGTTCAGAAGGTTGCAAGTCTCAGGTTTCACATGATTTCCAGTGGTAGTGAGTTCTACGGCTAGGGATCCTTCATTGAGAATGCCTTGTTCCTAGCCCCCACTCTTATGATTTTCTGACCTGCGCTCAGTCAACAACATCCCTATTGTGTGGAGCAGCAATTGCAGTCTGTTCAGTAGCCACCGTTAGCCTGTTAGGACTTTCTTGGCAAGGACAGGAATCTTTAAATGGTTCCAGAATTGCATTGATAGCTATTGTAGATTATGGAGTGCTATCATGTTATGTTCTCCCATCTGTTTACCTCACATAGCAGGCTCAAAGCTACTTCATCAATTATAATTTCCAAATGGCCTTCTAAGTTAGTCCAAGGCAGGGCAAACTTCTGTAGCATAACAAATAGCACCTCCTTTGTCAAAGTCTCTGCTGAAAGAAACATAATGTCAGTGTATCTGCTGTATCTTGGAAGTATGAAATTGTGAGGTGACTGTTGGGTGTTGGACCTGTGGTTTCAGGGAGTGTAGGCTGTTCAAACATGACTAAGCCATTTTTATAGTAATAATTTTAATAGGTGTCACCACATTTTCCACTTGATGCACATATTTTCATAATTTATTTCCTCTAATCTTTTTGTATTTTAAGTAAAACACTTACATTTCAGCTGCCTGATTTTGCTAGGAGACTTCTAGTAATTATTTCCCTGCATTGATTATATAATAATGATGATTTTAAAAGAGCAAGCTATTAAATTTGAAGTTTTAACAGTACCTATGTAGCAATAAAAATGTGCCATTGAGAGTGTGCTACTGAAAAACAAAATAAAAGTTTTCATAGATAAATTGTATACCTATTATAGTTTGAAACCTGAACTTTGGAGGCTATAAACTTTGGATTCATCTATAAATTTTAAGTACATTTATTACTGCAAAGAAGCCATCAAATTAAATAAGGCACAGTAACAAAAGCTCAATATTCCACAAATCTGTTTTGATGTATACCAAGTGGAAGCTGGAATAGGCTCTCAGAGCAGAAATTCATAACATTATGTCCTCCATTAATCACCTTAATTAATGTTATATTTAGAAGGGACGAATGTGGAGAAAATCATGTTTATATTATGCTACAAAAGAACAGTATGTTATACCAGAGTCACCAAGCAAATCCAGCTCTGATGTTCACTTTCTATCAGAACTAGCGTCATGCAAATAGATCACAGAGAATCGGAAACGCAGTGAATCTTGGTAGAGTTCAGGCTTTGTTATAAACTTTATGCTGAAATCATGTTGGTCAAAAGGATGATTATGGTTCATAAGTCTTTCAAACTAATCTGGGCCACTGATTTTGCAGCCAAGTCATGAAAAAGTTGATAGCAATGCGAAATATAGGTGAAACTTGGCAGTTTTGACTGAAGTTTTTTCTCTGAGACTTTGGGATTGTTCAGTCTTGCCTCGCAAATGAAACTCAGAAGTTGCAAAATCTCATGAATATGAAATGGAAGAAAGGGTTCATATAAACCCTGCAAAGGAAAACTGCCAAGTTTGACACAGCTCTATTGCAGCCTCCAAATATTGTCTATGAGCTCACTATTACCTTTTGTCTCAAAGTCTTTGGAGGGGAAAGAGCACTAAGTGGAGACTTCCAGGAGGTGCCTAGAAACGCCATCTAAGAGCAGCAGTGGATAGGACCAGTGACTATTGATCCTTTACTGGCTAGAAGGGTGCAAAGCATGCATAAGCCAATCAGGGCCAGTAGGCAGGATATAAATGGCCGGCTGCTTCTTCTAGGGGCTAGATAGGTGTGCCAGGAAGGAAAGATCTTAACCCCAGAAGCCTAGCCTGGTCAGGGTCTAACTTTGGCTGCACTTTTTTGTTTGAGTCAATGCGACTATTTTATTTGCTTTGTGGTTTGTCAGCCCCAGGTGGGCCATCCTGAGTTGATTATCTGGACTGCTATAAGATTAGGTGAGCATGCTTTGGGAGGTGTTCCACTGGCCCAGGTGAACCCATGACTGTTCTATTGACACTTGTCATGATTTTTAGGATTTAGTAAGATAATTGTTCCTTTTTGCCCCAAAATAAAGCTACAGGGTTGGACAAAAGAGGTGGCAAAGATTTTGGTTAGGCTATCCCTGGCTAGAAAGAGGGGCCTTAGTATTAGCTACAGGACTGATGTGAAGCAGGCTGATCCTCCAACAGAAAAGGCCAAAGAGACTCTGAATAATATGATGGTCTTTTCTTCAGACCAAAGCTTTCTGTCTGTGAACTACAAGGACTGTTTGCTCAGTGTGTAGGTGATATTTTCAATCCCCTTTTAATGAATAAAATTGTAGTCTGATACCTAAAAGCAACTGAGTGCTTTAAAAAAGTGTAATAACTAGATAGGTAGATTTATGAAGCTTTTCCATTAGGTCTTCCATTGTTCATGTGACCAGGATTATCAATAAGCCTAACTTTCAAAAAAAGACTAGTATTTTGGGGGCTTCCATTTTTAGGTGTCCAACTCTCAACATTTTAAGGGGGACTGATGTTTTCAGAGGACAAACACCCATCACTTCTGAAAATCAAAATCCTTCAAGGTGTCTTAAGTTGGGCACTCAAAAAAAGGCCATCATTCACTAGTCAATTTTGAAAAGTTAGCTGCACATTTGTATGTTATAGTTTATCTGATTCAGGGTGTTATGTGCCGCAGTTCACTGTATTGCTCTGTAGTTTATTGAACAAGTGAGTTTTAGTAACTACTGCACTGTAACAGTGATAGCACCGATGTAATTAGAATCCTTAAGGTGAAAACTTGAATGAGCAGCTTGAGATTTTACAGTTGGATGTATCGATTATTGAGGAATCTGAAGCAGCAGCAAACTTGGAAAAAGAAATATATATATAATATGGAGGCAATTAACTTTATTCTTATGTCACTGCTTTACAGAATCAGCGGAGGATTTGAGATTGAAACCCCTTGATTCTACACTAATATTTGTCTGTCACTTTATATGGGAAAAATGCATGTCAGGAGGAATTAACACACTTACAGCTTTGCGGTCTCCAAGGTTTGTCACATCTTCCTGTCTGTAAGGCAGTACCACCTCAAGCAAGGTGCAGGGCACAGCCTCGAGAGTATGGGAAGATGAAGATCCAAACGGGAAAAATGGCCCCAAAACAATGGATCTTAGGCAGATGTGTATAGACTCTTGCCCTTCGGCACCTCTCCAATTGTCTTTCCCCCAGATGCTAGAGTATGGCTGGTGCTGTTGCTGCCTTAGTACTTCTGTGGCATGCACTCCTGTCTCCTCTAATAGGGGTCACAATACTGGTAAGAAGGAAATAAATGCTACATGGAGCAGAACGAACTTCAGCTATCAGTTTGCCATGGACACAAACTGATATATATAGCGCTTCTATTCCTTTGCTCCTCCCCACTTCTGCTGATCCACTCCCCATTTTCTCCACATGGCATAAGTTATGCTATATAATTTGTACATAGAAATTATTGTGGCTGTGGTTTTTGGAGTCATTTATACCCATATGCTTCCCTCCCCTAAAGGGAGTGTCAGGGGAGTAAATTATAGCCCTTTGTAATGAACATCAATGGCATGGATAAAAGGGCTTATGTTTGTTTGCTATTGCTGAATCTCTTTTCAAGTATAAATGGTACTGTTTTTATGGACAATTAAACTTTGCCAACTGGTGCCAATTTGCCCAGTTGTAATTAGTCACTATTTTTACTTTTTTTATAAAAGGAATGAAATGACGTGTTCAGAAAAAACATATGGGTCAGAATCCAATGCTGCATTTCTGAAAAATGAAAAAAAAAAATCTAAATGGCTACAGGCCAGATCCTCAGCTGGTGAAAATTGACATAGCTCTATTAAAGGCAATGGAGTTACTTTGTTTACGCTGCAGATATAGCCCTATATATCTAGCAAAAAATGCCCCTTTTAGAGCTAGACTTCTGGGAATAAGTGGCAAATATGTTCTTCAAACTCAAATTTAATCCATCAGGAAAAAAGTATGTTTCTTCTGCATTTCTTGTATGTCATTTGTGAATGATCTATTTACTCTGGAAATTGTTCTATGTTTCACAAAGGTTTTTGAGAAAGAAAAATGCACTTACAGTTGCCTAAAAGAACTATTACAGTTTATGAACTGTTTATACATTTTGAGACAGCTGGCAACATTGCTGGTTAAAACCATAAGTAAGAGCTATATGTTGGCTTAAGTATATTGATGTTTTTGTACTGTGTCCAAGATATATTTTGTTCCAGGATTGTCGTATTGGCTTACTTGTATTTTACTGTCTGCCACGGTGTATTAACAATATCACAGTAAAGTTACAGAAATGTAAATTCATTTATTTGTTATCCAGTATAACAAAATATTTATTATTGGCATAGAATTATTTGGTGGGATTGTGTTCCTGGCATGTATAATTGCTGTTACAAATAGTGCCTCAAATGAATGAGAACCAAAATGTTGGAATGAGTAGCAAGGAATCAATCCAAATTTAAGGAAACTGTATTTGTCTGAGTGCAATCTTCTGCTTTTATTCCCAATCGTCACCTAATAGTTTACACTTCCTTTCTGAATACTTGTTCTACATTTACTTTACTCATTGCACCACAACTCTGTGTCAAATGGGAATAGAGCGAATGAAAAATGATTTTGTAAAATTGTCTCCTGAACTAATCAGGAAACTGCTCAGGATTCCTTCCTGCCAACAACTGGCACTAATTTAATATTTGGCAAGTCACTTAATCATTCTGTATGTCTGCTTACCCATGTGTAAAATCCATATCTGGCTGTCCATCAAAATGAAAATTTTCTTCTTGGACTTCTCCAGAAGTGTCAAACGCCAGCTGAAAGATCGTAATGTGTAGATGTCAAGTCTCTTGTTTTCTCAAGTTAGTAAACTGGAAACCAACTAGCAGGACAAACAGGTCACATAGATTTGTTACCATCAAGGCAGTGTTAACTTTGTGCTATGCTATTATGGCCAAAGCTCCAGTCAAGTCTGAAACTCTTACAATCTAAAAAGCATGAGTTTCTGGATAAAATGTGTAGCTATATTGGGTGAAATCCTGGGCCCATTGATGTCAATGGTAAAACTCCCATTGACTTCAGTGGAGTCAGGATTTCACCCAGTACATGTAAGATGGAGGTTTTTATTGATTTCCTTTTCCCAGGGAAATAGAAAAAATTTTATTTTTTAGTTTCTTGAAGGAGAGGAGCAACTCTTAACTCAGTATTGGAAAAGGATAATGACAAAGCAGTGCAAACACAATAACAATTTGGATACTGAAGTGTCAGTATTATGACCTATTCTACTGAGAAATCAAAACAAGAAAATTATTTATTGCACATAGGACGAGCTTGCATGTCATGGTTCTAAAAGAACATTAATGGAATATTGTAACTTTTTGCTAAGTTACCCAAGATGTTGTTTACATGTTCCCATACATCCATGGATTTAGCACTAACTTAAGCTTGAGCCACCACATCCCCTGGCTGGCCTCAGAATGCAAGAGAACTGCACAGCCGCTTTTGTCCCTCTTATCTGTTCCTGCACTGAGCATATCTTTGAGTTTTAAGGAAATCCTCTCTTCTCTTTTCTTTCAGCCTTGTAAACTTGTAAGATAGCTGAATATGAACCTTTACCAAGTCTTTCTCTTTGATTTATGGGACTTAAATTTTTCTACCTGCAGTGTAGCCTATTTGACTCTTATGCATAATCTGATTTACATTTGTTTTTAGTGATTTCTGGATGAGGAAGATCTTCTTTCCCCTAAGGGAGCACTGTGGTCCTGATTACTGTGCATCTTTTTCTATTGGCTCACTTTGTCAGATTTAGGAGGTTCTTGTCATAAGGGTATTCTGAATGATTAGCAAACAACCCATCTGTCCACTGGACTACTTTTGATTGGCAAATAATTGCTTTGCTTAAATGCATCTTGGTCTCTTCCATCTGCAGAAGATTATTCCCATTAAAGTATTTTTCTCAGCTATTTTTCTATTAACAAAATTAGAATGAGAAGAAGTGAAATTTGCACTGTATTTACTATTACTAACAATTGTGTTGTTACAAATGTCAGAGAATAATATTCTTGCAAGAAAACACAATAGATGGTGGGCTGGCTATATGTTCTAACTTAAGTCCAAAAAGCCTAAATTACATGACCTTATATTATATAGATTATATAGATATTATATATATATATATATAGATTCAAAGCAGTTATGTGAAACTTATTTACAGCACCAAAAATATTTATGGCAAAAACAAAAAAAAAGTCACACAAGGAAATCTACATTGTCCTTTCTAAATAGCAATATTTGTCTGTAAATGTTTATCAATACCAGCATTGCAAGTATCAGTGGTAATTAATTCTTAGCTGGCCTGTGTTAAATGCTGCCTATAGAATTCATCCATCAGTCATCTTTTTAGTTTAGACATGTACAACCATGTAAACAAAATAAAATGTAATGGATGTGATATCTGTCAGCTGTTCATGATGTTAAGTATTATTCAGCTGAAGGATATAACAGTCTGGCTCTTTGTGATTAAGGAAAAGAGAAAATGAGAGAATTTGGGGCAGCGGAATGATGAGCTGGAAGAGAGAAGGAAGGCAGGAGAGAGGATGCAGATGATAGCCTAGGCTAGAGCACAGTGGGGCAGACATCGTAGGTTTGGGAGTCTTCCTTGGATGAGGAAAGAAACATGTTTATTTACTTTACAGTAGTGTTAGAGTCCCAGTCCCATTGTCCTGGGGCCCTGCACAAACAGTGGATATGGAAGAAACAGAGGCATGGAAATGAAGTGACTTAGCCGGGGTCTCCCAGCAGGTCACTGGCAGAGCTGGGACTAGAACTGGCTCACCTGACTCGCATTCCAGAGACCTAGACACTAGAATATGCTGCGTTTCCACATTTTACACTTAAGGCACAGAAGGTAGTCAAGAGATTAACCATGAGGTTAGCCCACACATCAGAACCACCATAATGTACAGAAAGCTGTGTTCTGTTTTACACCTATGTGCCTGGTTCTGTGCCCCACCAAGGGAGAAGGGCCACCAAAGTAGATGCCGTCAGGTATACAGTGTCTTTGATCAGGGATAATATATAAAATGAAATTAATGAGGCAACAACCACACAACCATGTTTGGGGTTTTTTAAATAGCAGCCAGATCAAATACTAGAGCTGGAAGGAGGTGAAAAGATTTTGGTATTTGACTTATGGTCTGTAGGCATATCTTTGATAATAGATATTTTGAGAGGAGGGTGTAGAGGGCTCAGGCTTTAGCAAGCTTATTGAGCAAACAGCATGGGAAACTTCACATTTCAACTACTTCTGCACTGGGATGCATTTGGCTATATAGCACAAGAATTACATAGAGATTAAGCAGATGCATCAGAATACAGCAGTGTATGCCTTGAAAGCAACTGATGGATGATGTGAAGGATGGCACTGGAATGCCTCCCAGTGTGCAGCACTGAAGTCATAGATATTAGTAATTCCAACATGGTTTTAACTAGCCATAAACGCAGACAATAGGCCAATGTTATAACATTAACATCCTTACTCCACTTGCAGTTGTATCTGATCAAATACAAGTACACTAGAATTCTATGGAAGGAGGCTCGCAAATTAGGACTTTTATGTCTTTAAAATTTTATATTATGTGAACTTTCCATTTTGCTCATATTAGTGATAGTATCAGTCTCCAATCTAGTTTCTGAAAACAGCGCTGTTTCTGAACTTGTAAAAGAAGAGTATGAAGTAGATTGGTCTTGTTAGAATTCCCATACTAGCTGCTTCAATAATTCTATAGTAAGATATTTAAGGTGTCACCTGAGATCTTATACACTGCTTGCTCTTTGGTTGAATATTATGCTTTCTTTGGTAAAAGAATGCCTCTGACATTGGAAGAAAGATCAATAGACCCTTCATTAGTTTGGGTGATTAATCTATGTACTTTGTGGTTGAACATCTGGGGCAACATTTACAATGAGAAAGCCATAAATTTTACTTTTTATTAGCCAATGCTGTTACAAACAGTTTCTCTTCTGAAGATCTCCCCTGCTTAGTTCAGAGACAAATAAATTTTGGCAGGATGTGGTATCTCACATCTCCCCAGGTTCTTTATTGTTTTACATATTTTTGAAAACATTTTCAACCATTCCAAACTTACATCCTATTATATAATTTCCCATGCTCATTATAACTTGTTTCTTGTGTCTGCACTTGCTTTTTCCATTTTCTTGTCTGTTAGTGAAACTTCTTACTACCTAGTGTTACCAAGTTCCCATTTTTTAATGATAGATTTCATACTTGGTGGCTTAATGCAGAATGCAATGTTAGTAGGACAAATGTGCAACATTCAGTTAGTCCTAAATTAACTGTCCATATTTTAATTAGCCATCAATTTTATTAGTTTTAAGGAATTACAGTATTGTACAAATTCAACAGATGTTAAGATAACATAACAAATCTTTTTAAAATCTTCTTTTAAAAAGGAAGCCTCTCCTATTTTTTGGCTGGATGATGGTCTTGCTTGGGTAAGTTACTCTCTTATACTCTACAGAGCTGGGTTGTTAATATGGTTTTAATATATTTTGTGCCTGCACCAGAAGTCCCCATCTTACCTTTCTTGTGTCCAATTCTGATCACTCTCCAGGTTCATTGCCTGATCTCGGCCTGATTCCACAAGGTGCTTAAGGATATTCCAGCTTTAAAGCATATGTTTTTATCTTTTAGTGAATTGGGGCCTACCTGAGACCAGAATTTGGCTTAGAAATGTGTTGCTTTCCAGAAGAAAGAACTGGGTGGAATATACAGGCAAAGAAATTGTTACTTGTCAGCTCTGTGTTCTTGTCAGCTCAAAACCTCTACTGTCTGACTCACCTGAAACAACTCCCCAGCCCCCTCTCCCGCCTCTGCTTGACCAAGAGCCGATCAGAGATGGACTTACCAAAAACAATGAAAAGGCTGTGGGAGACACACCTAAACCCCTCTGGACAAGGGTGACATGATTAAGGCAACACCCCTAGCCTTATCTACATGGAAAATGTGAGAAGACATCTGTGCCAGCACACCGAATGGAAAACAGAGAGCCTCATTTACATCAAAGATGGAAGAAGGAAACATCTCTATTAGCATACCAAATGGAGAACCAAGCTCCAAGGCAGGGACCACACTGAACTCTGGGATCAGTGAAGCAGGGAAGCACAGCATGATGGGAGATATCTGCTCCAGATGTTAATGAACCCACACCTGCACACACCCAGCTCAGCTGTTATCAGATCAATTCTAATCATAGATCCTTTATTGATATCCAAAGCACTGAATCTGCCTGATTGCATTGTGAGCTCCCTGGAAGAAACACTGTCCATAGCCAGGAATGATCAGTTCCTATTGTCCAGCCTAAACAAAACAACACTGGTACGCTCCCTTGAGTCATCGTTTATCCATAAACAAATCTAGTGTTCGCCCTTGAACCATTGTTTCTTCCCTACAAAAACCCCTACTCAAGTTCAAACCTCCGTTCTGATGTCTGGATCCAAAAGCTGCATCAGTTCCACTGGGACGTCACCTTTTCCTGACTGATCGTGTTGGGGGCTCTGCCTGTCTCAAGCACTCCAGATGCTAAGCTGAACAGCCTGTCTCCTGGGAACCTTTGACCACTTCAGGCTGTGCTGAGTGATGAGACCCCAACTCTCTCCCTTCTCTGGCTAAGCCCACTTTTTCCCCTCAGACCTAATTTGATCTCTTTCTCTTTCTTCCTTCCTTTCTCCCTCTCTTAGTCCAGGTATATCTTTCTAAACGTGACCTTTGTAATCAAACTTGGGCTAGATTTCCCCAATACCCCAGTTGAAACTGTGTAATACTGTAACTGTTTGGTTGTTTTTCTCTCTTTGTATGACTATTACTGTTAGTGTCATAAGTTTTATATACCTGGCAATAAAATAACTTATAATCAAGCTGGTTGCCAGACTGTCTCTCCAAACTTCATTTATTCTTGTATGGTTTTGGTTTCCCTATCGTGCTCTGCAGCAACGCTTTCTTTACCTAAGACAAAGATCCCTGTAGCACCCAATAATCCTGTGGGGTTTGCTCATCAAGGGGGTTACTACTAGAACAACTGTAGAGTGAGAGTGGGGATAGTGACATGCTGAACCTGTGGCAGCTGGAAATTGCTGCTCAGTCCAACCTGTTGAATACAGGGGCACATAAGGGTGGCAGCTCTGAAGTGCTGTTAAAGCCAGCCTGCTGAGCCCAGGGACATGGAAGGGTTCAGCTTGAGAGTGCTGATAGACCCACTCTGCTCAGACATGCTCTGTTAAATCTGTGAAAGTCTGTGTATATGTGGGTGTTTATTTGAGTCTGGGGCTGGAGGAACCCAGTCCTGGGAAACTTAGGTCCCGCAGATTAACTCCATTGGGAGGGGACGTGCAAAAGGGAGAAGTGAAGCTCCATATGAAAACACAAGTGACACAAGCCGTACATTAATAGAATTACAATCTCCACTACCCCCCAGGAAAGTAACCCTAATAAATGAGTGTAGCCCAAGGTTACAGGCAAATCAGGTAACAAAACGCCCACTTGAGAAGTGGAATAGAATTTCAGTACAATAAGACTCTGTATCACATCTCCTGGTGCGTGTTAACTTCCTTGGGGAGGGCTGCCTTCCCTGTAAAGAGCTCCTTTTTCTTAAATCTCAATTTGCTCTGAAACTCCTCTAGGCTTCTCAGACAGTCCAACACTTTATTCAAAATTAGAAAAGTCCGCCAGTCATGTTGAAGGCCTCTCCCTTGTATGTCTCTTTGTCTTAGGTCAGCTTTCTTGCAGCCACCCACTCATGTTTCCCAGAATGGTGTTAATGGTCTGCTCTGAGGGAGCCACAATGAACAGCTCACCCAGTGATCTAGTTTGGAACTATACCTCCCATTTAAAATGGTCTTTGGTATGGGACACCCCAGGCAATATGATTGTAAACATGCCCTAAAGTACTAATACTCATAAGGTTTACATCAGTAAACACCAATAGCAAAAGCATGGCCTAATTTTTCACTGCCCTATATCTGCATGTATCTTCTATAGTGTATTCCAACTCTGATGTAAACATTCCTCACTGTTTAAGAATGTTTTTGTCTCCGATTTACAAAAGTCACTTTTGCATCCTGAAAGTATGTTGGAGTACCATATTCTGTGCACATTTTAGTGTGGTACAAAACTGAAGAAAACCAGGTGGTTCAAAACAATGACTAACAATGAACGCAGAAGTCCCGTTTTCCAATGGCATTGCTTGTGTAGTTATATAATATGACAGACACAAGCAAGCTATCTCTTATGTGAAAAGAACTACATTAGTGGCTCCCATGTGCATTAATTCAGAGAACAAGAATGTCTGAAATGTATTGCATCACTAGCAGCTCAGTCTGAGAAATTTTTCACTAATGAAAATCGAATCACAACATTTTCAACTCTCTGATCCATGGAGGATAATATTTAAAGTGTGAGTTGCACGTCCCAGCCAAGAAAGCCATTTTGTTGTCATGGCCAGATGAAAATAAAGATTTAAAACTTCTGTAGACAACCAGGGACCAAATCCCCAGCTGGTGCAAATAGTCACAGTTCCATTGAGTCCAGTGGAACGTTGATTTACGCCAGCTGAAGATTTGGGCCTAGAAATACATTTGAGGATCTCCAAGTGTCACATTCAGGCAGTGTCACAGAAAAAGCTATTAAACCAGTGACAGTATAGGCATGATAACATGCCTGCCTGTCTGAGGGACTGTGTCTCTCCTCAGTGACATTGCCATCATTGAAGATGCTTGTGGCACAGCCCTTCCATTTAAATAGCTGGGGGCTGCTGGCAGGGCATTTGCTAAGAGTTCCTCAGTTCTAGAAGTCAGTCTCCCTGTCCTTGTTCCAAATGACCTGAATCTGTTGATCTTCAGTTCACTCTAGAAAGGCCAGCATTCAGGTGTGTAGTGATGGGAGTGGAGGTGTTCAGGGAAGTTAAAAGATGGGGACTTTGTTTTTGGATGAGGTGTTTTTGATTTTGTTAATGATTATCTGTTTCTAGGCTTCTGCCTGATTGACTGTTTTTATTCTATGGCTCTTTCAATATTTTTCAGGACTCTTAAAGCCTGAAACGGTTACCTTTCCGCATTTGTTGAACACAACACTTTTCAGCTCTGCAATGTAGTTGAAATGGGCACACCTTCGTTGACTATAGTGGAGTTATGTTCACTAACACCAGAGTTGTATTTCCTGCTTTTGTATTTTGGAACCATCCAACCAACCAGCTGCATTTGGTTTCTGGTACCATATCAAGCTCAGGTATGTGTACAACTATGTAGCAGTCAGTGGGATTGTATCTGTTAACACTGGGATTAAGATTGGCCTGAAGAGACAATGCAGATGATGCAAAGACCAGAGTTCCAAATCAAACCCAGGATGAAATCTTCCTAGACCTTGATATTAAGTAAGTCTCTCAAATCATTGAGCTGGTCTTCAGTGTTATCTGCCTTTTATTTCTGGCACCCTTTTCCCACTTTTTAGACAGCTGGTTCACTAAGACCTCAGTCAGGCTCGCTTTTTGGAAGTGATTTGTAGCAGGCAGGCTGCCTCTCTAAGGCCACTTTCAGAAAAGGGAGGGTGAGCTCTTTCCTTGAATCAGTGTGTTCTAATGAGATCTATCTGGAACTCTCATGATGAATCTCTCCCCCCCCCAACTGTACCTTAGGCACAAGTAGCTGCTTGGTTTGCAAACCGAGGCTGAGCTTCATACATGTGATAATGGTAGCTCTAAGGGAGCAGCCATCCTCCCTCAGTTCAGGATCAGCAGTACCGCTTTTCATATAGCTGCAGTCACTGCCAACTGCCCTTGTAGTATTGTAAGGCCTGATCCCTGAAGGCACATTAGAAACAGAAGCTTGTTTTCCCTATTAGCCATTTAGATGGCTATATATATTTCCCTATTAGCCATTTAGATGGCTATTTTTTGCTAGCATTATCTCCATTTAAAAATATATATAATATTTAATATATAAAATATATGTTTATATTATAAATTTATTTTAATATATAAAATAAAATAATATAATATAATATATATATATATATATACAGTCGTGTCTGCTTTAGTGGATAGCCTCGGGGCCAGACAAACCTTATCCACTTATGCAGAGTATTCACTTATCCGAATTTAGGCTTTTACATGCACGAAAGTTATACAGTATAGCATTTCTACATATGGCTAAACTCCAGTATCCTTGTTCTCATCTGTCTCTTTGTACATGGGGAAAAACTTTAAAACAGATGATATATCAACCTGTTGTGGCTATGCCGGTTCTTATTAAAGAAGATTGTGCTTTACCCAAGGAATGTTTATAATACAAGAGAGGAGTTCATGTATGTCGGAAACAGACACTGAAACCTTTGAAATTATGAAAAAAATTGTAGTTTTTTTCACATGCCTTGCATTTTAAAAAATATTTATCAATATCACAAATAAAAGTCTGATTTTGCATATATTGTGAACTCCAAAATAGCCTTTAGTGAATTGCGTGTGAAAGGTATGCAGGATTGGGCCCATTCTCTGCTTACCTGAATTTACAGCTCAGCACAACCATCATACAAACAACTGTGGACTTTGACAGCAGCCAAACTCTGCTACTAGCCTGCTGGGTGACCTTGGGCAAGTCACTGCACCTCACTGTGCTTCCATTTGCCATTTCTAAAATGGGGAAGGAAAGATAATATTGACATCCTTTGTAAAGAAGTTGGAGATCTACTAATAAAAACACTATATAAGAACTATATAGTTCTTGCAATCCTGGGCATTGCAACTGTGCACTACCCCTTTGCTCTGGGGGAAAAGTAATTTGTGCTAGTTCTCTCCCTCTGCACTTGCTTGATGGTGCTGGCTGGTGCTCTAGGATAGGGAGATCTGGATGGCTCCTTCCTCCTCACAACTCATCTGCATGGCGTTGGGGAATTGCAGCCCTATGGAGGCTGCTCTTTTTTCCCTCTCCCCCTTCTACTCAACCTGGGGTACAGGCATCCAGCACAGGAGAGTTACAGTGCACCTTACTCTCTTGCGTGGGCACAAAGCTACAGTCTCACCTTAGTGCATGTAGCTTAGAAGTGAGGTGGCTTCCCTATAATTGATCCTTAGATCCTACATTACATAGGCAAGCACGTGCCAGCAGGATGCAAGAGTTGTTCTTCCTCTCCTATGAGCACTTGGTCTCCTATTGGCCAGCCAGAGGGAGATGGAAGTGGATTGGCTCCTTGCTCCATCCTCATTAATTTGAACCCTTGAGTGTGCCTCTTGGAGCCTCATGTCTCATTTCTGGCTGCTGGACCTGTTGGCCTTTTATCTGCACTGGACATTTGCTACAAGTAGAAGAGACAGGAAGCATACTTGCTTAAGGGGATATTGTAACAAAAGGATTCACTACTTGTTTAGGGGACAGCTGTGCTATATTGTAGAAGACTCTACGTTTACTCTAACAATTCTTTCTTTCCAAATGTTTTGCAGAAGTGATTTTTTTCCCCTCCCCTTCTGACTGCATCACTGTACTCCAAGGGAATTTCTGTAGGGATTTTCAATCAGTCTGGAGATAGTGAACCCAACTGAAACAATTGCTCTCCAAGTAAACAAAGATACATTCACCACTTCTCTTTGCAAGGTAGAATACAGGGAGTCTTTTAGCTAGGGATTATCTTTTGACGTATTTGGGGCTATTTCATGATAGTAAACCTTGAAGCTTGATTACACTACAGACTATATTTGATGGTCTATTTGTTTAATAAATTCTTCTATGATTTGTCTGGACAAATTCCCAGCTGATTCATTGCACCTTCTGGAACTGATCCAGCAACAAATTACAAACAGCTTTTTGACTTCCACCAAATGTAAGATTATTCCTTATGTTGTAACTAATGCTCTTTATGTGGAAGAAAAATAATAAAGAAGAATCTACTTTCTAAAAAGACAAAAAAAATTTTTTTAAAAAAAATCATTTTTATGCCAGCTCTCAAGAATACAAAAGGATAATGATTTAAAAAATGGATCCCAGTACCCCTGCCAATATTTTTCAGTTGGTGTCATTTTTTAATGCTTGCAGATTTGCTTTTTCTCCAATGGTTTTCTTTTCTGATGAAACAAGTCTAAGTATTTGTGGTGCAGTGTGGTAACAAAATAAACACCACTTTCAATGGAGTGTCCTCTCTTGTAATCATGTGAATCATTGAAGTCTCTAGTGGGGTGGGAAAACCCTCTCCTTCTATGACAAGTCTGTCAAATCCCTGGGAAGCAAAGAGGCGAAGACATATGGTGTGAGAGCCACTTCACCTAAAGTAAAAGATGCTTTACCTTGGCATTTTTGTTTAGTCATAAGTGAGCTATTATAAACCTATGGAGCTTTCTTGTTTGTAAACTCAGTAGGGAATTACTCTGATAAAATTAACATCCTTGTATACTAATCAGTATAATGATGTTTGAGGGTGTCAGAATCGATTTTCCTGAAGAAATCTGGGCAGTGCATCAGATAACATATCACACAAAATATAAAAATGACATCACACCATGCTATGTTAGGGATTATAAAATGTGAGTCATGAGCCCAATCCAACTCCTATTAAAGTAAATAGACTTCCTTTGACTTTGCGAGTTGGATCAGACCTTATGAAAGGATAATCTGATTTATCATTACATCTGTACATAGCAGGAGCAAATGATGTGCTATTAGTCTAAATGACTTCTTTTGAATTAAGACAAACAGAGAGAACAAATAAAAGTATTCTGTGTGAGACAGAAAACAAACCCAGCAGCATTTGTTATTTGCTCTGTAATAGTTACATCTGGATAGTAAATGGAGGAAAACACTTTGGCAAAAATATATTTGTGTAACATCAAATTTTAATCTTTGTCAAAATGTTGTGAGTACCTCTCTAGTAATAGCCATCTGAAATTTATTCAGAGCCTTCCTTCCTCTCCCCAAGATCCAGTGTACCGTAAACAGCATTTTCTTTTGTATTTGGATTGTTTCATACAACATAACATAAGTTCCACTGTCTGTGACAACCATCTAGGTTGGATGACGATACTGTAAAATATTTTCAGGTAGCGCTGTCTATTCTCATACCAACTTCAGAAGTCACTAAGATTCACAAACCTTTCCATCAAACATGTTGCCCTTCATGAGCAAATAGGGGGCAACTTTAAAATTGGCATTGAAATCATGTTAAAACTGACAGATTTACATGAAGCCAGGTGAAATTTTAATTGCATTTGACTTTGGAATTTGAGATGATATGGCCTTAAAGCCTTTGGGTATTGGAAATGAAGGAAAAAGAGACATTTTAAAAATTATTTCATTCAGAAACTGTTTCCTGTACATAGGCATTAACATATATAAAGGAAAGTCTCTAAAGAATAGTCTCAATGACTACAGTGCAAAGACATTTAAATAAAATAGAGAAGTGCTGAAAATGGTCATTAGATGAAGTTAAAGTATGTGATACAAACATGACAAACGTCAGAAAAAAGGTAAAGTGCATAGACTGCAAGCTCTTTGGGGGCAGAGACTATTTTTTGGTTCTGATTTTGTATAGGACCTAGCACAATGAAAACCTGGTCAATGTGCTACTTCAATACAAACAAGAATGTTATTGTTATCTAACCCAACTGTGCTTTCAATTCTCACCTGATAACCTGGAGCATGCAGAACAAGATGTGATTTAAAAAAAACACTTTTTCTGTCATTAGTGTCTTTAATATTGTTTAGATGTGTTTTAGATGTGGGGATCGGGTGTAGGCCAGATGACTCCTCTTGACTTTGATAAGAGCTACAAAGCTAAAAGCCTGAGCATTACATTGAAAATTTGCCCCTTAGATTAGACAACAGTTAGATAAATTGGTCCCAAAATAGAAAAGACTATCAATATTTGTGCCAGACCTGACTTTCGATTTGAGTCTGATCTTATAGCAGTGATCCTAGAGTATAATTCCATGACATCAATGGAATTACCCTAGTGCAAAAATGGTGTGATCAGAAACTGTCCCTTTTCCATTCAATCAGATCCAGTGCATGCACATGAGGAGAAAGTATTTTAAAATTCTATTTCTTTTTTTCTTCATGTGTTAATATAATCCTCATACAAGCTTCTGTTAACTGAAACCTGCTCGTTTATACATTTCTGCCAGTGACTTTTGAAACCAAATTCTTAGCTGTCTTTATTCTGCTGCTTGGAGGATTGGAGTGTATTAACTTTGTGAACTTTATGGAAATTATTGCCATTTTAGAGGGATTATCCAATTATCCATTGCAGGTCTAATACAATAAATCTTATACTCAAAGCCAGCCATTAATCAGCAAACCCTAGTAGCAGTGACAACTCTGTATTTTCCAATGTCCAGCAGGCTTAAGACAATATCCATATCCCTTGACTTCATTTGTTTTTCAGAGCTGTAAATGACCAATTCTTGTTAGTGTTCCAGAATAATAATTGGAATTTTTTTTACTGTCTCCTTAGAGTGCCTTCACCTTTATAGTGTGGATAAACCCCTAAACTGATTTGCGTAACAGGGCGAATTCTTTTTCCCTCTGATATGAAATGATTGTGTGTAGTTTTTGGACACAGGAAATTTTTACTTAATATTTTCTCCTACTTGCTTTATTCAAATATGCTTTGAGCTTTTTAATTTCTTCGGGATGTCTGTCAGGATTCTGTATTACCACAATTGAAACCAGATATGACAGAGATACCGTATAGTGTCTCTCTTGAGCTGCAGAAAATTTGTGTAGATTGAGAAGCATAAATTTAACAATATTCAGTGTGAAATGTTGCTGGTTGTCATGGATTTCACAGTCTTACCTTCATTTTCACAGCCCCTTTCAAGTACTCTTGTAAAATGTTGCGGCAAATTGTTTCCTTTCCTGGAAAATGACTTTCCTTTAGTGGTAAGAATTTACAAAGCTCTACTTAGTGATTTCCTACATATACATAAGCTTAATGGAAAGCTCAATTTGGCAAGTTTTTTACATATAAGTGTTTTCCACTTCATTTTTAATCATAAATTTACAAGTTTTACTGTTTGCGTAATAATATTTGCATGGCAAATGTGTTTTATCTAGAAGATAATGAAATATCTAGAAAAGCAAGAATAGGAAATTTCCCTTTTGAACTAATGCTACATACTTGGGTTTTTTGGTTATATTCCAGCCTAATGTATTACCATAATTGAATGGATTTTGCAGTTAGGAACATGGCTGACTGTCTTGTTTCTCCTCAGTATCTGTGTGGTGAATAGTTACGTGAAATGGAGAACGTATATAAAAACAAAAAGGTAATATTATAGATTGGAAAGATCCTTATATTTTAAACCTCTGCATGCAGTTGAATGTCAACAGTAACAAAATTTCTAAAAAAACACTTTTTAAGGATGTAAGTGGAAAGTTTTTAGGAGATAACAAAATTATTTTAAAATTATTCAAGGTGCAATATTATATTGGAAGAAATGAAGGGAATGTTTCATTTCTGGATCCTTCCGTGCATTCACTTTAATCACAGTCCAGTAGATGGTGCCAGTGTCACAAGTAATGTCTCCATTCTCAGTCCATTTGGAAGACCTTTAGCTTCCAAAATTGTCAGTGGATGTATTGTATACGTGAGCAAGAAAGTTCTGTGCCAGAAATATCTCTTTGTAGATTAGAGAGTGCTTGGTTTTAACTGATTTCTAATTCATTCTAACTCAGTAAAAGCTTAGATCAGAGCAGAAATAGCTGATATGAATGAATTTAAGAATGTGCAGGTGGTGATGTGTACCTGATCACAGAACATTCTAAAAAGAAACACTGGCAACAGCTTGTCTTACATCTTGCAGGCTTAGCATCTATAAAACAATCAAAAGAAACAGACAAGTGCAAACGTTATTCACCGTTCCCCTTTTTTATTATGAACTTGTTACAAGGTTGGTTGGTTGGTGAGACATTGCTTCAGCTTACTGTCTATGTCACCTTTTAGATGGGTAGGCACAACTACTGAAATGACAAGGGCTATGATGATACGTTGAGTAGGAAGTTAATGCTGAGTGATGGTTTTATGGTTGCAGCAATAATGGTGTAAGACTTTCAAAGCTATTAGCATTATTGTCCTTCAGATTTTACTCATCTCTCTTCCAGTTTATTGAACTATTTCCTTTGACCTGAAAGTGGAGGGGGATCAACAGTTCTGTTCACTGAAATGAAGTGGGAGATGGAATTTTCCTCCAAATAGTGGAAATATTAAGGAAACCACCTTTTTATTTGGCTTCAGCATTTCACTTTGTGATGGGTAGGGTATCATTTAGGTTGGCAGCCCAAAGACAAGGAGTAAAAGAATCACTCTGAAGATGAATGAATAAAATAATAAATAGGATGATCCTGCAGTCCCCAGGCCAAATTTGCTTCAGGGTCTGTGCCGACAGAAGCTGGCCAATCTTGCTGACCATCTGGTGGTGGAAAGTCTGAAAACACGTGCTGCTGGCCGAAGAGGAGGCCCAGCCAAACCAAAGTCTTGGAGCAACCTCCTCTATATCTCTCAGTGGACATTAAAGTTGTCATTTACTTTCAGAGTCTGCTGAGTAAGGTGGCAGTAGTTTCAAAGTTTCAGCATCAAATCTATGTCTATCCAAGAAGATTAATTCAGTTCATGACAGGGACATTGTGACCACTTTTGCAAATTTACTTTACCACATAGAACTTCCTGCTTCTCGTCCATAGCGTTGTCTTTGCTACTGGTCTAGGCTTGAGGTTTCTTCTGACACTTTATTTGCTGCTCTCACTAAATAGCATTGAGCTCTGTATTGCTACTGAGTGCTCTGTTATACCAAAGATCTGCACCAGAATAACATGTTCAGCTTCTTAATTATACAGGTACTGCAGGAACTGTTCTTTGCTCGCTTTGGGCCTATCTTGCTCCCTTTGTAGTCAATAGGCGTTTTGCTGTTTGCTTTAGTAGAAGCAGGTTCAGACCCTGTGTTTGATTCAATTATGTTTCAAATCTGAAGCCAAAAGGATTAAAGAAAAATACAGAACCAACCAAAGGAAACTCAAACAGCAACCTACTCTGTATTCCAAGTGAATTAGGTCAGTGCTCATCTTGTCGAGGGGTGTAAACACATGGTGCCCCTCCTTTATCCTGTGATGTTCTTTTCAGATGAGGAAAGTCAGTGTGTTAGCTAGGTCAACAGCATTGCTTTGAGCATATTGACTTTCTGCAATGTTCATGATTACTGTTTGTTTATTTGTATAACCTTGGAACTGCAAACTTTTGCTTCCCAATAGTGGTGTGATGTTGAGCTGAGTTAATGGAAAGCAGGACAAAGGGAGGGAAGTGGGAAGTAAAGATGCTTTAAACATCTTTGGGCTGGATCTTTGGCCCCAATAGAGTCCTGTTTGTTCCATCTTGATGGCATAGCTGCATTAACGTGGTGTGACCCAAAGACCTCTTGATGTCCATTGTCAGAGAGTACAGGGGTACATAAAGGGAACAGGTATCCTCTGGATTCATCAAAAGGTATCTACTGAAAGAAGGTGTCATACTGGTGGTCATAATTGTGAAATGTATGTCTGGAGAACATGTGAGTTATGTATATATGCTGAAAATTATGTTCTCTAGGCCTTGTAGTTTAAAGGCAGGTCACTCAAAGGTACACACTTCATGAGACAAACTTCTCTAGACAGGAGATGGGAGACACATCTCCCTGGTGAACCACTGTGTATTGTGTGTCTTATAGCAGAAGTCTATTAGCACACTGAGTCAAATGCTAATCAAGGGTATAGACAGACTTCAGAAGGAAATTAACAGGAAGCAGTAAACAGTGGGGAGACCCCCTGTTTTCAGGTGAACATCAAAGGTCTGGTCTGATATACCTGGAGGTGCAGAGAGACACTCTGGAATCCTTCAATCTGGAAAGACAAGTTGCAAGATGGCTTGATCTTAGGAAAGGGGGATCTCAACCATTCTGGCTGAAAATGCTGGGAAAAGGACTTGGAGTAACTATCCCGTATAAGATAAAGGAATGTCTTGTGAGTTAAGTTCACACTTTAGAAAGTGTGTTATGATTCCATTTGTATGTTATCATTTGCTTCCAAAATTCTTACTTACTATCATTTGAATCTCGGTTCTTTGATAATAAACCTGTTTTCGCTATGAATATATCTAAGTGCTGTGTGTTAAGCAGAGTGGTGACCCTAAATTGAATCCTGTAAGCTGGTGTATACTGTTCCTTTGGGAACAGTGAATCTGAGTTCTCTGGTTGCTCAGTGGAACAAAAGCTGGGCACTCCAGAGGGACGCTCAGAGAGCTTGGGGGTTGATGTTTGACTGTCACTAACCTGTACAGAGAACAAGGCTTGGAAGTTGCCAGTGGCTGGTGGAGTCAGGGAGCTGATCCACAGCAGGCACAGACAAGAGTTCCTCACACTAAAGGTAGGAGGTAGCAAGATGCCTCACAAGCCTAGGTACCCCTGGGAAATGTCACCCAGTGTAGTATGGGTCCTACTTCAGGAGGCACAAGAAGCAGATAGTGTAGAGCTGGCAAGTCCTGATAGTACCAGAATGTCAGGGATATGCTCTGAGGAGGGCTTGAGACCAAAATGCTGCTGCATTCTGGCAATCCTCAACTGGTACAAATTAGAGAAGTGTCAGAACGACTCTAATTTGTGCTGGTTGCACCTGACCCTGGCCAGCTCCAGGGTCAGGCAGGTATAAACTGGCATTAAGCCATATATCAACCGTCGGGTGCTGGGTGGAACATAGCTGAGCTGGACTCAGAGCTCACAAGCTTTATTTTATTTATGTTTTGACTCCTCTACAAATTAACAGGTGATACCTGAACTCAAATGAGTCTGCAGGAGAAGTGAGTAAAGCAAATGCCTTGGTTAAACAGGAGAGCACAGATATCTTCCTAAAAACACAGGACTAGGGCAGAAGCTCTAGAGAGTTAGGAACCAAGACAACTCAGGAATGGCCACAAAACAAAAGGCTGATTTTTGTATATGTCAAATCGGGTAAAGGTCTAGTAAAAGGAAAGTCACATGCATCCCATGGTGAAGCTACTTGTAAAACAGAACTGTTTAAATTAACCTTTATCATGGCATGATCAGGAAGCCTCTAAGGTCATTTCCCTCTGGCAAAATAAAAACCACACAGAGTGGCAGTCTCAGAAATTTTGGTTTAATAGGTTCTCTCTAGTTAAACATTCACTATTCCAAGATCGGACGAAAGGAGGCCTGGATCAAACTCCAGTTTGTCTAGTACAGGCAATATTTATCACTCTCACACGGAGGACTAACCTGTTTTTAATGTATCAGGAGATGGCTTCAGTTTGAAAAATTACTGGCAAGATGGTTAATTTGGGCGGTACTTGTAACGGTAGGTTAGGTCTCCCGTCTTCACAAAGCTTCAGTTGCACAGTTGATCTTATCGGTGGCTAGTCTGAGTGCGATCCAGGTCAGAAGCAATTAAAAGTTGCTACCATCTGCTGCGGAGGGGGCTGATCCAAAGCCCTTGGCAGTCAGTAGAAGACTTTCCATTGACTTCAATAGGTATTTGATCAGATTTCTAAAGGCCAGATTTACAAAGGTATTTAGGTGCCTAAAGATACAGATACCCACTTAGTGAGATCTACAAAAGCACAAGTGAGTTAGGCACTGAACTCCCATTCACCTAAATGAATGAACTGGTGGGTTGAATTTAGAACCGGATTTTGCCATTAAGGCCCAGGTCTGCACTGGGGCACAGCAACACAACCCATCTGTGAGTTCCTATCATGTGAGAGTGTACAAATTGCAATATCTTTTAATAATACTCATGTATAGTGGTATTTCTGTCTCTAGACCTCACAGTGTTTACAAAGGAGGTCACGATCATTACCCCACTTTACAGATGGGGAAACTGAGGTACAGAAAGGTAAAGTGACTTGCCCAAGGTCTCCATTTTCAGTTAGCTCTGCAGTCTCGTGTGGAGGATATAGACCCACCCATCTCTGCCCCTTCTGTGTGATTCTCCCATTGATTTAGATTGTCACTGCTCTTTATACAGAACAGACAGGGTTGAGCAAGCATAACCTGACAAATCTGAGGTTGGCCTCGAGCGATGGCAGGAAATGGAACCTAAGCCTGATAAGTTACAGTGGACCCCTCCCTACCTCCCCTCTTGCTCTAGTTCTTTATGCTTTATTTTAAACCTAGTCTCCTCTCTGCTTTGCACCCGGCAAGACATGGCTATAAATCAACAATTTTATTGAATTCCCATGAACCAGTATTAAGCATTTGGTAGAAGCTATAAAACAGATTATTAAGGAACAATCATTGTGCCATTGTGTATGTGCATTTCTCGGTCAGCATGCAGGCAGCAAAAGGTCAGAGGCCATGTGGAACATAGGAAGGGAGGGGACTGGTTTGAAAAGCTGTCAGTTGGGGTTGGGACAGATGTAGAAAACATAGTTGGTTTTAAAAGTTATTAACAGCAGTCTGTTCTTCTTTGGAAGATTGCATGGTAACTGTATCATCCTCCTCCTCCCATTCTTACCATCTCCTTACAAATAGGAACTGTGAGGAAGAGTTTGAGGTGGAGGGGTGGTTAGGTCTTGGTTGTCTGAAGAATGGGGCAGCAGTCCTTTCTCCCTTGGAAGAAGGTATCTGGTGCCTGGCATTCCCCCCTACCAGCCAGGAGAAAAGGGGATGGGCAAGGAGCTGGTCCAGCTGGTTGGATAAACAGTATGGTCTCCCTTTTCTGTGGAATGGCAAGGGGCTTGTGGTACTCATCTAAAAGTTCAGGGATTGAAATGAAGTTGGTGTCTTTCCTTTCCTGTCCCTTTCACCGCTGTTAGCCAGCTACTGGGACCACATTTTTCTGGCAATGCTGGAAGTATGGGTCAGGTATGTGTTCATGATTCATGTCTCCTTTTTCATGGAAACTCTGTATGCTAGGTGAGAATATAGTCAGTTTCCAGTCTAATTGCCTTCCAGCCCTGTAAGCATATTTGGGATGTGGTGGAATCTCCATCTTTAGAGGTTTTTTAGCTGCGGCTTGACAAAACCCTCACTGGGATTATTTAGCTGAGGTTAGTCCAGTTTTGAGCAGGGGATTGGACTAGATGACCTCCTGAGGTCCCTTCCAACTCTAATATTCTACGATCCTATGATTTCAGGAAATTTCTAGAATAGCAGAAGTTGTAGGTGATTCTTTAGGGTCAACAGCAATGCCAATGTGCTTGGTCCATCTTTATAGCTGACCAAACCCTCCAATCAGCAATATACAGAGGGGTGACCATTAACAGAAATATCTCGCCACAGGACTAGAAAACCACCTCCATTTTCTCTTTTGCTACCTTGAAAACACTCTGTCATTCAAATGAGGGCGCCCTTCAGTGAAGAAATTGCAAACTGGTAACATGATCCAGGTACTAACACACATACCCCCCAGCCACCCAGAGACACTGTTAACACTTTCATGTTTATAAACATTAGAACGTGTCTCTTAGGTTATTGGTCTATGCTCCTAACTGAGGGGCTGCAAAAGCTGTCTGAGAATCGAGGGTGGTCTAACTGTCACATTCATGGAATGCTGAAAAGTATCAAAGTGATGGACTTCTGCAGCAAAGCTCTGTTAGTGGGAGGATTTCTCAGTTTCTTCCAAAGGGGGCCGGGAATGCTACCCATGTCTTTGAATTGGCAAGACTTTTGGCAGCTGGGAGGGCAGGTGCAGAGGCAGATTGAGAAGGACCCTGGAGGACCTGCTCACTGACATGGATAGGAGGAAACAGGAGCAGTTTGAGTTTCTCAGGGCCTGGGAGGATCATGCTCTGTAGCAAGAAGAGATGCTGGAGCAGGATGCACACCACAGGGAATGGGAGATAGCCCAAAGGGAACAGGAACATGCCCTGATGGAGAGACTGTTACAACTGGTGGCTAAACAAGTTGCCATGACCCCTACTCCTCTATGGGAACCAACATCATCACCTCCATTTCCTGCTGCTGTGTTTCCTCCTCCAGCTGCCACCCAGGTGCTGCTGAGGCAAAGGATTTCTAGTCTTCATCCCCTTGAGTGACCAGGGAGGAGCCTGCAGGGCTTCTGGGACAACACACTCCATCAGCACCCAAAATCCCTTGCAGAGGGACACCTGAGCATCCATGTGGGGAACAATGAGACTGTGGCACTCTCTGAAGCCCAGCAAGTGTTCTCAAACACTCCCAAACAATACACAGGAGACATCCCCAGTTGTTTCCACAAACAATTTTCCCCAGTCATTCCCAGCCCCCCTGTCCCTTGTCAAGGGCTAAGGGGAGGGCAATGAGACGTTCAGAGACTTTAACATGTGGCCGTTGTTCATGGAGTCTGACCTTTTGCCTTCTGATTTATAGTTCCTTTCTAAAATATTTCAATTTCGCATTCTGTGTACCACTTTTAATAAAATCATATTTGCCTTGACTTGTGCATGAATCTTTGTAAGTATGATGAACATAAAATGTTTTCAGATTCAGGACTGGGGTTCAGGTTCAGCACATAAATTTGAATAGTGTAATTGTCTGGTGCCATCAGACTTCAAACACTTTTCTGTCCTCTCCTTTTCCCCCTGCCCCCCTGTCCATAAATATCTGAATTCCAAAGAATACACAGGAGGGATGGGGAGAATGCATTCTTATGTGCTTAGAAAGCACTGGTTGTTTTAACACAGAAAATGGGTAGATAAATGTCTTTATGGCTTTGATCATACACAGAACAATGAAACACAAAATAACTAAAGGCATTGCCTCTGCACAGTAATTCAATGGTTCCTCCATCTTCCTGCCCCGCCTCCAAACCTTGACCAGTTTCAACCTTGAGGTTAGTGGTCTGTAACAGATGGTAAGTGCACTTAACACCACTAACTATGAACAGTGAAAAAGAAAGTGTTAATTCCCTCCCTTCTCACCCCCAAGTTGATAAGGCCACTAAACAGATTGAGTACTCCCAGTAATAGTCTTGTAAGCAAATGGGGACATGACACAAAAGCATTTTACAATGATTGCAATGCAACTCAGCCACCACTCTCCAGAGCACACAACCAACCTGAGGTGTTAACTCAGTGGAGGTGCCCATTTATAATTGTCCATAATGGGTGAATAGTCACAGAAATGAATGGCTAATGGCTGTCCGACTACATAGGAACAAAACCCTCACAAAGCTTTGTAGTCCCACAAAGCGTGTGCTGATGTTTCCTCGTGCTTTTCTAGCAGCTGCACAGGATGTGAAGATGTCCCTCAGCACAGGCAGATGTCACCCTCTGCTTCCCTGATGTTCCATGAAGTGTGCACACCTGGTATCCCTGATTTCCCATGCTGAGACCCATGACTAGTGTGCACATGGGTGAGATCTCGCTGTCTATATGGAATTTGTAAATCAGTCCTGTCCTGTGCACACTTTGGATGGAAGCGCTCCCCCTTTACCCTCATAAATGTTATACAATCCAAAGCAAGTAATGATTATGTGACTGGCATTGATCACACTGGCATCCAGATGTGTGTATAGGCAGTGTCAGCCAGCCTTCTGCCTATCAAATGCACACTTCATGACATTCTGCACCTACTGGGTTTGTAATTGAATGCCCATTTTCCAGGATCATTGGGTGTCAAGACATAGTTTCATGAGTGAAGATAGGAACAAGTGTCTGAGGTTCCCCAAAATAATTTTTAGCATAAATGCACCATAGAGATCCAGGTGATTTATGGGTCATGAAATTCCTTCTTCCCCCCTCAAATGCAGTCCAAATCTCCTCACATACTGGTGTCATGAACCTTTGTAGTGTTACCCACAGTGGTATTACTGAATTTGTTTCTGTAGTCTACCGTGTCTTGCAGAATGTATGAATAGTAACCTTTTCAGTTCACTTGATTGCTCCTTTTAGTGGGCAAAGTATTTTTATGTAGGTGCCATGGATGGCCCCTGCACAGCTAGGAAACCCCATCCTCTCAAATGTAGCTATTTCTAGGTATTTGCTTATCGCAATCATGTGTGGGTAGAGCAGTGTTAATTGCCTCGCAAACCTACATAATCCCAACAAAAGATTTTCCAACCCCGAAGTGGTTTGCAACTGGCCAGTTGCTGTCTGGTTTTGCCAGCTTCCATAGGGCAATAGTCACCTGCTTCTCTACTGGTATGGCTTTCCTGAATTGTGTGTTCTGGAACTGGCGATGTGATGCAAGCTCCTCACACAGCTCCATGAAGGTCTATTTCCTCATTTGGAAATTCTGAATCCACTCCTTATCATCCCAGATTTCCAAAATAATGTGATCCCACCACACCGTGCTGGTTCTCCCACACCAGAAATGGTGGTTCATTCATGGTCCTACTGTGGCAATACCGCCAGTCACCATATCTGTTCCATGGAACCCAACTGGATTGTCATACAACCTCATGCCCAGTAGTCTTTGGCATGTCGGACTGTTCTGTCCAGATTTCATCCAGTATCTCACCCATCACCTGCTCCACTGCATAAATATTTGTCCCTCATTGAGGAGTAGGAGCAGAAACAGATCATAATCAAGTTGCTCCATGTCTTCCACCCCATTTGGCAGAAACAGATCATAATCCAGTTGCTCCATATCTTCCACCCCATTTGGCAGGAGGTCCAATTGAGCAAAAACGGCCATCAGTAAACGTCTGAAAGTGGTGGACTGTACCAACAACATAGAGCAAGGCGGTTCTTAGAGTGTCTCCAGTGACACACAGAAACCTGTCCTTGAAATGGTAGCGCTAATATCACATAACACAAGAGGCAACATGCATACGGGTATATGCATGTACTTAGCATTATGCCCATCTCTAGCACAGCATATGTGGACAGTCAGCATGGGTTTGGGGAACAGTTGGCACGGGTATGGGGGAAACAATCAACAACCTGAATATGAATGCCAATGTAGACAAGGCCTTAGTGAATGTGAGGGAATGCAGAGTCCTCTGTAGGCTATAGAGAGAAAACAATGTGATGAGATGGGAAAGCGTGTCACTGGTTATGATTCCATTTTAACAAAGTCCTGGAGTTATTCTACCAGACAGCGTATGTTGATCCAAGATCAGAAATCGCATGTGATGTGAAACTTATAACTGCTGGATGCTAGTTTTGATTTGTCGGGAGGTCAGAATAAAGGGGATAATTTAAAAATGAGTGTTAATTTATTGGTCAGGGATAGTTACCATCTCACCAGAAGCACATCTGGGGGATTAGCCTCTTATTCTAGTCAATTTAAGTAGCTCTTTAACATACAAGGATAGTCTTGAAGGGATATGCTAATCAAGAAATATGGTGGTGTTGGAATGGAGCAGTGTTTCCATTATTAAATGCTCCCACCCATACATATTTCTCATTTGCCCTGAAATGTTATTCCCAAATGGGGAAGCTCTGCCCATTGGCAAAATCAGAATTTGCTCCTAATTTGCTGCCATGTATATTTATTACCAACTGTTTATTTATTTAACCTTGTTTTATGTACATAGAACTATGGCCCTTACTTTCCTATAATAATGTGCTGTTTGAGTGGAGTTAATATAAAGCAGATCAGGGATAAATGTGTGGCAGACTGCAAATGTTAACATCAATGTCACTTGCTTTCATTCACTTGGAAGTTCCTAATGTGTTAGGCTACACAGAACTAATATTTCTGATTAGGGACAGAAATGACCAAACATGCTCCCTTTTAGTCAGAACTAAGCACACAGCCCTACAGAACAATGATTCAGTGGAAGAGGCTAGGAAGCCGTGAAAAAAGATCTATTCTGAAAAACAGAAGAGAAGAACTTGTGGTTTCATGGAGTATATATTGCTGCCTCAAAACCCTACATTCCTTAACTATCATTATAAAACCTTAATGTTGGAGCGCTGTTTCAAAAGATAAAGCATGCAGATGTTCAGTGTGGGCTCTATTTTTTCCACACACCAAAATAAGCTTATAGAAAAACTCTCTCTGAATTTGCTATTATTCCTGATAAAAATGAGAACCAAAATATTTAAGGGTTTTATATCCTTAGAAAGGACTTTTTGATTATCAGTTATTTTTCTTAATTTGCTTCAGCCTTTTCTCCCTGAATGTATACAATGGGCAGGGACAAACTCATTCTAATTTTGAACCCATTTAAATATCATGGGTATAAAATTTTGCCCCATACTTGTTGGGTTTGCATTCTGCTTAGAAGGGGATGTAGGGGGTATGATGGGGAAATATTTAAAACATGGAGGTGAAAAAATGGAACTGAGTGAAAAACACTGTGAAAAAAGAAATGGAAGAGAATGATAAAAATAGCTTAAAGGGATAAAAGTGCGCGCTTGTGTGTGTGTATGTACATATAAATATCACAGATATACAGACCATCTGCTTGTGCTGGTTCAGCATTTGGGAAGCTTCTTCTATCTCAAATGTAGCACAAACTGTCCATTAGCTAGACAAATATGTTTTTAAAAATACGGAATTACTTTTACTTAAAAAAACCCCAAGGATTTTAAATTACAGGGGACAAAATGCTTTCAAACTTGCGCTTGTTTTGTGAACCTTGCCAGCCAATTTAATGTGAGAGGGTCACAAAACTTTAAACACATTAACTTTCATAATGCTCTTTCTCTTTGATCAGTGAGGCATCCTTGCTGGAATAAAAACTATTCCCTTTCAAAAAATCAGTTCCCTTCTATATAAAGTAAGAAAATGAATCTTGAAGTCTTACTGGAATTCAATTAAACTATATCTAAAGAAGAAACATGTTCAGGTGGAACTCGTGCATTATGGGGGTGGCATCTTTCTTGGAGTGTGAGAAGGTTGACTCTTTTAGAACTTTGAGGTTCATGTTCATTTAGTGTATTTTAAAAAATGCTAAACGAGATACCTGTGATGGGGTACCCAAATCCCACACTGGAGAATAAGGGATTATGGAACAGCTCTGGGTCCAGACAAGCTGGAGGCAGGGCTTTAAAAGGGGAGCAGAGCAGTTCAGAGGTAGTTCAGAGGCAGGCAGTGGAAGGAGGCAGACGATTGGTCTGAGAGCAAAGTACTTCCCAGCTCATTGCCAGGGCCATCACAACACAGCCATTGGATGGTTCTTCTAAAAGATATGCTTTAGGAATTATTTTGGGGAAGCTCTTTGGCCTATGTTATGTGGCATTGGAATCCCTTTCCCTTTGTACATTAGTGCAGACTGTGTCCTTCATAGTGCTGAAGGGGCTTGAGTCTAAGGATAAATATAAGGAAACCATTTTCCAGAATAGCCATTTAGAATTTAGTAGGAAGATGGCCATTCTTGCCTGTGTGACTTATATAAGTAGTCTTGTCAGTATTCCCATTGGAGTCAAGGGAAAAAGCATTTTGTTTCACCAAAAGGGATTATTGAGGGGCAGGAGTGCTTAGAAAAGCCTCACACTGCATTGTTATTATTATTGACATACGAATGGATTTATTAAAGTGGCTGCAATGTGCTGCTTACTGTGCAACGTACAAAAGAAGACATGGTCCATGCCCCAAGGAATTTACAATATCAATATCAGGGAAAGTTTGGACACTAGAATAATCTGGCAGATCAGAAGGACAGTGTTTAATTTAGAGCATGATCCTGGGCTCAATGGGAGCTTTCCCATTGACTTTAATGGGACTGAAATTTCCTCTTTAGAATGTTTTTTTGTTTTGTTTTTAATATGGGCTAATGGGAGTGTTTTTGCTGACCAGAGATAGCATTTTTAGGTCTCACAAAAATCTCTCTAAGGAGAGATTTGAAAGAAAATTGAATATGTGGGTGGCTAGTACAAGGTGGGAATTCCAAGGTAAATATAAATAAAAATGCCTTTTGTTATTTCCTTTTCTGAACAATACTACATAAAGCAGGGGCACAGTTAGTGATAGTAAAAGCAAATAGTAAATGAAAAAATGAGCACTTCAATATAATTTAGACAACTGAAAAAAATTAAAAAGGACAATTTAATATGGGGGTTTGCATGAAATTATTTTTCATTAAACAATCAAAGCTTGTAGTAATGCAAATGAAATCCATTTTTAGCTGCAGGAAATTTCTACAATTTCAGAGGAATAAAAAGAAAAATGAGAATAATATCATGATGGTAATTTCTAGTAATTATAAAGTAGTAATTGCACAACACAAGTCCTAATCAAAGCTCAGAAGAGTACTTTGGCAATCATTAGTATTTCAGAGCTATTAGCATTTACCTTTGTCATCGGGCACCACATAACAAGCATTATGAATTTCATGTCAATCGCTAGCATAATTTCCCAGATCAAATATTAGTTTATACCAGCTAACCATGCAGATTATTTTATCTACATGGATTTTTCTAATGTATTTTTAAAAAGAACAAGCTTAGTTCAGTGAATATGCTTCAATAATTAAATTGTCCTTGAACGTAGATTGCTTCTCAAGGTATTGGGCCCTGTCCTGCAAGTCCTACATGTGCAGAATTTCCATTGACTTCTGTTGGACTTCCATGCATGGAGAGCTGAGAGGATCAGGCTCTTAATATTAGTTGTCTGCTTGGATCAGGTCCTTTGGATGTTGTCTGTTTTGTTCCTGCAAACACGTAAAGACAGTTTGGATGCAATTTTCTAGGCTTCATGTCCGCATGCTCAATTTTTTATGATCTTATGCAAATTTAGTAATAAGCCAAGTGTTGTTAAAAAGTGCAGGTAATTGTGCTCATGCTAGCTATGTATCATACTGGCCATTTTCACATGCATGCACCAGTGAGGTGTGCAACTGGGTATAGACAATTTAGAAAATCATGCCTTTTAGGTCAAATTCATAGTTGCCTAATCTGGTTATAATTCATTGATGTATCCTGATGGTACATTAGCTCAAAGAGGGGAGCTAGGTGGCTCTATTTATTACGCTGTTTATACAGGGTGAAGCTACTGCACCCTTATTTCTGTTTTCATAGAATCATGGATTCATAGAAGATTAGGGTTAGAAGGGAACTCAGGAGGTCATCTAGTCCAACCCCCTGCTCAAAGAAGGACCAATCCCAACTAAATCATCACAGCCAGGGCTTTGTCAAGGTGCACCTTAAAAACCTCCAAGGATGGAGATTCCACCACTTCTCTAGGTATGGGGGTACCTTATGGGTAAAGTATAGTCAATTTTGCTGGCTTCAGATAGAGAAACTGGTCAGTTAGTTCAACTAATAGTGCATTTACCTTGAATTTCTAGAGCTAGAGACTTGGGTAGCCCCAGACATGATTAGTCCTTGGAAATTAAATATTTTAACTGGAGAGAGGTGGGGGAAAGGGATGTAATGTGATGAGTAGGACTGGGGAGGGGCCAGTCTTTGCCCAAATAAAAAGTGGCATCACTAAGATTAGGAGCTGAAAAATAATTAAAGTGCATGATTATTTAAAAACTTATTACAAATGTTTTAGTGAACATAAAGTTTCATCACACTCAGCAGAAGAAAAATCAAGTGATTTAATGCAATTTGGATGGAAAACAGTTGATTTACCTGTTCTAAAATAAAATAAAACATATAAGTGTATTTACCAAACATGTATATGGACCTTCTTAGTTCTTTCCAGCTTCCCATACATACATCCCATCAGGTTTTAAACGTAATATCTCTTACTAGTAGTTTTTGTTTTTTAATAAATTCTAATATGTACCTAGTCTTTAGATTAATTTCTTATTAGGACATTACAAGACACTAGCTATCAACTAAGAAAATTATTTGGTTTGGAATCCATCAAATTAAGATGTAATTTACCATGTTGGATCTGGGAGCCTTTTCCCAGTGTTGAAGGTAGCTGGGATTGAATAATTTTGCCTTTTCTCAACTCACTCACTGCACTTTTCTATGCATTGTTAACAGGATTGTTTTTCTCATCGCAACTTACTTTTTAAACACACCATTCTGACACCTTGACAGTTCATGCACTAAGTCAAACTTTATAACTACTGGCAGGCAGTTATTAGATGTATTGCACTTAATTAACTTTGCACCTAATTACAAGCAATGCTGGCCGATTACCAAGGGCATAAATATATTAGTGCCCCAACTGTCAAATCATGAAAATAGCTGTTTGAACAAGTCAAGCAAAAGCAATCACTACATTGTGTGTAGTGAAATCTAGCAGAGAGCCCTGAGAGAGATGAACTGGTTATTATTTGTAGGAATTTAATTCTACTCTTTGCATTTCAGATGACCCAGGCAGTAGAAGGTGTGACAGAAGATTTTGTTTTATCCGTATAAACAAATGACTAAACTGCTTCCTGGTTATGAAAGGGAAAATAAAAAGAATAGGATGAGAGCTAACATACTTCTAGTTTGACAGTAACTTTAATTAGACATCATTCCTGTGTGCCTGGAATGCCCTACATAACTGCTAAAGTTTTAGGGTTCAAGCTTTGTTTTTTAAATGTTTAACATCAAACGTAGTTTCCTCAGATCGTAAGCCAAACTCTGCTCAAAATTACACTTCTACAACTGTTGTGGACTTTTATGGGAGTTGTACCCAAGCAGGACTTGGGCGTGTCTCACTAGATGTATGAAGCAGAGAATAGATTTTAAGAACGCATTTGACATTCTCTAGAATTTTGCCCTTGTAATATCACAGGAAGAAAATATCCAATCTATTCTTCAGGAACCCTAAGGAGAACAGAAATTTTGAGCTTACTGAAAGGAGAAGAGGAACTTATAAAGGATCTCTTTATGTGGTAGGCCACTATTAAAACAATTTAAAAAATGTAGATCACCAAGATATCATAAGTGTATGTATAAATAGTCGAGGTATAGATATTGATATGTGTAAATTCTGTTACACATGTGTCAAGAAGGGAATTGTCCCAATTATTTCTGTGGCAAGTCATCCAAGAAAGCTTGATTGTGAAGTTTGTTACAACAATACTGAGAATTGTAAAGTCTTATCATTTCCTTCATTGTCTGGCATTAGGATGTCTTTGTCTCTAAAAGAAATTTCTTTACCATTTTAAGCACAAGAGAGGCCAGTGTAACGGGGAAATCTTTTGTAACAAAGAGGGAATTTTCATCTTCCAACAGAATTCAAACCTACTTTATTCTGATATGCGCAAGAAGATCTGACAGACAAAACATCTTTGACTCTGTTCTAAGACTCTCCTGAACACTTCCTTAACTGATGCTGCTGATAGACTGCATCCTTTGCTCTGTTCTAGACATTTAAGATCCCAGATCAAGATCACATTGAACCAATGTCCTATATTGGCTAAATAAAGGTCATCAGAACTTGACTTTGCCATAGGCAAATGTTAAAAACCAGATGGAGTTTTAATGTGGCGCTAAATTAGTGGCTTTAGGGCTTGTCTGCTGTTTACAGACTATGAATAAAGGGAACTGTGACTATACATGTAAACCTTTCTCAGCCCAGATCAGCCATTTGTTGTTGCCCATTTTTAATTATGCTGTCTGTGTTGTTCTGATAATTCATGAAATAAGTAAATGGCCATTTTAACAAATTTTGGATGCTTTTGAGATTGTACTTACATGTAAAGTCAATTGACTTCTCTATATGTAACAGTATAAAACAGAAACTGGGAGATAATGTGTTTTCAAATACCTTACTTCACTGCTGAATATGACTGCTTTGTGCATTAAGATCTTGGGTGGCCAGCAGTTTTGTCCAATGTAAAATTAGGGACATAATGGCAGAAAAAATAAACCTAAGCAAGAAAAATGTCCTAATGGCATGATTTCGGGAAAAAAGCACTGTCATTCAACTGGGCTTTGGAAAAGCATTCTGGCTCCTTAACTATGTCTTATTGCTGTAGTCATGAGCTCAACCCAAGGGAGAAGTTAACCCTTTGGTATTGACTCATGGAAAGCTCCACGCATACTTGCCTGATTGAAATTAAGATGAATCCATAGATCTTAACCTTTTAGGTCAAGGTGTATGCCATTAGCCTATAAATTGTATGTCATGGACCCAAACTGAGCAATACAATGAAGTGTATTAAAGTAGGAAAACATGAAGGAATGTGGACTTTTGAGTCCTTTGATTATGTATAAAGTGTAATCTCAGTTTCATGATTCAGTACTGTATCTGACAACTTACAGTAATAACTCTTTGTTTATATAGAACAGAGGTAAATTTGAGTCTTAAAAAATGGACCTTGCATTTGGGCATATTTAAGACAATAATGACAAATTACTGTAATAGTCTGTTAAAAATGTAAATGTACCCCAGGTGCTCACCTACTATTGTCACATGCTCTTCATTTTGCCTTAGGTACATGGTTGCTGCTTTGACTTAGTTGATATTAGTTACAACATATGAACTGATCAGTTTCCTAATGTTCCTTCTTGCATTGCTACAATTGAAAACATTACATTTCACTCTGTCATGTGGAAGGCCTACTTCCAAGATTTATTTTTTCCTGTTCTCCTGAAAATAGTTGTTACTGAACATAGTGGTAGAAGGGCAGACAACAGGAAGTGACGTTTGGCGAAGGTTTCTACCAGTGGTGTAGGACCTCACTAAACTCCCTTGGAGCCCTGAAGTTTTTCCACTCATAACATTTTCATCGTGGAAGAATGAAAAACTAAAATTGGATTGTTAGCTGTATTTACTAGGGCTTCTTGGTAATCACTTTTAAAGACTTATAACCTTAGTGTTCTGCTAAAAGAGGAGGCCCTCTAAGATACAGGGAGACAATGATATATGTATTAAAATCTTTCTGGAAACCGCCAAAAGAAAACTGGAGACTCCAGAGATACACAAAGAACTGATAGGTAAGTGGAAAACCCTCTGTCTAAACCTTTCTCGCTAACCTTTTTTTGTTATTGGAAATATATACTTCATAGTTTGATTTTTTTTTTTTTACTCTTTCCATCTGAGTGCATTGTATTATAGGAAACTAATTGACTTTGACTCTATTGCTTCTGTTCCCAGTGGGATAATGCCACTAATAATTCTTTTATTGATTGTTTAGAGCAATTAGTAGAAAACAAATTTCCCCACAGAACAGATAATTTAGTTCTGTTACTGTCTAGCACTAAAGCTAAACAACTTGTTATCTTAATTTTTAATAAGAAACACATTCCATCTGTTTATTATCTGAAGCAAGACAGGTTACCTCATCATTAATGTCATTGGTAATTAGCATTCTTGAGCTGCCACCATCTGCATCAGGGGTTGGCAATCTGTCAGCAGCTTCAAGTGCCAATTCTGATTGTGTCTTTCTTTGCCAAACAATGGGCAGACCATATGTGATCCTGAAATTTGTAAACAGTAGTCGGCTAATGTCAGTTAACTAGGCAGTTTTGTTGCATGTTTGACTACTGCCTCAGAAGGACATGAGACTTTAAACCTTCAGGGTGAGGCCCAATCATTGGGTCACCAGTACTAGACCCACAGTGTCACTCTCAATTAATCAGATTTCTGATGGTCACAGAATAGCTTTTGTTTTTGTTCTGGAAGAGGTTTAGGATTGAGTGTTACTTGGAGAGACTGGGGCTTGTTATCTCACATTCCATCAGCATCACTGCAGACCAAGATAACCAGCAGATAAACTATGACATAGCTCACAAAGGCCTTGTTAATTGTATACACTTCTAAAGGTCATACAGTAGATAAACAATTTCTTATTCGGCTTCTAAATTCCAAAGACTGGATTCCATTTTTTTATTACACTGAGTGAGGTTTTCTTTTTTTTTTTAAATGGCCTGAAAAAAGTAGTTCTGTAATCTGTAGGCACTGATCATGATGTTTTACAAGATTCTCTTTTCTTCTTGATTTGAGAAAATAGACTAGATTGCTGTATGCTGTACTATTGACTTGTCAAGATCCTGGCTGGGTAATAAAAATAGGTTATGAAAGGTCAGAAATCCCTATTTGCAGCAATTTGAAAAATTATTTAGGGATAGATTTTTAAAAATTGGAGGACACTCAAATTTGCACACACAGTTGTTATAAATCAGCTGATTTCACATACAAATGGCTAGCAAGGTGCCTCATCAGCCATTTTCACCTGCTATGTGCATGCAGTCATGTCAACAATATGTAACAACATACAAAACAAATGTAGGTGCAAAGTCAAACAGATCCTTTTGCATGTGATTTTGAAGCCTTCATAAAAAAAAGTATCCCAATAAGTGTTTTGTGGCTCTTTCAGTACATATGGCAGAAGAAGCTATACTGTTGATGTCTTTTGCTTGCATTTAGACAATCTTTTTCACTCCTGTCAAGGAAGAAAGCAGTTTCTATGTGCTCAGAAATAGAGAATCCCATGGACATTATAGAGATACGCTTCATAATTGTATAGTAGCCCAGGATTTTCTAGGCATCTGGAGATCTTCGAGTGTATAAAACCTGGATAAATGCTGGAGTAATTCCAATCATTTTTAAAATGAATGTAAAGAAGCCATTGAAAAGTCTTGCTGTCAATCTTTAAGGGAAATGTGACAGGAACCGTTTGTTAAAAGGGAATTCCTGCCATGATTTCACAAGCTCCGATATGAGATTCTGGTTAACAGACTGGTGATTCTAAACATCCCAACTGGAGCTAGTTTGAGTGGTTCTGGATGAATTAGACCTTTCAGAATTAATAGGGAATTGACCAAGGGTATGAAGAAAATTGAGAAGGCTGTAACATGTGACGCCATCAAATCCTTTTTTAGAGCAGAGGTTGTGTGTATTCCTGTGTATTTGGAAAACGATTACAATATTGCCCACAATATGCTAATGTAAGTACACATGATAATAATCTGTGGCCTAATCCTGCAAAATACTTGTTCCCTTGAGCAACTTTACACATGGGACCTGATCCAAAGCTCATTGAAATTGATGGAAATACTTTGAGTGACTTCAATAGGTTTTGGATCCAGCCCATATGTGTGACTGTGACATGAGCAACTTTATTCACATCTGCAAATTTTCTGCAGGACTGGGACCTTACAGACAGAAACAATCCTTCCAGAGGCGTTTACAATCTAGGTTATATATGACATGATAAATGGAGAGGTGACATCAGGCAAGTGGTAAGAGCAGGAGGGAGATATGTAAAGTTATGGGGATTTCTTATTTTCACATTATATGCATCATTTTATTTCCATTTCATTTTTATAATATATGTGTACTATATACATACATTGTATCTATGTATATTAGATAACATATTTTAAAAATATACTTTAAGCAGATGCAGGAGTGCAGATCTGCACTGGAGAGACAGTCAAAAGAAGTTATTTTAGAGAAAGGATTGGAAGGAGGAAAAGAAGGTTTTAATGGCACTGTAGGGATGTTTAAATACCTTACTGTAAAGCCTCAGCAACTATCCCATGTGTAAAATGGGAAACCATCAAAATAAATAACAGTAGATATAAAAATGAATATAACGGCAATACCGTAAGTCTAACCAGGGGTTTATTGTAGCATTGGGCTATTTTAATTAAGTTAACGTCCCTTGGCTTAGTTTGAGTCTTACTTAATTCTAAATCAATCATCTTAGACAACAAAACCTGCCTTTGCACAACATACATCATTCAAAGCCAAAGCAACTAATTCACCAATATTTAGCTATATGAATACTATGTTATGGAACAGTGAATGCAATTCCTACATGCCTCATTAGTATGTACTATACTGTAGCATACATGCATTCATTCTTTTTAGCTTTTATTTCCAGTTCAGTTAATAAACATGCATCATGGGACCTCATTTAATAAAAATGCTAAATTATAACCATTCCTTCTCCTCCCCTCCTGCAAATATTTTGAGGGCGTGATACAGAGGCTAGATGAATGATGATGTAGCAAATATGTAATACCATAACACAGGAAAATTCCATTTAGCCCAAGGACCTAAGGCAATTCTGAAAGGGTCTGCTCCAATGCCCACTGAAGTCAATGGAAAGACTCCCGTTGACTTTAGTGGACATCAAATTGAAAACTAATGAAGATTGAGATGGAGGGGGAGGACAGGTTAAAAAATTTGGCAAGAATTTCTTACAGGACAAAATTGCAAGGTAGATCATAATTTTTCGTCCTCCAGTGGAAGCTCTTCTGGGCAGTCAATAAAGGCAGTACCAAATATTTTTAATCAGATACCTAGTGCTCTTTATCCACAACTCTAAATTAGCTCTGAATGCTCTCCTATAGATCAGTTTGGCCTACCCGTTTTCAGGTGTCCCTAACATTTGCTGCCCCCTGCTTGAACTACATCTGTAAACTTCATATGCACGGATCTCAATTTAAATTATTATGTTCACTTCTACTTAGACTTTGGGGTTGTTATAAATGTGTATGGGTAGCGTTTTGTGGCCTGCCTTGTGCAGGAGGTCAGACTAGATGATCATATTGGTCCCTTCTGACCTATGAGTCTATGAGACTATGGAATTCTGAAGACACAGTGATAAACATGTCAACTCCCAGCAATAAATGTCAAAATTTTAATGGCACCAGGACCAGCTCTTCCATTCAAATAGAACAAGCATACACTTAAGACTGTGAAATAGTCAATACTTTTTTTTTCTTTGTCTGACTGTGGATTAGCTGGGTCAAACACCTGCCAGTTTACCTAGAGCAGAAGAAGTCCTTGGAGCCAGACCTGAGTGACATCTTTCTGTGCAGTACTTTTATATATAAAGAAATTTTAAAAGTTAAAATAATTAACGCTTCATATCTTCAGGCTGGGATTTTCAAGGAGCCAAAGGGTAGGTACCCAGCTCACATAAACTCATTTGAAAATATCAGTTTAAGGCCCTAATCCTGCCAAGTTTCACATACATGCTTGTCTTTATCAGTTATGAGTAGTCCCATCAGAGTCAACTGAAATACACAGTGTGAAAATTAGCATGTATCTAAGTCTATGTCAGATCAAGGCCTAAATAAATACCAGTAACTAATGACGGTCAAGAGATCTAAGTTATGGTTGGTTTGTAGTATCTTCAGAACCATCAGATGTATGTTTAGCCTTATTATGTGTTTCTAAAATAATTTGTTTCATATTTTTTGTTAAAGATTAGCTTTACAATTCAACTCACAATTTTTTGCAATAGTGCTTGTAAAACTAATTGTTCTTCAAAAATTGAATCTTCTCCTCCTTTTTCACTCAAGCTGCTTTTCTCATGATTTTTAAAAACTGCTGGTTTGCAGGAAGCAGCATGATGTCATTTTTAATCACAACACAAGTTTCCTCCTGCTGTTTCTTTCACTGAGAAGAAAATTAATCCATAATCCTGTCAATGGCCTTTGTTTTTATACATTGAATTTTCATTAAAGCCTGAGATCAGAAAAACTGAGTGACTTGTGGCATCATTTTTCAGTTATAAAAATATAACACCACAGGTTGTTTTATTTCCTGTTTGTAAACAATACACTTCAGAAAAGCTTAATTTTTAATAGACAAGTCCAGTTTGAAAAAGGATATCTTAAATTCTAATTTTTTCTCTCCATGGTTATTTCCCATATGTCTAGTGTACTGGTCAAAGAAAAAATGTTGGAAAGTCTCATGAAAGCTAAACTCCCATAAACGTGCTACTGTTTTAACAAAATTACTTGGATCATCACTCGTATTTTTTTTCTGACGAAGCAAGCAAAGACTAAAACAGTATTGGGCCTGACTCAGAGCCCATTGAAGTCATTAAGACTCTTTCCAGTCAATTTAATGAATTTTGGATTGCCAAATTAGGGACATGATTGTGAGCAATACCTATGCAGGAAGACCCACTAAAGGCAACGGAACTATTAAAATGAGTAAGTGCTCAGCAATGAGTAAGAGTTGTACAACTGGGCCCTTTGTGACTAGTAAGTAAATGAAGATGATAACAGAAAACAAGGATACTGTTCTTGTCAGGTGTGGATTGTTTTACACACTGCATTGATTAGGATATTGTGAAATGTTATCATAAATAAAAGAATTAAAGCCTCATTAATGAGAGACCTCACTATAGCACTTTAGTATTGAATCTCACTTCAAAAGTAGGGTGAGCATTTTTGTGTGTGTCGGGGTTGATTAGCAAATCAAAGATCTACCGGAGAAAGTTTTAAGCCAGTTTACAATGTGATTTCACTCATAATGGTTGTGACATGCTGAGTGTCTCCAGCAGAAGCAGCATTTCTGAATTATCAAGCTATTTTCTTTTGATTCAACCCCTCTTCCCATCTCCCATGTATGTAACATAATATACTCAGGAAACCATAGAATGTATGCTGTAATTTTGTTGAAGGATTCCACTGACATGAACATACCACTCAAGCTTTGCAGCCGTAATAATATAGAATTTGCTCTTTATACAACTGGGCACGGAGTATCTGTCTTTGTGTATATGCACACACAACCACAGCACCAGATGTTAAGAGGAATATCTGTGGGCAGGAGGCTTATTTGCCAGGTTCAGGAGTACTGAAACTTTTGGAATCATTTTAGCTGACAGTCTCTCTCACCCTCAGTAATTTTGGATGAATTCCTTAGCCACTGTGGAATATGAGACTAAATGTCCTCCATTAGCTAGGAATCAAGTGCTCATAACAAACATCATTCAATTTTTAAAAAATTATTTATGGCAAATGAGTCAGCAACACCAAACTTGCTTACCCCCCTGCTCCTTCTTGGCTCTTTGGTATGCCATACTGCAGTTATATATATTATTGCATAAACAGACTGGGGGGGGGGCAAGTGCTGGTTCTGTGGCTTTCAATCTGTAAAGCTTTCCAGAGTGTTTCAAAATAACCCTTCTCTGGCAGCACTGCGGAGCTCTGAACATATAGTAGGTATCCAATCTGAGTTACTGTAGGTCAGGTTTCATGGTGCATGCTGATGTTGAATGGGATGGAAGCTCTAAAACAGTTTCTACAAATATGGTAGGCCATCTCTAACTGGAAGGAAAGGGGTTATGATTTTGAATTCATCATCCATCATAATTGCTAGGGACAGAGCACAGTTGGGACAGAGCTAAGCATATTGTTGGAGGCAGACTGTGAGGTGAGGGAAAGAGAGCATTAGAGGAGCTGGTCATAGTTCTATTGAAGTGCTTCATAGTCAGTGAAGAAAACCCATTGAGCTAAATTCAGTAAGCAAATACAACTACAAAGACTGCTGTGTTTTGCTCATTCCCCTGCGTGAGGAGACCTCCTCTATCCAAGAGGAACAATGAGTAGTGCCCACAGACAAGGGGAAGGCTCTGGGTAGGTAACTGTGGGGATGAAGGGACGTCTCCATTGTTCTCCAAAGAAGAGTGAGAAATGTCAGTGCATTTCAGTGCAGTTCAAGGTCATTTTAGAGGATTTTCATTTTAGGGTCAAAACTTCCTGAACTTCATTTAGCTCCTCCGTTGTCAAAGTTCAGCCCACAGAACACTGCAGTCTTTAGTGTAGAGTTGTGGTCTGAAGGAAATTATTAGTCCTAGATCTGGACACTGGGATCAAAATCAAGTGTTTCACTGTGGGTTTAGTAGTCTCAGCAGAACTACCCACCTACCCATTTTGAAAGTGAGGGCATCTGCAAGCTGCTCCATTTAATGCAAATCAGAGGTATCCCTTAGGCTCCTGATCATCTTTGCAACTTGAATCAGTTAGTCTGAATGCATGTGTTCCATAATAAAGTAGACTGTTCCTTGGACAAACAGAGCTAGAGTCAGAATTAAATATCAAGTCATCAGGTTTGTTGGTATTCAGCTCATTTTGAGGATGTTCCAATACTTTTTTTTTGTCATGAAAAGGAGAATGGCTCCTCACCTCTGCTATGGTTGTATAAAGCCATAAAGACCCAGACTTTCAAAGATGCCTAATATTGGCCTCTTAATTTCTGTGCATATGCTTTGAGATGGCCAGCGTTCTGCATATAAGCCTTAGGTATGCAGATTTGTGAGTGCAAGTTTTGGAGAATCTAAATGGTCTCACAAAATTGCACACATTAATGTACTCATTTCTGAAATGCTGACCCTAAGAATCCATAAATGGACTATTTTCACTTCTGAATTTGGGCTTTGAGATGATTGGTATTTTTTTATTTGATATGGGAAAAGAGGACACATTTTCAAAACTGGGTACATAAATTGCCTATGCAAACACACAAATTGGTTGAAGGGCCTTCATGTTTCAATATAGCATGTGATTATTTTTATATTCAGCTATGCTCACAGTTTGTGGGTAATATTTCACTTCTTTTGTTGTACATTTTCAATTGGAGTCCATAAATTAGGAGCCAGGGTGTAAGAGAAATGAAGAAATGCTGGTAAAAATAGTTGATGAAAGCCTTGCAAAAAACTTGCATGTCAGGTAATGTTCTTTAATGTTTATAGTATCAGCTCCTAATCCTGCAGGGACCCATAAGTAACAAAGAAACTTGGTCAAGCAGAAGAGAAGTTATTGGAAACTTGAGTGCTGTTGAGTCTCATGATATGCAAACTAGCATCTGCATAAAATAAAACCGTATGTAGCTTATTCTTTTGCTAAAATTATTCCCTTTCATCCATCTAGTTGCTTCTTGATCAGTTGGTTGCTCTAATAAATGTTTTATGGCTAGATTGGTCTCCCTAATTCCATAAAGAGGCAGAGTTAATTAACAATTCTAATGTAAAACTTGAAGCACTCCAGTCATGCATTGGAGTGCTATATCACCACCAGCATCATTGTAAGGTGTTACTCTCCCACACGGAGAGACTAAATGTAACCCTTCTGCCAGTCAGTGTCTGCAGCAAGGCAGTCTGGAGTCAATATCTAGGGTTCCTTCCAGTAATACAACACAAAACCGGCTCAAGCTCCCACCCAGTAACCTGGGACAATTACACACCACCCCTTAGGTGTCTGTAGAAGTAATACATCCCTTCTTGCAAGCACAGAGACTGAGTACAGAAATGAGACTTTTAATAAAAAGGAGAAAAGGAACCCAGCATTAACTTGGGAAAACACCACAAGCAGGAGTCATATGCCTAAAACCATGGACAAAACAACCACCCCAGAGTACGTGGGACACTCCTTTTGCTGCAGGCTCTTCAGTCCAGCGATAAGAAGCTCCTTTAAGGTGCCCCTCCCTTCACAGCACCCCACTCATGGGCGTTGTCCTTAGGCAGGGCAGACCCAGAGTCTAGAGGTGCAGCTGCAGAGTTCATCTCTCACCCTGGATGGCAGGGAGCGGGAAAGAAGGCACCTTGCTCCGCCGTCCGGCTGTGACGTTCTGGCCACCCTGCCGGCCCTTTTGCCAGCCGCCCGGTTAGCCGCTCATTGCTCCACAGGCTGCTCTGCCAGTCGCTCTGCTGCACGCCATCACCTGCCAGCACCTGCTTCTTCACTACGACCTCTGGGGGTTGGTCTCTTGAGAGTCAGTGGTTTCAGCTGTTGGTGACTGTCAACTCTTAGTGGGCGACCCTCAGTGCTAAAGCTGGGCAGGAGCGCTGCCTCACGGTAGATGAGTTCCGCTCCAGTGAGCACTTAACAAAACAAGAGACTCCAATAGAATTTTAACTAGCTCTCTCTTTGAACACTGGGGGGAGGGTTAAACTATGCCAGGGCTCTTAGGTAGCACCCACACTTCTAGACAGGAATACCTGTCTCCAGCCTCAACACAGGCCTCTGGCATCCAAGCCCCTTGCTTAGCCAGTCCAGATGACAGTGACCCTTCAGTCAGACCAGGCTAAGCACAGTTCTGCTGCCCTTTGCTCATACAATAAGGGGAAAAAACGTCTCGTTACCCCTGCATATAACACCAAAGTGATTTGTCACCCAACACCAGCTGAAGGGGATAATTTGGGCAAAGCAGTTTCATCATGCTGAGCACCTAAGCAGGGTGGCTGTGTTCATGCAAATACCAGCTCAGCAGGGGAGAGTCCATTCAGAGCCTGCTTACGTAAGCTGCTGTAGTTGCTATGTCATTTCTCAGTTGGGAAGTGGAGTAGACCTAGATGGGGAAGTGCCACAGGTGACTTTAGGACTGGCTGCCTCTTGGGGCACCATAGTCTAGGAGGATAAGGCCACCATGAAATTCCCCTCCCCTGTGCATTAAGATGGCTACTTATTGTGCAGTGTACTGCTCCAATGGCCCAGGACTTTAGGCCTAGATTCTGAGTGTGGTTCTGGCCAACGGTATTTGAAGGAAGATTTTATTTAATCATAGAATCATCAGTACCTGCTCCAGCACACTGAGCCCAATATACAGTACCTCTTAGTGCCTTTGGTGAGTTTCATTCATATTCTCGTAATTTGTGTTTTTTTTAACCCGTACTAACCACTTGGCTAAGAATAAGTATGTATCTTCCATTCAAAATACTGAGAGAGGGTTAAATGGAAATAAATGAAATATTAGAAAGTCTGGATGTCTTTAATGAATGTGCTAACACTAGATTTCTGTTCTATTAGTTTTAAATAGAGCAGAAAAAAGGAAATTTAAATTAATTCCCTATGCCATAACTGTTATCCGACTAAGTCATTACTATCAGGGGAACTGAACATACACTCATTAGAAGTCTTACAAAGTTTGTTAATCATGCAAAAGTTATTTTAAAAGCTAACAGACTTTATGGAATCTATTTGTAATGACAGTCTGACATCCAAAATGTCGAGTTTATTTTTTTTTGCGGTGTTGTAGCTGTATCGGTCTCAGGATATTAGAGAAACAAGGTAGGTAGGTAATATCTTTTATTGGACCAACTTCTGTTGGTGAGAGAGACAAGCTTTTGAGCTAACAGAGCTCTTTTTCAGGTCAAAGAAAGGTATTCAGAGCATCACAACTAAAAGCAGGATCAAACAGATAGTTTAGCATGTTAGAATATGCGCTGACGCCTTTGCTAAACTGCCTGTTCCATCCTGTATTTAGCTCTGACACTCTGAGTTGTTTTTTGTTAGTTGTCGCTATCACGAGCCTTATAAATCATGAGCCTTATAAACAATCCTGGAGCTTTAACAGTAAAAAATAAAACCTTTTTATTAATAAGTGAAAATAACTCAAGTGACTTTTCTCATACTTGTAACAGTGGCTTGGCCCTTGAGGGCTGGGGCTGTCCAACCCTGATTACAGAATGAGTCACACCTTGGAGAGAGCAGGGGGATTGCCTAATAAAGAACTGCAGGAACCCCCTCAATAGGGAGGAGAGACTGCAAAGAGTGTGAAGGGCTCTAGCAACGAAGACCCTGAGACCCAGGGAGCAGGAGACTTCTGTAAGGAAACTTGGAGGAAGTTGGGTCTTGATGTGCCAGAAGGCTGAGCTCCAGCTAGGAAGAATAGGGAGAACAGACTGGGACAGAAGAGGAGCCTTAGCTGTAAGAGAAGGCACCACTTTTGTGTGGTGATGGACTTTCTTTCAGGAGCCTTGTTATTAAGCAGGCCCCAGGCAGGGAGCGGTATTATCCGTGTGGAAGCTTGTATGCAGTTCTTAAGGGGCCTGCAAAAGAGGACACTGAGGTTGGGTGCTGCAAAGCGACCCCTGGCCACCAGGATACGCTCAGTAAACTGCAACCTGGCTACAATCCTGCTCAGAGGACATTTGCCCACATCAAAACACCATGTGTTAAGGTGAATGGCATTCCCTATTCAGGAGAGGCACTTCAGTGTCTTAGGCCCTGTCTACACTTACTGATATCAGTGGCAAACAACCCGTACTTTTTTGCACCTAATTTTGAAAGCCTGGCTTAGCCGTGCACGCACGCCATAGCCTGAGAAGCACGGACCCCTCTTAGCTATGCACTCTTGTGAGTGTTACAAACACCTCGCGCCTTATCATGCAGTATTTCTGGAGTTGAGACAGGAGCCGCCACGTGGAACATCGCAGTGTCATTCAAGCAGCCCTGCTGCAAGCCATGCAACAAAACAAATCCCGGTTGCTGTTGGCAGTTGTGCAGCAGCTGAACACGATGGAGTGCTGCTTCTGGTCCTGTGAAACAAGCACAGACTGGTGAGATCACATCGTTATGCAGATACGGGATGATGAGCAGTGGCTGCAGAACGTTTGAATTCAGAAGGCCACTTTACAGGAACTTTGTACAGAGCTTTTTCCAGCTCTGAAGCACAGCAACACTAAAATGAGACCAGCTCTGACAGTGGAGAAGCAAGTGGCAATTGCTCTGTGGAAGCTTGCAACACCAGAATGCTACCAGTCAGTGGGCAAATCAATTCAGAGTTGATAAAGCCACTGTGGGAGCTATTGTGATCCTGGTATGCAGGGCCATTAATTGACTTCTGCTAAGGCTAGTGACTCTGGGCAACGTGCAGGACATAATGGATGGTTCCCTAATTTTAGTGGGGCTATGGGGAATGGGGGCTTACGGCTCTGATTCACAAGGGTACTTATGTATCTAATTCCTATTGATCTGACTCTTTGGTGCCTGATTGACAGGCCAGAGAAATACACTTTCCTCTGCTCAGAATTCTCTGCTGTGAATCCTCTTCTCGAGTTATGCATCTAAGCCAGGTCAGTCTTCTCTTGCGGAAAAAAGCAGAGAGTGAGAGAGAGCCCCAGAACCGCAAGCAGGCCAGTGGCTAGGGCAACACTTTATGACTCTAGCCTCTATTCTCATTGAGTTTCACAGTTTTTAAATTTTTACCCAGCACTGAGGTGTATTGGATAATCTATGTGTGAAATCTTGACAACATTGCTTGGCTCTCTCACTGCTGTTAGTTCTCCATTTTTCATGACCGCCACCGACATAACGTAAGAAAGTGGTAGGTTTTTTTTTCCAGTTGTATCTGAGCAGAGATTTGCTAAGGCAACATGGGAACACTAGAAACGTAAGTGAAAGAGCCAGTGTCACAACACTCCTGAGTTTTGATTATTTACTTAGCATATCTGAGTAATAGCTGAACAGTGGAGTTTTTTCAAACAGAATCTAGAAAAACATCTTAACTATTCTGTGCTACAGCCTCCTGGGACTAGAAATAGAGGACACAAATATACACAACAGGCATAAAAAGAATGATTAACATTTGGTATCACCTTGATGTTCCATTAAAATAAATGAAGCAATTAGTCAAAAATAAGTACCTAATCACTGTAGAACAAAAGGAATGTCATGGTTGTTGACAAATAAATAGCAACATAAAAAGAGAGGAGTGCAGAAGGGGGAAGGGTAGTTGCAAATCATACACTATTTGTATGGTGCACAAAAGCAAATTCCAGTGACTCATGAACTGGGTTAACTTTATTGGAGTTGCTAAATTTAGTGCCTCTATGTTCAATAGCCAAAATGGGTTATGCTAAATCCTGTCACCTATTGTAAATTACCTCATTGTTATAAGGAAGAAGGATTGGTTAGGTAGGTGCAAGCTGAGACTTCTACTTTTCTGCTAAACTCTGTTCATTTTTATATTTATCCTCCGACTCATCCTCATGTTGTCTGTTTTCCAGTTGCATCCTGCCTGAGACTAAAATCTCTGTGGCACATAATGTCACACTTGTTTGTACAATGCCTAGCACAATGGGGCTCTGATTCTTAGCTGGGGTGCTTAGCTGCAACCATAACATAAATAATAATAAAAGTAACTAACAATTTGGTGGCACTTCACTTTTTTCACCAGCAGAATATGTGTCTGCCTTCCTGCCCTAAGAGTTGGGGAAGAATAGGAATGTCTGTTAGAATTCACTGATGAGTAATAATATAAGAAGATCCAAAATAAATTCAATACAGGATACAGAATTATGATAAAACTAGACATCCTTACATGTCAGTCCATTCACCATTTTCTACTTCATGGTACTGAAGGAGAAAGAAGAAGTTAATCTTCATCCACAACAGTTTATGAAATAAACAATCACAGAGAAATGTCTATGAAGCTCTTTAACTCTTACTAATTCTGATTAAAAATCAAAGCTGTAACAGGGTAGTGCAGATAATTTTCTGAAGTGTTATTTATCCCTTTGCATAACATGAGAACCAGGTGTCACCCAATGAAATTAACAGTCAGCAGGCTTAAAACAAGCATAAGGAAGCACTTCTTCCTACAACACACAGTCAACCCATGGAACTTGTTGTGAACGCCAAAAGTATAACTGGGTTCAAAAAAGAATTAGATGAGTTCCTGGAGGATGGGTCCATCAATGTCTATTATCCAGAGACTCAGCTCCCATTCTTTGGGTGTCCCTAATCCTCTGACTGCCACAAACTGGGCCTGGACGACAGGGGATGGATCTTCAATAAATGCTCTGTTCTGTTCATTCCCTCTGAAGCATCTTGCACTGCCCACTGGTTTAAAAGGACCATTGGTCTAACACTGTATGGCTGTGCTTATGTTCTTTTCACTAAAAAAATCAAATGTAAACCAATCAATAAAAAAACATTCTAAAATGGATTTGAATGATTCTGTGCCTGTAGAGGAAGCAAGAAAAACAGCCTGACTGGCTTTAGTATCATCTTGGAATTTTATTTACTCTCCCTGATAGATAGGGAATAGAACCATGGACCCTTAACTTAAGCACATAATCCTGTTGGCTTCAGTGGTACTTAAATTAAGCATATACTTAAGTGCTATCCTGAATAAGGATGATTTCCTGAATCCTGGCCCTGAACGCTAATGCCTACAAAGGACCATTACGTGCAATATATGAACTGCTCCCAGGACCACGACAGGAGTGTTGATTACCTCATTTTGGCTTTTCTAAGTCAGTTAAGGTGTCTAACTAAACAGAAGTTCTTTTCACTTAGGTTCCTTGGGTCTTGTCGAAATGTGGCCAATATAATTCTGTAAGGTAGCCTGAATCTGTTCTCATTTTTAAAAGAGGTGCTGTTGATGGAGACTACAGATGCCAACATTCAATGCTGCCACACAACCTAAACAATTTCTGACCTGCTTACAATATAGCTGATCAAAATTTCTTGAGCAGTTTTTTCACTAAAACTTGTCTGCTTTCAAAAATTGACCTTTTTCACAATATTCTATTACAATCTTTTTTATACTTTTCATATATAAGTTTTAATTCCTCCCCCCCTTCCCATTTTTATTTCTCCTGATATTTCTGAAAATATATAGCCCCTCTTTTCCTCCCCCAAGAAAAGTCTGGGGATGGAAGGAGGGAGGAAAGAATATACAAAAAAATAAACATCTTTAAAAGCTGTAGAAAACAGATGTACAAAAAAGCTTTAAATATCTGAAAAACTTTGAACAAAGGAAAAACAGGCACACAGGTCAGTTTCAACACTGGGATACAATCTTGAAATTTTTAATGAAATTGCTTTTCTACTGGTTCTAATTTCAGTAAACCACACCCCCTTTGTGCTTTTGGGAAGTTTGCTGTGCAGCTGTGATTGGGCAGCCTGAACTTGGACATTTTTCTGGCCCTTTAGATGACTAGCTCAAGCTGAGTTGTAGCATACCAATGATCAAACATAAAAGAACATTTATGCAGTGTTGCTCCTTGTATAACTTGGAAGTCAGTAATGCTCAATTTACAAAGTGAAGTGATGTAAAGATAATACAAAGTATTATTGCTAAGGCTCAGTATTATTCATTTACGTGTAACTTACTGTATTGATGTTTTGGTCTCTTCAACAAACTCTTTTCAGAAGTGTGTTTTAAGTCTTAGACCCATGCACACACATTTTGACAATAAATAGTCAGCTGGGCAGTTCATTGTTTCAGCTTTTTCAGCAGGGAAGACTGACCGCACATTTTTATTGAAAATTTTGTCTGTGGCATGTGTAATTCTTCATGTTTTTCCCGCCTGCTATCTAATGATCATGCATTAAGTAACATGGTTTTGGCATAAAGGTAAAATTTAGAAATTTAAATAGCCAGAAATCACCATTGCATTTTAAGAAATTAATTATGTAACTGTTAATATTAAAAAAATTAATTGGCTCCAAAATAGTAGAGAATGTTGTCGTTATTGTAGCCAAAACTGTACTTTAACCTCTTTTTGGCTCGTTAGTCCAACTGAGCTGTAGCATACCAAAAACCGAACATAAGAGAACATTTATGCAGTGTTGCTCTTTGTGTAACTTTGAAGTCACTAGTGCTCAGTTTACAATGTAAAGGGATTTGAAGCTAAGAAAGCACTAAATATTATTGTTAAGGCTAAATATTATTTATTTACATATAACTTAGTCTATTGTTGTTCTCCTAAACTATCCTTTCCTTTTTATGGAGAGGCAACATAGCTAGACTGATTTCAATGTGGCTAAACTATTGTCTATTGTTTGTGACCTATAGTAGCACATGTTATACAGATGTGGGAATTGAAAGACTCAGCCTGCAAACAATAAAGCATTTCTTATTTGCTACTTACTCTTTTTACTTGTGGTGTGTGGATTGGCTCTAAATCACATGGTGTTTCTCATGTTCCAAGACTAGATGACTAGTGGCTTCATTTCTTCCTTACTCTTCCTTATCCCCTTTGTGTGTCTTGTGCTGCAAAATGTGCTAGGAAGGAACAGTTCCTGGGGTATGGGTAGCATGGGGGAATTGTTGATGGCTCATATACAGAGGGAACAAGAGTGGGAAGGCCTTTGTTCCATTTTCTGGACAAAATCTGGCAAAAGGAAGTTTGATACCAAACTTATTTTAGGACGGCTCGTATTGTCACTTTGTCATCTGCCAGATTCTCATTTTACTTTCTGTCCTGGCCTTTTTCACATTTAAAAGAATCAATATTTGCCAACACACACCACCAGATACTGCAGTTATCTCCGGTTCTAACTATAGAAGGGAACTATGCAGTTACAGATACCACTGTGCAGTTATTGTTGGCAAAAACTGGATTTTTAACAGCAACCATACCCCATCCTTCTAGCTAAATTTAATCAATGGGACAAATTCTGCAGTCAGTGACATCCAGTTATTTCAGTGGATTTCCTGGGAATGCTCTCGTGAATGCAGAATTTAGCCCAATGTATTTTGTAGTGTATGTATGCATGAGTAGCATTTGGAACACACTTTAAAGGGTAATCTGACTAACATTAATTCCACATTAGAGGGGATTATCCGATCTATGTTAAAATGTATGTATTGGGGTCATTTATGAAATTCTCTGTTACCTGAAAACATTTGTTTGATATGTGACTTAGACATAGTTCTGTTTAAATTAAATGTCTGCTTGTTTTAATATATTTGCTGTGCAATAAAGATTATTTTTGTCCCAAATCAGGATATTGATTAGAAGAACTGCAATGATCCCAGTTTTTAAAACAACATTGCTCCAACTTTCCTTTTCCAACTGAAGAAACACTACAGTGTGCCAGGGTCCTCAGTATAGCTTTCACAGTATCAGCAAAGATAAATAAGACCCAATGACTTCATACACTGAAGAATAGTTTCCAATGAAACTACGGTAATATTAAAATTTAAAAGCTCCCTTAGGCAGTTATTAAAAGCACACACACTTATGTTGTAAAAATGATGCATTTGATATAATGAAGCAGAGCAATAAGTGGTCTTACAGTATCATGGTAGTGAGTATGACACTGATTTGGAAATCATGATTTGGAAAGTTCCATGATTTGAAAATCATGATTTGGAAAGTTCCATGATGACATAGCTATGAATTACGATTTAAAAAAGATTAATTGACCACTGTGACATTGCATATAACTAGCTTTTCTCTAACACTGAAAAGACAGGAGATGCCACATAGACCTCCTCAAGATCGCTATGTCAATTCATAATACTTTTCACCTGTTACAGAATACTTTGGCCTTGATCCTGCAAAGACTTGCATGCATGCTTACCTTCACACTACTGTGTAGTCCCACTGAAGTCCCTGGCAAATCAATCATAAAAGAAACTCTTTAATATATGCAAAGTGTAAGACGTGTTCAGTAGTTTTTCCCTAGGGCCTGGTCCAATCCACTGAAGTCAATGGAAAAGCTCCAGCTGACTTCAGTGGACTTTGGATCAAGCCCTTAATACAAAACCTTAAGTCAGAGACTAATCTCAAGTACTCTAGTATAAATTCAAAATATTCCACTAAAGTTAATGGAACTCTTTTATGATTACACTTGTGTAACTAAGACCGGAGTCTGATGTATGCTTTTCATGACATGCAGAGAAATATATATTTTCCTATAGGTTAGTTTTTTTTTCCCAACCAAATACCCAAGTATCACATTATGTCTATGAGTAGGTCTCCACTGCAGATGGGAATGAGCCTCCAAGCCCAAGTGGATAGACTGAGGCTAGCAAGCTAGTGGGCTAAAAATAATAGTGTGGATGTTGCAATTTGGGTGGTAGTTCAGATTCTCAAGCCCACCTGGCCCCCTGGGTCTGAGCTCAGCTGGCTAGCCCAAGTCCCTGCTAGAGTAACTACTTCACTGATATTTTTAATATGCTAGCTTGAGCCGAGCTAGCATGAGGCTGTTTAGCTGGGCTGGGAGGCATGCTTCCAGTGGCAGCGTAGGCATAGCCTGCATTTTCATTTGCTGGTTTCACATCTTGATTACTGTTTAACTAACTGTTGCTTCCAGTTACTCAAAGGATGCATGCTATTTTTTGTATGGCTGTTTATTCTTGTAAGAAGAGCAAACCAAAACCTGTTCATTTGCCCTACCATGGCACTTTATATTTTCCAACTTCTCAGACATGCAAAAAAGATAGGGCCCAGATCTATACAGGAGCTAAGGCACTGCAGCACCTAATTTTTAGGTACCTTGAAAATCACTGAAATCCATAAACCCTGGATTCAACTCCTTAGTCAAAGAAGGGGGAAAGATAGACACTCAAGAATGGGATCTAAAAAAGCCAATGTGCTAGGCAGGGAGCTGTCTACACCAGGCAGTGGGAGATGACAATGAGAGGGGCATGTCCTAAGTCTGTCTATCTCTGCTTGCAATTCACAGGTGGGAACCCTCTCCTGGACTACTCGTTTAGTAAAGGCAAGCACCTTTGCAGTGTCACAGCCTAAGAAAGACAACTATAGGGGGAAAGGGAAAGAGTATGAAGTTTTTATTTTAAATGCCAAAGTCCCCTTCATTATTGTATCTTAAGCCCATGCCTAACTGTTTCTTTTGTATTGTTTCTTGCTTTCAGTCATTGCCTATTGATATTATAACCCTTTCTTCTTTTTGGAAGGCTTGTTTTTATTTTATCCTTTTTTTAATTTATTTTCCAAATTTTTGACACTGACTACAGTGGGATGACTCAAGTGCATAAAGTGAAGCATGTGTAGAATGTTTACAGGATCTGTGTATTAGATATTTGATAGCAGGACACTGGCCTCCCCATGTATCTAACTCATCAGTGTGCTAATAAATACACTTGGGCCCAATTCTCATTTACACCCAGACTCTTTACCTTGCTGTAGCAATGGAAGGGGGTTTTAAAATTGGTGTGGCTCTTTTAAATATGTAAATAATAATTGACTCCACCTGTGTTCATAGTATCCATTGTAGACAACAACGGCCCAACATAGTTAGTGCCACTGTGTTTTCAGTAAAAATGTACTGAGTTTACCGTTAAGTCCTGCTTTCAAACATGGATGCATATAATAGCTAGTCAGAGAAGCATATTATTTTGTTCCTTTTGATGCTAGTTATTTTTCTATACATTTAGGTAGGTTATATTTGATCTGATGTGGAGAGGGCTGAATGAGGTTTTCTTTGACATATTCCAACCAAAAAAAAAAAATCAAAATGCAATTGTTTCCATTTCTTTATGCTGTCCTGTACCAGACTGTTTTGTGCTGTAATGTCTCGGGGGAGCTGATGTGATAATCCATCTCAGTATAACCTAGTGCAGAGCTTTATAGCTGTTCACTCTCAGTTGTAGGACTGATCAAAGAAGTTTGAACTTTCATAGAGAGGCGAAGCTATGCAGGCATGAGGTACTACATTAGTGTGGTACACAGGAGCACCAGCATGGAGCTCTGTGACAGTTTTGGTTTAAGAATTTGACTTTGCTGCTGTTTTTATAGTTCAATATTAAAATTCTTAAAAACTCAAACTCAGGGTCAACACTGATCTTATTTCACATCAAACACCATAATCTTCTGTAATAAAACCAATATTTTGATATGTAACATGAAGATTTTCTTTACTGTATTATATTAGATTGGCTCACCAGGACCTTTCCCTGAGTTTGGGAAAGACATTATTTTAGACAGCAGAATGGTGTGACTGAAACACATCATTATTTTGCTTGATTGTTAGTTGCTAATTGCTTAGAGGATTTTTCTGATTGTAAGTTGCAGTTCAGTGGCCACAATACCAGTTCAGACCGGTAAATCAAAAATCTTAAGATTTTAATCTCTTTCCCAACACTTGTCCCAAAGGTTAAGGGGGTCATATTTTGCTGCATGCCAAAAAATTGACATAAAAGGTATATTTTAAATTCAGATAAATTGACCTTACGCGACTCTGGACAGGGACGAGTCTTGAGTTGTCTTTCTTGCAGCTTGCTTAGACTTGTCAGAAAAGGACTTGGGAAGCCTCATTTACATCTGTCCTGAATGGCTATGTATGTGGCTCCTGAAAAGCCATTCTTTCCCCTTCCATACTGCACCCGAATCTCTTCAGTACTGGCTCAGTGAAGAGCCATAAAACACAAGACAAAGAGGTTATGGCAGCTCTTAAAGTTGCTCTTAATGAGCAACTGTGACTGAGGATTTAGCAAATTATATTGAATAATTAATCTGGTTTTGTGTTGGATAAAAAATGCGAGATGCTTCTTTTAATTATGTGGTGGAATAATGGAATCACTACTGAGCCATATTTATAATAAAACCTTCATGTGCCTGCATTTCCCAAACAGTGATAGAATTTGACTAATAGAGCATAAGTGAATTTGCCAATTAAACAATCAAACCAAAACCATAAGTACCTGTGTTACTTTGGGACACCTGCATGCAAAAGAATTGCCTATCCCAGTTTAAAAGTTGAATAGCTTATTTATGAATAAAGTTATAAATCAGTAGAGGACATGACTGATCTAGCAGAGTTTTTCAATGAGTCTTTTTACTTATTGTACATTTTAAAATGAATTTTTTCTACACAATTACAGTAAATCCTATGAGCGGAACAACCTGAAACTAGTTTTCCAAAGCAGTGTACCTAGATTTTATCTGCTGATGTTAATGGGTGTCACGTTCTGAAATCTTCATGTACTGCTTTTAAAATGTACCCCTGTGTAGCTAATAAATCAGTTTGTTTCCTTCTCCACAGTTTTTTGAGGAGGAGTTGTACAGCTACAAAAACATTTCCTTCTTTAAAACAAAAGCAGTATCTCCACATTCCCTCCAAATGGAATATTTCTTTGCTATGTCTGGAAAGAATGCTGGGATTCCAGCTGATAAGAATTGGATTTCAGTGAAGTTATAGGGGACTGTGAAATCACTGAAGGAACAGAACCTTTATAAACCTCACAGCACAAATTAAACAAAGGCTCTTATCTGTCAGAGACTAATTGGCTGGGGCCTACTGTTTCATATATCAGATTTTCCCCTGCTGCTCAGAGCATCTTTAGTAAAATAATTCTGTGCCAGAAATAATTTAGTCTTATATATGTGTATTGGTCTATATATCACACATACTTACCTCCCTACACACCACTTCAATTTGTGAGCACCAGAAAAATTTAAGGAAGGATAGTTGCATCTACAGCTAAAGTAAATATTGTATGTAAAGACAGACATCAGAGACATTCATCTTTATCAGGACACATGTCTGAAAAGGTTCTGTTAAGTGTTATACTATTTTGAGAATAAGTTTAATGACTGCATGCTATAAAAGTTAAAGCAATTATATGGTAATGCATAATGAACAGTATGACTTCCAAATGTTCATATGTATTGCATGTTGGATTTAAGACTTAAAAAAAAAATCTCCAGGGCTTGACTCTGTGCTTGTGAAGCTCCACATGTTGCAACCTCAGAATGTCAAAATGTCAGCTGGTTCCTATACATGATCAGAGAAGTGGAACCTATGCCATATTCTGCCCTTAACTGCTTCAACCAGATCTCCTAAAAGTAATCAGATATGCATTTCCGTTAAACATAGTCAGTGCTTAATCCATCTGACATTCTATGGAGCCTTGTTTTTTTCCCTCATAGTGTACCACATTTTGGCTCCATTTCCTCACTGGATGTAGCAAAAACTAGCATGTGAACAGGGAATTATAGGACCTGAAATTGATCTATATTTGCTATTCTATTATTATTCTCAAATTACTGCAATAAGTAGAAAAAAAAAAGCAGGAGAGGAAGGTTGTTCTTGTTACTAAGCCATTGCACCAGGAAACAACAGAACAGGGTTCCATTTCTAGCTGTCACACCTCGTAATCCCAAATGAGATCAGGTCCTCATTGTGCTAGGCACTGTACAAACACACAGTAAGACAGTACAGTCTCAAGGAATTTACAGTTTAAGTTCTCAAGATAGATAAAGGGAATGTCTTTATCCCTTTTTGTAGGGAGGGGAAAAAATTGAGGGTGAGAGATTAAGGCCCAGATCCTCAAAGGTACTTAGGTCCCTAGCTCTCATTGATTTCAATGGAAATTAGGAGTCTAGATATCTTTGAGGATCTGAGCCTAAGTGACTTGCTCACGATCACATAGGATGTCTGTGACAGAGCTGGAAAGAGAGCCCAGCTCTGTTGTTTCCCCTCTTGGTGGCTCAGTAACAGGAACAACCTTCCTCTCCTGCTTTGTATGTTGCTTACTGCAGTAATTTAAGAAGGCCTGTTTCCCAATCGTTCAATAGGCGCAAGACATGTTTTCTATACAAAATTGAAATGTCACCCTACAGCTTTGCTACAAACAAGATATCAGCCCCATAGTAAAGTCTGAAATGCAGCCATTGTCACAATTTTGCAAATGAAATGAGTTATGCTTCTAAGTGTTTTCCAGTTATAAGAGGAAGAGCTGACACATGACAGCTGGGAATGAGTCCTTCCTTGTATCAGACAAATTGATTTATATATTTACAATGTTTCTAATCACTCTGAACAAAAACCACACTTAACATCAGCACTGTTAACTAGCTATTGCTGAGTAACTATAATAATTTTATTCAAGATATGTTATCCCTCTTCCTACCCCACCTTACTGTCTTGTTACCCCTTTGTTGCATCCTGGTTAATGTTAGTTTGTAAGGCTCTAGGGGCAGGGATCATGTCACCTTTCCAGTTTGGGAAGCTCCTAGCCTCTTTTGGGTGCCCATAAAATCAGTAATAATAAATAAAACTTATCTCAGGTCATTTGCAAACATAAGGGCAAAATGCACCCCCAAAAATATTAATATGAATAGTTCATCTCACTCAAATATCTCTAATCAATACCCTTTCTACTTTGCACATTTGAGGGCCTTGCTAAATGTTGATACCTGTTTGAGCTATTGCTCCTGAGAGAGCTCTGGGCACAAGCAGGATAGAATGGTTACAAATATAATATTATACAGCTTATTTGTGATATGCTAACATGCTGATAACATACATGTTTTGGACTGGAATGTGCTCCATATGTTTTTCAAGCATATGTGGGGGTGGGGAACCTCTGTCCATTACTGATTTATTTTGCTTTATTAATTTGTCTCTAAGTAGGTCAGCTGTCTTATGGATATAATCCTCGTTCTTTTTACTGGAGTGTTTGAATGTAACTATACACCGCATTTCCAGCAACACACACCCCAGTGCTTGCAGGCATGCAGAATTAATACTGTCCGGACAGTGCTATTTGCCATGATGTATAGCAGTAGTGTTCATACCCATTCACTCTGCATCAGTGGAGCTATTTCATCTCAGTTGTCTTCAATTATTCTTTTTTTCCTGGTGCTTCAATACAGCATTTCCTTTTCCCGCACATCTTCTACGTCTTACTCTCCATCTGCGTGCTTCTGCTATATCAACAGCTACCAGTTTCTCTGTACCATGCACAGTAGTGATCTTTCATTTCAGAGTCTGTCATGATGGTTACAGGCAATAATGTTCATGTTGGGTCTCTGGGAGGCATGCATGAAGGTGATTTTACAGCATGGAGTTTTAGTTTTTAAGTTTTTATGAGCAATGATACAAAGCAATCTTTCATAATACTGAAACTGTAGCCAGTATTTGCTGCTTGCATTGCAAGTATACATAGATTTGAAAGGAGAATAGTAAGCAGCTTACTTTTCCCAACACTGGAATTAATTTTTGTAGCATCTTTTTCCCTTGTGTATCATTTATATATTTATTGCTCCAAAGGGGAGAACCAGGCCAGAGAAAAATATGTTTCTGTGTCTGTTCTTCTCCCCCTCTCTTATTATGTGCAGACTCTGGACTTGATATGAAAAAAAAAATCTGTTTTTAACCTCATAATGATGGTCATACATACAGTACAGGCTACCTATAGCTTTTTTCTGATAAACCCCACTGCTTTATCTTCTTTGTCTCTGGTAATTGTCTAGGTGGCAGCTAAAGACCTTATGGCATATATTTTAAAGAGTTGGGCTTAACTGAAACCTATGACTGCAAGCTAATGTTACTTCTCTCCATAAAACAGGACTTAATGTCTCAGGATACCAGAGAGAGATCCCTGAATGCATAGTGGCTTGCACTCTTGTTTATACAGTTACCGCCCAATCAGTCTCCCAACACAGTACTTTGCTGTGAAACACCTACAGCATGAATAGTGTTTTACCAAACCAACTTCAGCTCTGTTCAATTCTATCTGCATACAGATTCATCCTGATCCTACAAGACCTCTGCTTGTAAAACTCCTATTGATTTCAATGAGAGGCTTGAGAATCAGTCGTCTGGCCCCAGTTCAGGAAAATATGTGTGCACATGCTTGAGTGCTTTCTTGAATAGGGATGTTTTCCTATATGAGAATAGGAAATATGAAAAGTTGGGGCCTCTCTGAATGATAAATACATAAATAAGAAAGTCCTCATACTGATCTGAAAGTAGGTAATTTAGCAAGAGATTTCCAGGCAAAACTTATTAAAGGTAAAGGGGTGTGGAGGAGGAGCACAGCTAGACCAATTACTCTTCTGGATGCTGGCTTCTTGTCTGAATTGGTCCCTATTAGATGGATTTTTTTACATGGGAAATGTGCTTTCATGCTGTAAAAGTTTGAAGGCCTGACTGAACCAAAGGTATTCATCTTCATTTTGCTAAGCACGACAGGTTTGCTTCTAAAGTTCATCTGAAGGTTACTGTTTTTCTTTAGCACCTGCTGAGACCAGCTCTTCTCCGCTATAGCAAATCAAATCATTAAGGGCATTGCAATGCTCCAACTTCTTTGCAAGTCATTTGCTTGGGAATATGCGATAATGTAAGAAATACCAAGTACATGCTCTGAGGCAACAGTTATGAATAGCACATATGAAAAAATATTTTAACTATTAAAATAATATCTCTATATGATATTTTTTAGATAAACCTATCTTACCTGGCCAAACAAGGGTGTGAAGTAGTTTTTATTTTCGTCCTTTGCCTGTAGTCTGCTGGTACAGACTGCTTTTTGTTAGTTTAGTAACTGTGTGGGGGAGGGAGGGAAGGCCAAACACTGGGAGATTAATTTACAAACTAGCTAAGAAGAATTAGTCACAGGAGACCAACTTCAGGGTGTCTGGCAGACATCAGCATTCTATTTCATTGTAACCAGAATATTTCATACGGATTCATAAAACACCTTTTGTTGGGTTTCCTTTTAAGTTTCACAGTTTGTTCTTTCTTTTAAAACTTGTGATGGGTTAGAAATAATGGGAGCAATTTCCTTTGTTAATGACCTCAAAGTACACTGTTTTAGACAAGAGGAGATGTCTTTTTAAGGGCAGGAAGCTTTCTTTACACTGTCGAGGTAAAATGATTAAAAATCAATTTTTTTTCTTTCAGGTATCTAAATTAGTTTTTAAAACCCCGTGTTTAAAACCTCAAGAAAACTATTTTTGAAATTATATCAACAATGTAGTTATTCATATGTATAATATTATATACTTACTTATGTCCATCAGTATGTTATATATGGAATTACAAAAGATACAGTAGTTACGGGAATCTAACAGAATCAGCCAGATCATTATGGCATGTTTAATATTTTCTTGGTAGTTCCATATTGTTGAAAAATGATCTTCTTCAGTTTGACAGGGTGAAGGCAGATACTTAGCATAGTTCATTCACATAAGGGAGTCCCTGGGTAGGTATTTTTCAGTGTATCTCTGTGCTCATACAGTGTTTGTATGCTGTTTGAGTTTTTGGGCATTTAGCAGGGTAGCACAAGGTATCACCAATGTTCTCAGTAGGCTCCAGCACTTCCTAAACAAACACTTGGGAGACATTCAGATGCAGTACTTGTATCCCTAGGCAGCTTGACTGTGTTTTCCATACCCTAGAAGAATACAAAATTATGCTATGGAAGGTCTTTAATCCAGCTGGTGCTCAACTTGCAGCCTGCACGCTGCTTACAGCTCAATCAGCACACAGCTGTGGCCCATGTGACACCCTCAGAGCCATACAGGTAGTATATACATTGTATGGATGTGGCCCACATAACATAGGGAGAGCTGCAGATGCAGCCCACAATGGTAAATAAGTTCAGAACCACTGACCTAGACTGTGGCTTGAAAACGTCTCCAGAGAAGTACACGTTTTTTTATATCTTCTTCATGATAGTTGGGGCATATTTCAAGTATGAATGGGATCCAGACTGATGCAGATAAGATCCACAGCCTGAAAGCCATTTGGGAATTCCACAGCCTATGCCCTAAAAGTATGAAGGAATTTAATTGCTTCTGAGGTTTCATAAGGTAAGGAAGAAAGGAAAGGCCTGAGAGGGATATCCCATTAATAAATTTATTATGCATGTATCCACTTGTGCATATGGATTATCTGTCCCTGGAACCAATATCAAACACACAAAGAATGTTCTAGTTATCACTGACACTTTTGCCAATTAGGCTAGCTCTGTCGCCAGAAAAGATCGAAGGATATGAGTTTCCAAAGTGACCTCATAGTGATCAGGGTAGGAATTCTGAGTCCCACATGGGACCGTGCAGTTAGGGGAATTAGGAACAACTATGTCCAATGAACACTTAATTAAAATGTGTTAACATTTTTTCCTATTCCAGAAAAGGCCTTAATGTTATAGGTGTGGCTTGATGATCAGAGCAACACGTTTGAAAAATACTAGCTCCCCCTACAAGCAGAGCTTCAAATTTCATCAGGGCCCCATCAGCACTTCATGTTTCTGCTAGAGATGAATGAGCACCATGTAGTTTACTGTGTCATTGTGTCTTTCTGATGAGACCTTAAAAATGTGTCTGCTCAGCATGGCATTTTTCTTACAACAGTAGGGGTTTGCCCTGGTGACCTTGGCTCACATCATTCCTCCTTCAACTGTTAAATAACGATCTGTGTTCTGGCTGGGTGTTGCATGCCACTCCAGGGGTTCCTGCATTTCATTGCTGTACTACTGTATATGGTTGTAATATAATTGGGTACCCTTGTGATGTAAGGTGCTATGTAATGGTAAGATATCTGGTGGGATTTTCTGAAGTGCTCAAACATCGATTTCAAGTCCAGTGCTAAATGCTTTTGAAAATTCCACCCATTAATGTTATTGTTTTTCAGTATAAACTGAAAACTAATTTGCTGCACTTCGCTAATTTTTTCAGTTTTCTAGTTAATGATTGCGGGGCGGGGAGGAGGAAGGATTTTCTTTCCATTTTCTAAATGCAGAAATGCCAATGGACTCTTTTCTTGGCAGATTTAGTATACTGTGGGTGTCAGGGTGCGGAAATACCCTTTGTGTTCTGTATCTACAGCATTTTAGCTTTTGGCATGTACACAAAGACTTACTCTGTTTATTTTAAGGTACAGTGCTGTTTATGTTGTTCTAATGGAACTTGTTTTAATCCCTTTTATCCTTTTTATGATTTTTTTTACTTCATTTGCAAAACAAAACATCTTTTTATGTGTCAGTACAAATGATTTTAGATGTGTGGAAAGTGAAGAGGTACAAACATTTTTTCCCCCTGACTTTTTATTGAGTTGTGTGTTTCAAGGAACAGCAGGTTTTTTGTGCTGTTTCAGATGGCGATGCATGTGGCAGAATGGGCCCCATTCACATTGGCTGGAGGGACTCCGCAGAGGCACCATGCTGTGGGAGCCTGCTTTAAGAGGGAGATCCACAGGGGCATGAAAAGTGCTGCTGCAGCACCTATGGCAGAGCCCAATCTATTCAGATCACAGATCTGATTTTAAATTTTTCTTTAGTATTCTCAAGTATTCATCACATGTTCCCTCCTATTAAAAAAGGCTCCATCAGACAGTACATACCAAGTAGGCAAGAGTGGATAATAATAGTAAATAAACCCTAAGCAATTCAAGCTCTCCCTTCTGAGGCACTGCACCACTGGTAATTGACTGTACTTGTTATAAAGATGTGCATTTTACTATAAGGCAATGACCAGATATTATGATCCTGTTCATTTGCAAATATTTTCAAACTAAACTTCACAAAAGTAAAGCCCCAGATGAACAGAAAAAATTCAGTTCCTTTTAAGGTATTTTAATAAATCCAGAATATGAAAGTTAGTTTTCTGAACCTTGCCATGCTTTTCCCACCCCCTGCAGTGTTACTATTTTAATCTCTGATTAATCAAGAATTTGGCCCAAACTGAAAGATTGACGATATACAAAGTAAATACTCTCATCTTGACGCATGAGGATTTATAGCTCATTATCTCTTTGCCTGTAAGCTTTAAATCTCAAGTTTCTGAAATACCGAGACGCAAATGTATTGGCTTTTGTGGGTATTGGTGTTTCTGAATCCGCAGAGAGAAACTTACTGAAAAGCTGGGGTGCCCAGAGAGCCATTAGCCTAGATCCCATAAAGGTCCACAGATTCACAGCACACAAACAAATATAGCAAAGAAGGGACTAAACAGAACAGCATCAAAGAGGCCTTTTTGGTGAGAATATAGACAATGCTATAAAACTAGCCTTGCGTTAACCCACTGAAGAAAAGAGAACAAGGATTCCGAGTGCCAAACTATAGAGAGACATATGAAAAGGGGAAAACATACACAAAGTAGACAGACTGAATAAAACCATTTATCTTTAAACCACACAAGTCATGGTAATTAAATTAGGTCAGGCGGGCTACAAAAAGCAGGCTGTAACTAATTTTAAAAGGGACAGAGGACCTGAAAAGAAAACAGAGTAGCAGCCCCTTATTTTTTATCTAATCAAAGCAACAAAACTTAAGAAAGAGGAAAAGGGGATAAAAAAAAGCCCCTCCTGATTTATCAAGCTTTTCTCCCAATTTGAAGACATTAGAATACACAAAGGCATATAGTCACATCTTTGATGTGTGGGAATTTACACATCATTATCAGTGTTAATAAGAGTTACATGTATACAGCACTTACTCCTAAAAACAGCAGTATAATAGAAAACATTAAGGTTCCAAAAATGGTGCAAAGTGTAATAAAAACATTGGAGTAAAATTATGTAGATACATTGCTTTTAAACTGAATCATTCTTAGCATTGGTGTCTTCTGCTTACACTGTCTAAATAAAAGCCTCTTGAGTGTGTTGAATGTAGTGAAGAGAACACAATGCAACTTTTCTTTAAACTATCTCTTCAGAAAGACCACCTGCCAGTATCCATGAAAATGACTTTTAAAAAATGGTTTTAAACATTTGCTGTGACTATAATTATTATATATATATAATAATAATTTAACATTTGCTGTGACTATATATTTGCTGTGCCAAGTTGTAAAGGAGGCTGGACTGCCATTCTTGGGCCTTGATAGAGGGGGGATTAAGGTTTTTTAAATAGGTTTGGAACCAAGCTTATTACAAGAAGTTTAAAATAGTATTTTACTCCGTTGCTTCAGTAGTTTCCTTCTCTGAATGATCAGAAACATTGGCATTTTGTTATTGTCTATTAATCTGAAAGGATAGGAGAATTATGTGAATAAAATGGTGGGGACATCAATAAAAAATGGAGCTTGGTCAGTTGGTCTGTGTTTAAGAGCAAACAGCCGCTCCTCACCCCTTTTCCCTTTGGCCGTATTACATCATGCCTAAAGAATTTTCATCAGTAGCAGAAGCTCAGGCATTGACGTCCACCTGGAGTAAGATGAGAACCTGCACATCCCTTCACGTGGTCAATCCCATCTTGGAAGCTCCTAAATGAATAAGAAAGAAAGCCAAGATTTTCAGAAATGGGCGTCTAATGTTAGGGTCTCAAATCCTTGTTTGGGTTCCTAAATAGGTTGTATAAAAAAAAATGCTGAGGACCAAGTGTTCTGTTCACAGCATACACAAAGCGAAGTTAGATAAAAACATAAAATACTTTTTCTGGAAGGCTGACATGTAACACTACTTTATTTCTTAGAATTCGGAATGATAATACACAAGAACCTAAAACCAGAGAGAGACAAAATAGGCTGCTTCCTTAAACTAGAGCAGCATAACTCACCTCAGCTATTGGGAATGGAGGAGTGTCCTGAAGCATGATAGTCTTTGGACATACCCTCCAAAATGAAATGTTGTGCAAAAATTTCTGAACATCTTGGTAAACCATACAGCATTAACCTTTCAGCAGATTGATTAGCAAGAGCTTCTTTTAATCTAAGTTATATGCATTGGTTGCTAATTTAATGAAATTCCTCCACCTCTTTTCATACTTAAAGGATGTGAAACTGATTAGCTTATATTTACCTCTGAACCTTTTTTCATCATTATTACTGACAGTTGTGGAATTACATTTTCATTTCTTGGGGTTCTTTTGAAACAAAGGGAACTTGTGGAATTGTCAGCTCATGTGCCATGTTTTAACCTTGGCTACGTGCTAGCTGGTGCACTGTGAATTTTAGAGGCCCCTGATCATTCGTAATCGTTTCCATACTTATCTACACATTTAGAACTTCCTCATCTGTGGTCCCTGGAAATGTGATTATTATGACTCAGGCAATTTCCATGTTCTCTGTTTGTAAAGATATACAAAGTATTTCTTTGCACAGTAAATCTATTCTAATCTAACCTTATCTTTTTGTGCTGAATTTTCCTCTGTTTTATTGTTTTACTTTTTTCTGTTACCATTTGTCTGCTTGGCACATATAATATTTGAAGCTGATAATCTAGATGCTTTGATTTGCGGGTTTCATGATCCAATTTATTTTATATTTATATTTTATATTTAGCATTTTTTTTACCCAGCTTTAAATTCCAGACAGTGTGTAGTTATAGCCAAATTTCAGTTATTCTCATTACATCATATGCCTCTCTGAATCCATAGCCTGCAATCTTGCTTAGTTTGCCCATAGCTACCAAATAAATGCATTTCCATTTTCTTCACTCTTTTTCTTAGGGTATGTCTACGTTGCAAAACAAAACAAACAAACAAAAATTGTATTCTTAACTCAGGTCACCAGCTCAAGTTAAAGCCTATAAGGGAGGCTGGGTTTGAATTTGACCTGCTAAACTTTGCCGTGTCTTCACTGCTATTTTAACCAGAGTTAGCTAACAGAGGTTAGGTAACTTAAGCGCACACCTTTTTTTGAATTGTAGACATACCTTAGACACAGTAACCTTTCCAGGTTTCTCCTCTGCCCTTTCCTCCATCACATCCGCTGTGGTTTTGTTACGCAGCTGTTACTGGTCAACAGTATGTCACAAGGGATAAGTAGATGGTGGTGCTGTAACATTGATGACTATCCCGGGCCAGTGATGTCACATAACTAGAAATGGGCTTGAACTGGAATGCTATGCACAAATCCTCCTTGAATTTGGGGGAAATTTGCCTCCAGATCTCACAGTGAACTTCAGAGTTCTAGGCTTTTCTCTGTAATGGGCTGAACAGGGATTAAATCCAAACACCGCCAGATTTAGGGGAAATTCAAAATAGAGTTCAGCCACTAGGGCTACTTTCTATACACGAGAAGATCTTAGTGATGTTGCTGAAAGGAGGCATTTAATACATTTTTCCTTCATAGGATTTATGGACAATACCGCTTGGCTTGGCATTAGGCATAAGCATAAGACAAGGCCATGACTTCATGCCAGGAGAAGTGCTGCAACTTGTAAAGAGAGCTGAATGAATCATTGATTTTTTGGTTTGGTGGCTGTACCAAAAAAAAAAAAGTTCACTTAGAACCAAAGCTGTTTTTATTTATTTATTTATTTAAATCACTGGAACAAAAAAAATCATTCAGGTCAAACAAATCGACACTTTTAGAACAAAATGTTGATTTAAATCCTGTTTACAACAGGTTTCACGAGTATTCTCTTGTTCTTCATACCAGCAGGACTTCAAATTGTGATGTAAATGATGCATTGCTACTTAAAGCTCACAGGGCACCTTTAATGTGCACCAGCAGGTTCTACATGGACCAATTAATATGCAACATGGTAGTGTGCTTCAGAAATCACTCCCTTGTAGTGCACATTTCCCCACCACGTAGACAGACACTTAGGCTGTGGGGGGGATAGTTTGTGGGACTTGCTTGGAGCGCATGTGCCTTATGACTGAATGCATTAGAGAAGCTACTGTACAGTGGAGATTTTAGTATTGAGATTATCACACCACTTAACCTTATTTTCAGGTCAAACTCCTTGATCCATGAATTGTCATTTTATTTCCTCCTTTGTTTTCCAATGGCCTGAGAGTAAAGGAGCAGGTTTGTCTCATGTTCTAGGCACGTGCACAAATAGGTTGACATAAATTACCTTGCCTTGACCTAATTTTGTAGTGTAGACCAGGACTTAGTCATGCAGTCCTTCAGTGCCAAAGGGCAGTATGAAAGTGTGGTAACAACATGAAGATGCAAATCATACATGATATCAGTAACATCATTTGTAATGTGGTTACCAACGTCTAGGACTCCAGCCATGTTGTCAGTTTACAGATCTCAACTTCTATAGCTTATTAATAGCTTTTCCCAAAATATTGGGTAAGTTTAAGTTTACTGTCTTGAAAATTTCTTTAAAGAATAATGAAAGGGTTAATTAGTGTTAATTTGGCTCTAAGTAACATAACATAGGCTGCGAATGGATGGTTGGTTGATGTGTTTAAAGCATAAAAAGGGGAATTGGGAGATCTGGATTCTATTCTTTGGGGGAGATATGACTAGAATGTGCTTAAGTCTTTCTACCTGCAGCTAGTAACTGGTCCCTTGGGAAGCACTGCAGCTAGTGTCGGATAGAGCAGCCTTTGGCTTCTCTAGGGTGTACTGAGATAGGGTAAAGAATTAGGTAACTATAATGGGTTTCCTAATGGTCCCATCCCCTCATTCTGCTTTGCCACAGTGTAAACTCAGAAATCTCAGAATCTGGCCCTCAGAATTTGACTTGGAGCGATTCACCTAATCTCTTGGTCCTTCCATTTCCTTATCTCTGCAATACAAATAATATTTGTTTGTCTCATAGGTTTATTTTGAAATGTAAAGTATTAATACTTTAAAAGTGTTTTGAAATATTGGATGGAAGACATATGGCTTTGTGCAATTTATTGTCATCGTTACTGTTATGTTGTTTAATTAATTAATTAGCCTAGCTTAACCTTACAGTAAATAGCGTGTTAGAAGTTACTCTTTAAGGTTCCAACAAAATTTTACTGAAAATACTGGGGATTTTTCAGAGTGATCATTTAAGACAGGGCCTTGCTTACTGTAGGTGGTCTCCAATACAAATCTCACAATGTCCTTAAACCATGATCCATGAGACCATCTCTTCCCCTGTACCATTTCCTCTGAGCTGGAATGCTGCGGCAGAGGATAGTACAGTACTACACCCCCATTAAAGGAGCATATACAGCGTCCTGTGTTCCTGGCTTTGGTGGGGCAATCTGGCACCAAAAAGTGCTTCGGAAGCCTGGGATGGGGAACACTGATAGCCTGGCAATGATTTATAATCCTGAATTAGAAAAATAAATACTTGCATGATACAGTAGAGCCTGTCAGTGAGTGTCAAACAAAGAGCTGTCAGTGCCATATTATGCAGCCTTCCAAACCTCTAAACTTGCTGCTTGGCCCAGGCCTCCTTCCCCTCCAAGTTCTCATAAAAATTTATTACAGATGGGTATTGAGAAACTACAGGAAAATCATTCAGCACTCTAACAGGATCACTGCCTTACGATGGACTAATAGGTACTTTTTTTTTTCTTTTCATCAGGGAAGGCTCTCTCCAACATGGTTTAATTCTCTCTTCCAAACTGCAAAGAGAGAATTTTATTGCTCTTCCTGGAATAAACAAGTGATAAAGTATCAAAAAGATGTATATGAACAGGAGAGACTTCAATCATTCTTGCACTTGCAGGCATAGTTTCAGCTGCTGTGCACAGAGCTTTGACGTTATTTTTAGTCCAAATATTATTTGGCTCATGGGGTTGTAGGGTAACTAACTGCCCAATATATCAGTGCAGGACAGTTGTGTGTAATTTGGCTTCACTTTTGCTATGTATCCTTCACTACATCAGGGGCATATAAAAGGTCCAAATGAAAGCAGACGTGGGAGACAGAGTGATTTGAGCTTGGAACTGAGGGCTGGATTAAAGGGGCAATGTATATGTACACTGGAGAACCGATCTTGGCTCGTATTCTGTTCTTTTGAGCCACTGTGTCAGCACAAAGGAGATTGAGAGCTGGCTTAAAGGGCCAGTTGAAGATTCCTCTTCCATAGGCAAATCACCAGGTGGCATTAAATTGGTATAGATTTTTGTACACTACCCACTCTTAGTACCTGGCATAATGGATGCATCGGGGGCATTAGAATGCTACACTACATCTGTCCGATGTCAGTGGAACATCCTCCATGTGGCATTACAGCAGATAGAGGTTAGAGCAACCTATAGAGGTTAGAGCGCCAGAGACTGAACTAGTCATAGAGTCACAGAGTTTAAGGCCAGAGGAGATCACCAGATCATGTAGCCTGACTTCCTGCATATCACGGGCCACCACCATACCCAGCACTGCGCACTAAACCCAACAACTGAAATTAGACCAAAGTATTCCAGCCCGCAGGAGACTAAACTATTATTTGCCACAGGCAGAGAATAGGAGGACTGAAGTTCACCAATCCCTGAGGCCCCCTCAGTGGCAGGGAACTGGTTAAGTGAAATGTATCCAGATGGTCCTGGCAAGTGACCTGCATCCCATGCTGCCAAGGAAAGCAACTCTCCCACTGCCCTCAAGATCACTGCCAGTCTCACCTGGGAGAAAATTCCTTTCTAGCCCCACATTTGGCAATCACTTAGACCTTGAGCATGTGAAAACACTTGAAACATCTTGGAACACCAGCCCACCCCATTCAGTGTCTCATCTCCAGCCATGTCCATCTCTGATGCTTCAGAGAAAGACAATACAAAAACAAATGTAACAAAACACCACAAATACCCCAAAGAGAATATTTTGGGGGTGGGGAGGAGGAGAGAGAGAGAGAAGGGAATACTTCCTGATTGCAAAAATATACATGCATAGCACCAGAAAGATAAAAGTTAGTACTCAAGCCATAGATAGTGCCCTATAATAAGTTAGTTTGTGGTGGACATCTTCACTCTTCCAGAGCAGGCTTGTATTATAGTAATTTCTGCAATACCTGGAGCTCTTAATTTTAGGAATTCAGTAGATAGATTACTTGACCTATGTTATGCATACACTCTTTTTCCAAATGGAAGAACTTTACATTTTTAATCTCCTCTACAGTTGATTTTAATGCACTGAAAATATCTTTACTTGGAACATCTTCCAAAGGAAAAAATGGATTTCTTGCCTCAAAAGTATTTGACTACTGAATTTAGCATTTCCTGGAATTACTGGGAGCAATTGGAATTGTTCTGAAATCTGGAACCACTCACCCACTACCAAGTCACGGTGATATATGTCAGTTCAAGTCATCATCTCTTTTTTCCAAGTATGCATTGGTATGGCATGTTTATTTGTATACAGAACATTTATTGCATTGGTAATAACTGTCATTTGTCACAAAAATATATGCAATTTAAATGTATCCTGTATATTGTTATTAGTGGTTTTTATATAATATTTATTAAGCGCAATAAAATCCCAAGTAGAAAATTGGAACTGTTTAACTCTAAAAAGAATGCAACCAATACACACAAGCACTTTGAAAATTGATTGGTGTTTGATAATGAGCTGCATGTTGAATAAATTTTAAAAAACCCTAAATCTCACTAAATGGTACGGAAAAGCAGAAAATCTTATAAAAAACAAACAATGGGACAAGTGAAGAGTTTAGCAAATATCTGATTCAGTTACTCATGCCCTAACCCAGGAATAGATGGGTTGAAATAATTTTTTTATGATTTGAATGTTACAGTCATAATATATGTAATTTAGTAAGATATTATATGTATTAAAAGAATAAAACCTTTTAAAATCAATTCTGTCAAGAAACTACTTCATGGTCTATTAGTCATACCACAAATACAAATATTTTTTACACTGAACATGAGTGTTTTCTACATCCTTGGTGATGGTAAGCTAAACCTGTCTCTAGATAACCACTGCAGACTGGCTGCGTACTTCTGTATTTTTCAGACTTTGCAGTTGTTAAAACTTTATAAAGTCTCAAAACATATCCAGATGGACGGTAACTGTGACTGTCACTTGTGAGACCAGAATAATCTAGCACAATACACAGATTACAGTACGTGTAGAAGGGAAAACAAGTTTTGAATAGGAGACTACCTCAGAACACGGGATCAGCCATCAGACACACCAACTGTGCTTGGACAAGCCTGTTATACACACCCAGATTTTCTGCAAAACAAAACAAACCCCAACCTTTCACCACCTTAATTCCTAAATATGGTTACCCAAGGGTGGTCTTAACAGCATACAAGGTGATCTTTGTCCCTACATCTTTGTGCACAAAAGGAGAGTTTGGTTTCTAGAGACTTTTGGCAGGTTTGAGATACATAAACCATTTCCTTCCTCTATGAGGAATATAGTATCTTGGCAGTTTTATTTGGGTCTCATATTTTCAAATCTGTGATAGTAAAGTATGAACAAACAGCTCACTGTACCAAAATCAGTGTTCTATCATTCTATCCCCACTGGAGACCACGTCTCCCCCTCCACCCTATGCAGATAAAGATGGAAATATCAGGAATGAGTAACATGAGCAAAGCAAAGTATCTGGTTGAGATAAAAGAGTTTCCTTCATATTGTTGTTTGTAACTTAACCGTCTTTGCTCACTTGTTGGATGACGTCCATAAAGCACAGCTGGCAGCAATATGCAGTGTGGGTTATATGGCTTTGCTGTGGCGGACATGCAAATACATATTTTTTGTGTATACAGTATACAAATATCTCAGCAGGATGACTGGGTAACGGATTCAAGAAATCAAAAACTTGGCAACTGTACTGTGGCTAAATCTATGGCTTCACTCCACACTCCAGCTATAATGGATACTTTAATTCATCTGAACTTAAATCTGATGCCTATTTCTAATTAGGGACATGTTCACAGAGGGGCATTTGAGTTCACCAACCACTCCCAATTACTTTCACATTCACCAGCTTACACAGACTTCCAACTTGTGAACTGTCTACTAAAAACAATTGCACTAGAAGTTATATAATTAACTGACTTTTCTCACCTTGTGATCCTTTGCAGGGACATTGTGTGCCAAAGTGATACCTCAAATGTAACAGACATGCTATTCAGCTATATATCTGCTGTTTGTTGCAACTTAAGTTTTTTTTTTTAATGTATTCTGTCAAACAATAGCGTCTGTTAGCACTTTGTTGCATTGAGGATTTTTTTTAAATTTGCTGCTTTGCAAAAAATATTGCTTGGTGTTTTCCTAACAGAGTCTTATTTCATTCTATGCTGCTCTGTAAGACTGACTGAGGGTGCTGATAACAATCATTTTTTAGATTTTTTAAAATTTTTGAATCATGGTTAGAAATTGACACAACAAGTATTTAATTAAGTTGTGGAGGTTGGTATGAATTGCAAAGCTAAACAAATGCTATGTCATACAGCTATTTCCAGATATCAAATTTAATTTAAAAAAAGAGGAAAAAAAAGTTGGTCAGAAAAAATTCATACTGGAATTTTACAACCAGCAGTAGCTTACCTATACAATATCCATTTTATTGACTGGGGAAGTTAACATCCAGGTTCATGCCAAACCAGAAAGAAGTTATGATAGACCTTGTTTTATTTGTTTAAAGAATGTTGAAGAGAAAACCTTGTCCCTTCGTCTTTAGTCTGAGATCCATTTCAGAGCAGAAGTGATTGATCCCATTTGAACAGTTACTGTTGCATTTAAATGTACTGAACAAGAACCAGATCGTAAACAAAAGAACAGTAGGCCTTCAATAGACTAAGCACAAGATCAGAATATTAACCATGAATCCTGCCTTGGTAAAAATTCCTTTTGCTCGGTCATGGTGTATGAGAGGGTTTCATGCCTCTCTTTCTGGTATTTCTGGTGCCAGAGTCGCCCCAGGAATCTTATTTCATTCAGATGTCTGCTTCTTAATGAGCTTATCTTTAAAGAAGTAACTCTTCGATGATGCATTGCCTGTTGCACCTTCATCGCATGCCTTCTACTCAGGATAGTGCATGGGGTATATGCCTTACTGCACAGTACATTCAGACCAGGTGTAATTGTAAGAATATCAGCACAGTCAGCATTTAGAATGTTTTATTAAGTCATTTTGCATTCCAAAGAATCGAAAAATGGACTATATGCATCAACACAGGTAAAGGAGTTAGCAAAATACTAAACAGTGAGATTAGTGTTATTTGATAAATGTCAGCGTCATTAGACAATGATATTTTATATAACAGTATTAAAAAAAAGAAGAAAGGAACAAGACGGTCCAAAGTATAAGGTGGTAACTATACTTAACGTTTCTTTATGTCTGTCTTACTTGAACCTCTGAGATTACTTTGTTTAAGAAGATTATATTATATGGCTAAATACAGTGCACAGTTTCCATTCCATGCACGTTTGGCATGGAGTTTACTTATGGAATCCTATCCGTACAATTAACTTGCTATGTGTGGAAATACTCAGAATACTCCATTCGTGCATTTGGGGTACTTTTATAGCTTCTCTCTTTCTTGTAAGTCATTTATGGTTTGTGATTTTTCAAGTTTTGGTTTGTATGTTTTATTATTTCTTAATCCATATAGCCCATGGGAAGGCTCGGGCATCTTATCTACAATGTCAAAAAGCCTTTTACAGTTACAAAAAAGATTTTCTTCTTGTCATCTGGATTTCAACAATTAACTGATATCGTTTTAGACCTCCACTTTTCCACTAGAGAGTTTTGGGTCTGAATATGTTTTCTGAAGGAAAAATAATGGAGCTGCACATCTGAGTGTTGGACATATGAAGCCAGAGCATGTACATTAAAGGCACACAGAAGTGTGGGAGTTCTTGGGTTTATTCCAGTAATAATATTGTTCACTACTATTATTTCATCATGCCAGTACATGATGAGATGCCATTCATTTTGGTGTGGTGACTTGAGGTGATGTTTTTTCCAAGGTTCGTTCAAGCATTATTGCAAGTTAGGAACCAGGCAAGATTATAATGCTAGTTTCTGATCTCAGTTATAAAATTTAAATCCAAACTATCTCCATTGACTTTAGTAAAACATTACCCTGTGTTAAATTATAGCAACTGGGGTTGAAATCTGGTGCATGGAATGCAAAGTCTCACTGTATCCAATATTAGTGTAAACAAAATGAAAGGCCATAGACAAAGAACATGAATGCAGACTATGGGAAATTGCAGATGTAAATCCACAAATGCCAATCCACGACTTTAGATTCTACATCAGTAAAACAGTAATCACAGGTGGTAATGCCTTTCTTTTAGAAGACATGAAAAGACCATAGATTAATGACAGGGTGGATTTCTGTTGTCCCATCCATCATACTGTAGAAATTATAAGGCAGGATGATGGAGAGAGATGTTAGCTTGAATTACAGTTACTTAGTAGCTTTCTTGCTTTTTTCTTTTCTTTGAGATTGGGACCATTTGGACGAACATCAGTCAATCCTGTTGCTTTTGGCTTTTGCAGACGTTTCCCAATTTATTTCTATGTAATCTGAAAAATGTAACTTTGCATCACAAACTGACCAAAGTGTTCTTTATTTCCCATAAGTTGTTGCTTCATTATTCCAGTAGGGTACCACTGTGTTGCTGAAGTTAAGGGATTGTTGTCAGCACCCCCATTATAAAACTCTAGTTTTGCAGGCTATTATAACTCAGCCACTTCAATTTGTGTATCTCTAAAACTTATTTTACAAGTTCTCAGGAAGATCCCAATTGGTTTACATGGTTACATTTAAATTCCTTGATTTGGCTTTCTCTTTTTGTTTCAGATGAGCAAGACACGCAATGGTGTCAAAACCTTTTCAGATTGATTTAGTCAAAGAACCCTTCATTCTCTGCTGACTTACTCATCTTTGCCTTCCAGAAGTCCTCCTGTTGCCAACTCTTCACCCTCTTGTGCAATCTTTGCAGAAAGGCTTTCGGGCCCAGTGAGTTTATGTGCAAGGCCTTCATCTCCCCCTATTTTGAATTCTTTTCTGATCTGGTGTTCATTGTATTATAACTTAGCTTCTATTGCATGTTTAGAGCATATGAAAATTCCAAATATAAGTGTTGGGGCATTTCATAGATTCATCGGGACATTATAAATCATATATGTACATACAAGTAAGATAATTCAGGTGTGGAATGGGGTTGTCATCTGGGGCTGAAAAAAGCTTATCTGACGATATTCTGCTATTTGGCTCACTCCATTGAAGGAGTGTTATCACTGGTGAGGATGACAGTAAAGTAGCTTCTCAAGAATGGTGATAATGTCATTGTAGTCTTCTCCTCAAAGCAAATGTAGGGAGAGAATTTTGTGAGATATGGATCCCTCATAAATTTCAGAGAGTTTGGATACGGTTCAGATAAAAATCTGTCTTTTGGATGCTTATCCCTACCGAACCTTTGAACTGTTTGAGATATTTGCTGCCTTTGTTCATCCAGTGGGGAGTTTAGAAGTCCAGAATGGAGAAGCTGAGGATGAAGGAGAGTTCATTCACGAGACAATTATCTATATCTGCTGGGGCAATTTTATATGAGCAATGAAGTAAATGCGGAAACTAAAACTGGGGGAACATTTGCTATTGTTCTAGCTAAAGAAAAAACAAAAACACCCCAACAGGTTTTCCTGTTATGGCTTATTTGCCATATATTTATTTATTAAATAAAAGGGAATAGAACCAATACAAAAGTTTGGGAGGGAACAACCTCACAGAGATACCTCTCAGAGATACCAGGGCAATCTCCCAAACTGAAATCAAGAGGATTGTCAACCAGTCAGACTGTGTGAACGGATCACAAGGAATAAGTGAAAATGTGATAGTGAGAGACTTGATGACAATCCTAGGCTGAATTCTGCTCTAATTTACACTGGTTTAAATGCTGAGGAACTTCACTGTCACATTGGAGTCACTCTGTATTCCCACTAATATAACTAGAACAGCGTTTAGCATAAAAAGGGAAGAGTTAACAAAGGTCTATGAGGTGTTATGGCAAGGGTGATGAGGTGTATTTATTGGAATTCTGCACAATAGTTTGCACACCCAGTGAAACAGGCAGCATTCACGTTTCACTAGTTTTTTGGGGGAAAAAATGAAGCTTTTCTTAACAGTGATTGATCAATCTGTAGGGATGTTTGCACAGGAAATCATGAGACACAATCTTTGACATGTTAAAGAGTCCGCACTTGGTCAATGTTCCAAATCTGCTGGCAAATCTGAGGTTGTCACAAATTTAAGCCATTATACTCAGTCATATTTATATTCCACTAATGATAGATCAGTCTTAATAAAGACTGGTTTCAGTTACAAAGAGAAGCTATGTGGTATAATGACATCAACTACTATACAGCATGCATTCGGCTTTCTCACCAGTGGGAGAGCATGGATAAATTCTTCACAGCCACTTTGATAAAGGATGGATATATTAACCCCTATTCCTGCCAATAATATCCTAGGAATTCAACTTTCAGACTCTCGAAATTTGGCTCAGCCAAGCCGTTTAGTTCTGAAATCTCAGTAAGTAGCATTGTGCTGATTCATTATTTAATCATCCACATTACTCTGATAAAATTGTTAAGAATAACCCATATCCAAAACACCCATGTGAGAAGAAAGACTTACCATTTCCAGTCAGTCTTGGTCACAGATGACAGCCAGCTTTTTATGCAGAAGTGACAATGAGGCAGACAAAATACTTTTCCTCCTGTCTTCCACTTCCTATGATCAGCTAATCTTGACAGTCTATTAATGCTTCCTGGGGTAAAACGGAAAATAGTCTGTGTATATGTGTGTGTATACATAACATTAAGGGCCCAGACAAATTTCTGAGGAATATTTCTACTGGAATATTTTTTTATCAAAAGTTTTGTTAAAAGGAATATTTATCAAAACTGTAACATAGTTGGGGGAAGACTTTTGAAGTTATGGGATAGCAGGAGCAACTCTATAGCTCCACGATAGAGTACATGTACATGCTTACATGTATTGTTTCGTAGACACTTTCTGCCTTTTAAATATGATCATGTTTAAATATTTCCTTTCAGGAGGTTCCAAGAAGATTGTTGTCAGACTGAAAATATCTGAGATATGCATCAGTTAAAACCAAATTGTGCAGATTCTTCATTAGGTAATGAATTCTGAAGAATGGAATGGAAAGATACAGTGTATGCGTGCGTGCACAAACAACAAATGCTCTCAAAGGTATAAAGGCACTTAATGATCTTTACAGGCCTAAATATTATCTGTTACATAGAAAGTCATCATTAAGGATGTGATTTTTATAGGGCTAGATGTTCAACATGGTGTCTATACTTCACAGGATGATTCTCAGCTGGTGTAAATCAACATAGCTCTCTTGACATCTGTTGTATATAACTTGAGCATGTAATACTGTCATACTGTGCTTCCTGTTTTCATTACTATATTTCTATATTTGTTACACTGAGGTGTATTTCCTTATATCTTCTTCCTATTATCAAGAGTGCTGCTCAAAATGTCACTACTGGTTTAAAATTTGTCTAAATATTAATACACCATAGTGGGGATGACTTAGCTATACTTAACCTGACTGATAATTTCTCACTCACAGCTCTATTCTTTTGGTCAGCGACTGTCTTTATGTTCTGTGTTTGTAAAGTACGCAGCACAATAGAGGTACAATGGGGGTTGTGTGACAGGGTGCAATGGACCTTCATGGTCCCCTTCTGAGGCTCCATGATCCTACCGCACTGTACCCCAGGAAAAAAGCAGAGACAGTGGGTCCTCCAGGCCTGCCTAAACAGGCTGCACGGAAGCAGCCAATCAGAGTCCAGCAGGCTCAGATAAAAGGAACTGCAGGGCCTTAGTGGGTCAATTCCTGTCTGGGGCCACAGGGGTGAGGAGAGGTACTTCTCCTTGGCCACTGGAGCTCAACTGGCGGCATTTGCTTAAGCTGAGAAACAGGATGTGAGAACCTTAGCCCTAAGGTAAGGGGTGAAGATAAAGGGGCCAGGTGGGAAGAGGCTCAGGGAAGTAGCAGCAATGAATTGAGGGGAGCAGTATGTGGCTGCTGTTCATAGGATTCCTAGATCAGAACGCAGAGTAGTTGGCATCCCTCACTGGCCACTGACAAAGTGGTGTAAACCCTGAGAAGGGGATGAGGCTTGTTGGACAGCTCAAGAAAAGGGCTGAATTTAAGGGCCCAGAGCCAGGGCTGAAGACCCTAGTAAAGACAGACAGACAGTTTCTGTTGGACTCTTAGCTACCCTGGAAGGGGTTATTTTGACTTTGTGACCCAGCTGGAGGGCCAAGCCATTGAAGACCAGCCATGCAAGATCGACAACCTACAGGAATGGGAAAAGGACTGTAGTACTGCATGAGGTGAGTGCTCCTCGTTACAGTCCTGGTCCATGACTAGAGCTTCTAGGCGCTATGGTCATACTATTACTACTAAATACAAAGGAACAGTTCAATAGTATGATCAATGGTTCATTATAGCTAAAGAATGGTTGGAGATGGCAACATTTCAAGTAAACAGTATATTGGGCTTCCAAAGATTTAATCAGCTGTAAAAAAAGTCATGTAATTCAAAAACAAAAATGTTAAATTCTGACCATCAGTAGCTCTCTAATTTTTATGGTGCTGATTTTAGCAACAGGATAGTGTGATGGCCAAATTACATTGCCCTTCAAAACTCTGTGCTTTCACTAGTGCTGCTTTTGCTACTGAATCTGTGGTTAAAGGTAATTTGCTACTGGGCTTAAGGCTTTTACCTCTCCTGAGTTATGGTCGCAACCCGCAAGAGTGAACAGCGAGGATAAATACTTTGTACTGTTTCTCAGCAACTTGTATAGAATACATTGCACAGCCTTTCAAAGATCCTACAGTAATTTATTATACAAATATTTTCTAGTCTGTTCCCCAAAGTGTGAGGTACCAAAAAAAGTCCATAGTGTGAAATGCATGTAGAATATATACCCGATGGCTGTGAATTATGAGGCTCTAATTCTATGGAAGGGCTCTGGTGATGTCATACAAAACTTAAAAACAAAGTGTTTGGGTGGTTTTGGAGTTACAAGAACCACTTGATGGGAGTTATAGACCTATATTTCCAAATTTGTTTATCATATTAATCTGCAAAATACATTTGCCTGATTTATAAAATCACTTTGCATGACATCGAGAAAGTTATTTTTCCATAGCTGTACATTATTTTTGATAATCCTGTTCTCCTTTTATAAATATTTCCCTCTCCTCATTCCTTCTGAAGTCAAAATGATTTGACATTTTGACAGCTGAAATTTTTTTCTGTGAGAGAAGCCACTTAACAAAATTCAGATTTATTCACTCCTCCATTTTTAATCATTTTATTAGGCTGTGTATGATCCGTTTCTCTATCAGGAGAAAAAGAGCCTTACATACATAATGATCAAGATAAATATGAGCACAAATTCCAGGAAATAAAGGTGCTAATATAGCTAGGTCTGAGAAGATCATTTTTAAAATTTGAGCTTGAATTTGGTGATAACAGGTATTTTCAGAGTGCCTCTCACCAGTTTCATTGATGGGAGACTTGACTGCATCCTTAAGGTGGGACCGAATGAAAGGGGGTGGGTGTGCATGGGTAGGCCTCTCCACTCAATAGGCACTCTGCTGCCAATTGGCCAGCCAGAACGATGGAACCAAGAGTCAGTCAGCTCCTCACCATCATTGATTTAAACCCTTGCACAGGGTTTCTTGAGTCTCTTGCCCCTTTTCAGCTGAAATTACCCTCTGTCCCTGTAGTTACATAGTATTGAAACTGGGTTATTTTAAGCTGCTGTGGGTCTGACTGGTCACCTGATTTATGGACCAGGGAGGAATTTTTCTCATCGGGGCCAAATCCATTGAGGCCTGGTAATCTTTTTGCCTTCCTCCCAACATCATGGAGGCACACTTAGGTTAGATAGGAATAGGATTTAGGAGCTTGTGTGACTGTTTAGTTTACTGCAACTTGTGTCCAGTGTGGATAAGGGCCAGCAACCAGAAATAAGAGAAATGGGATTTCAGTGATGGACCTGAGGCCTGTGGGAAAAGGGGAGACTTGAAGTTGAAAGCCAAGGCCTCTCTTTAGTATCTTCTATCCCCTTTTCAGTGGGTGGGAGAGTGAGGGAATTCAACAAACCAAGCTGTGAAGAGTCTAACTTGAGTTATGGGCTATGACAATCCAACCTTCGAAGTGATGTGGGCTCCATGCATAGTTGTTTGGCACCTCTACAGGCAACACACAGAAATAAAATGGTGTCCTCCATGCAGTATGATATTGCACATAGGGTGCCTGTGAGGTCATGCTTTGCAGAGGATGCCATTTAGAGAGCAAAATGGAGTCTTTTTCACCATGTGACCTCTCGCACATGGTATGTGCAAGGTTATGCTTCATGAAGGATGGCATTTTGTAGAGCAAAATGGTGCAGGGTTGGACATATTCAGGGGCTGGACAGAATCATTCCAGGGGCCAAACCTGGCTCAGGGGCCACCAGTTGGACTAATCCCATATTGAACCCATTTAATATGCCTGGTATGGAGAGATGGGGCAGATAGCACTCTCTCCAGTGTTAAGTTTAATAAAGATGCAGCCTGCCACTTAAAATCCATCCCTATGTCTGTTTGACCTGCATGTTCTGATCAAGGATTTCTTGTAGTAACCAATCTAGATTATAAAGACTCCATTTTGAAAATGCCTGCCCCACACATCTGTGTGGCCGATGGCTGCTTTTCTATGCATACCATAGAAAAAGGCCCCAGTCACTTTCCAAGTTTCCAATCAGTAGAGAGGGTCAAAAAACAGTTTAAAAAAATCACATCATTTTTTTATTTAATTTTTATTTTCTTTCCCAAATTAAAAAAAAAGCCAACGAAACTTGATCAATTTCCAACAAGCTCTATAGCTGGAGAGGCGCCCTCTTGACTTCAGTGGTGGCTCTGTGCAGCTGTTTCTGTGTGCATCTCGCTGTAAGATCAGGGCCTCAGTTGGTAACATACATGATGATGGGGCCAAGAAATGTAGTAAGCTTCACAATCTTAGACTCCTAGACTTAATTAGAGTCAGTTCTGCATTCGGCCCTAAGTTTCCATGAACATCAAAGGGCATGCCCTTAAAATAAACAAAGTGCTTTACGAGAAGAGCTTTCCTTTTTTTTTTTTTTTTTGTCAAGCAGAAACAGAACTTCTATGGCACCATAAATTATTGAAAATTCTAAATTAAAAATACCTTCCCTACATTTTGCAGAGAGAAGACACTTTAAAAAATTGTTACTGTAACATACCTTAAATATTTTATTCTGAAAGTGATGGTAAAAAGAATGTAACTTTGGCAAACAGGGAAACAAAGGCCTCAATATTTCAAGCAAAAGTAGCATGTCTTTGAAATAATTGTACTTCTCAGTGATAGAGCAATTACTTTTCTGCTTTTAGTTGTAATTCTTTTTCTCAGTATCAGTTGCTGCTAAATAAGTCCCCATCATTTTTCAAGGGTGTAACTTGCAGCAAGACAGCAGAAAAAATTACATATTGTTTTCAAAGAAGATGCCATTTTCCTTTCTGGCAGACAGCAATGGGTTTTAATGTGTAGCATTTGTTTAATGGAACACACAGATGCTTCCTTGACAATTGCAAAGGAAGAAAAGAGAGGAAAACAAAAAGACAGAGAAAATACAAATAACAAATGGAAAACTCAGCTTCCATGACAATTAGTCATATCAACCCTTATGATGTATTAGGTAGTTTATGTGTATTTTTATCTCTTCTGCTGGATAAAATATCTGATAATAGGCCTGTTTGTAGTGGGATAGGCAATCGCATCCCATCCTATTGTGCTGAAGAATTGGCTTGATTTCCCACAAATTCAGTAATACAAGATAAGTGTTTATATTTGCTACCTGAAGCCCCCAAACCTGATGGAGGTCATAGTATGTTGGTATTTGTATTCTCATTAGGTAATTTGACAGATCAGGATAGATTTTAGTTTTGATTACACTTAGGTCCACTATGCTAGCAGAGCCTAATATACATTAATAATTAACAGGAGTGTGCGAGTATCAGCAGAGAACACCTCATTTTCCTAGCAAAGGAGAAATGCATTAAAACTTTCCAGAAGTTCAAGGATATACACAAATCTTTGTTCCAGGGCTGGTGTTGGCAGTCTATGTTTGGGAGGGTCTTTTGAACCAGGAAGTCATAACAGGCTACAATTGGTTGGGTGACCCTCCCTTTCAGCAACAATTCTGGAGACTCTGATGCTCTCAGTGCCTTAGGACCAAATATGTCCTTCAAGAGATGCTTAAGCTGAAGATAATGCCATGCAGTTGGACCAGGTAGATTGCCTCCCCTTATTTTTTTTTGGGGGTGGAAATTCTATTTTATTCTTATTTCATTTATATATACACACACACACACACACATTTTGCAGAGATTTATTATTTTCACTGTTAAGAGAATAATACTATCTTGATCTTAGTACTTCTGATGTATAATTAAACAAATAAGCTAACACCACTGCTTTGCACTTAGATACCAAGATGGCAGGCACCTTAAACACCAAGTGAAGGGAGAACTTAGACAATCTCAGATAAAGGATCCATCTTTTCCCTGTTATTTCTAAGTACTTTATAAATGTAATTAATTAATCCCCACAACAACCTTGTGGGGTAAATATTATTATTTCTAACATGGATGTTTCAAATGCAGAATTGAGAGGGAAACGTTGCCCAAGGCCAGAGAGTGAGAGAGGTTATGAACAGAACGCAGATCTCTGGACTTCAGTTCCCATATTCTAACCACCAGCTATCCCCTCCCTCCCTGTGATGAAGTAAACACCAGTGAATCATTCTAAGGAAGATGCCTAAACAGAATTAGTGTGCAAATTGCAAGTGTCTAGTAAAAAGAAAAAAAAATCTTATTTTAACAAGCTTTTCAAACTCTGAAGTTGTGCTTTAGTTTAGATCATGGCATGTGATGTCCCATGCCAGGAGCTGAAACAAACTGAAATGTAGTGATATTCTGATATGGAAACCTTTAACATGCACCTCTGGGCCAGGATAGTAGCTATGACAGTCATTTACTCCTTGTGTCCTGTTCAGCCCTTCATTACAATTGATGAAGGTTGATTGCCACTCTTTATAAACAGAAATAAATGACAGTGTAAAAAAAGGAAGCACTGTCTAGTGGTTACAGCACAGCAACATCTGTCATAAATAGTTTTAATTTGAATCAAGGACTACTCTGTCCCAGCATTTTCAAATATCGATGCAGCCAAAAAATATTACACTTGCACTTCTGTTACCCATGTGCTGTCCAAAAGTTTTCAGGTTCAATTTGTTTGTGTAATAATATGACCCCAGCTTTTAAATTAACAACTATATCCACTGATAACTTTTATAGCTCTTTAAAATGACTACTCTCAAGACAGAAGGCAACATGAGCTAATTTCAGTTAAGCAAGAGAATGGGACATCGTATCGTGACCTTGGAGCACATGCTTTGAGATGACAGCCATTTTTTCAGTTCTCACATAAACAATTCAGGGGCACAAAAAGTAATATACATCTATCATTTTGTTATAGATGGTAGACTGGAGAATTGGGTGGCTTCAGAAGTGCTATTTTGAATCAATCGATAACTCTTGCTAATATCACACTCAGAATCTCCTAAGGAAAACTGATTCCCCAATCAGCCACAGATCAGGAAAGGCTTCCTCATTATCGCCACCAGAAACCATGAATGAACCCACTGAAAAAGAAAAACAAATACAAAATATTGTTACATAAAACAGAAATATGTCCTGATCAAATTCCACAACAGGTGCACATTTTCTTCTGCAGGAAGTTACTGTGAAAATCAAACTGGTTTTCTTTCATGTTCCATTTTATACTTATTCAGGTTGCATCTGAATTTTAGAAAAGAAATGCAAAAACCTCTCATCCGAGAAAGGCTAGTTTAAAATCAAAGCCTAAGGATCATGAATTTTAAGGAGATATTTGTCTCCTCTCTTACAGGTGTGTTGTGAGGCTAAAATTCATCATATCTGCAAGAATCTCGAAGCATTTTACAATGAAGGCATCATTTAAGTATTTAAGTCAAATGCATTTTTAATTACATTAGTTGTGTGAGATGCTTTATAGAATACTATGGGCCAGATCTACTGGTATCCTCTGGTTGCTTTGTACTGTTTTGGTGATACAAAGAAGCCAGAAATCAAGTTTTGCTGGTGTGTTAAGATAGGTATACGGCTGCTTCAGGTCACCAAAGGATACCAGTGAATATAGTCTGTTTCTATGAACTTGATTTCATAGTAAGTGCTTGTATCAAAAAGAATAAAATAACTGCTGTGTAAGCAATGTAGTCAAAATGTACTCTTCTAAGCAGAAAGTCAACCTGATGTTCAAATTTGTCTAAATTCTTAATTTCCATGTGTGAGTGGGATAAATTAAACAAAAATGTCCATTCTTAGAAATTAAAGACCAGCTTTCTGGCAATGTCTCATGTTAAATATAGCTCACCACTTTTACTGAAGTTTTCTTTTATTGTATTTGCAGTTTATGTTATTCTTTGGGCCAAATATTCATTTTAGGAAGGAGGAGGCTGCAGCTCTGGAAAATGTTGGGACTGGGATATTTAAAGGAGCCCAAGAGAGTAAAGTGTCAAAATCCCCTAGGCTTCTTTGATATCTCAGCCTATCCCATTTTCTTAAATGGAAGCAGGGTTTCACCCAAGATGCACAAAGTGGGCCTTTTAGCTGAGACATGCATGTTTTACATGCATGCCCAACTGCATGTTTTCAGTGTGCAAACAGGTACTTTGCCAGCACAATTTAATACCAGGCTTTCTGGGTTCAATCTAAAATTCAAGGAAGCTTTTCCATTAATTTCAGTTGATATTGGTTCAGGTCCCAAAACCACCCCATCTAGTCTTCTTCCCTTCCAATGCACAATAGATTTCTACATTAGCTTATTTTCTAAGGCTTTTGTTTAGTCCAATTTTAAATTCTTCAAGCTACAGGGCTTCTAGTACCCATTTATTTTTGGAGGCTGTTCCCGAGTCTAATAGATTTCACAATGGAGTTAGATTTATCCTCCAGACATTCAGCCAAAGTTTTTCTTTGCTTAATTGCTTTCTGGTACTCCATCTGACCTCCATAAGTCATTTGTTCTTTTCCTTGGTGTTAAAACATTTTTTTTCGTTTCCGATTAAAGCTGAACAATTATCAACTAGAGACTTGTGTTATTACTTTATTGGAGAGAGCTAATCTTGAACAGGTATAGGTAATTATGGACTAAACTTAGGGGTCCACTAAGACTTTCTGCTCGATTAAATATCCCTGTAGGGAAGATAATTGCTATTATACATTAAAGAAACGAGCAGTGTGGAGGAATGGCCCCTTCAGCAGCTTACAAAGCAGTGCTGATGAGCTCTGAAAGGAGCCCCATGCAGTCCCCCTTGGCTGGAAAACTAATTGCTGTGTTCTACCTATCTAAAATATTTGACACTGACATAGCCACATGAAATACACTCCTAAGCAGACCATAAGCATACAGTCTTACTCTCTGCCTACTGTAATCTCAGTATAACAGTACACTGCATGTACAAAATATAATGCAAGTGACCCATTCTAAGGCTGCGTTGATACATTTGGAGCTAGAGTTGTGATTCCCAGCTTATGTAGACATACTTGGGCTAGCTCTCATTGATCTAGCGGACTAAAACTAGTAGCGTAGCATGGGTAATGGTGAGCAGAGGCACAGGCTAGCCACCCTGAGTATGCACCCACAGGCTCCAAGTAGGTTTGAACGTGAGGTAGCTTGCCCACACTGCTGGTTGCCCTGGCCACATCAGCTGCACGACTTTTTTAGCACACTAAAAAATGTGATGACAGCTAGTGCACTTATGTCTGCAAGCTGAGAATCATGCCGTACTCCCAGTGTAGACATGGCCTAAACTAGTAATCAATAAGGTGAAGTCTCCTTTCACATTGGTTTGAATCTGGAGTAATTTCACTGAGTTAAAATGGTGTAAAAACTGGTTTAAGTAAAAGGAGACTTAACATTTAACACTTACTCTTCAGTTCTTTTTGCACTGAGGATGCTTAAAATCAACAGAGCTTTGTTAATAGTACTCATTCCAGCTGTTTTGGGTTAGACACGCCAAAAGCTTGCCTCCCATCGTCAATTTTAGCTCTAGGCGCTTTAAAGTTAATAGACTGATTTGAGCAAAGGGTCTATTTGAAGTCTACATTGCAAAAAAGTAACATTAAATGTTCTGTGGCCATTTATACAATGTAGTAACTCAATATTTCTGCCTTTTACTTGGAGAGATTTGGCCAATTAAGTTGACCATACAGATCACAATGATGGAACCTGTGGAGCTTACTAGAGAACCAATAGTAAAGGATGTGACCACATTACCATTTTAAGTCTGATTTTGACACCACTTAACTTGGCCAAAACTCAACCGATCTGCCTGGAACTTGTAGTGTGTGCTCTTCTTTCAGAAGAGAATATTTATGGAAATAGTTTGGAAAGATTGATGGAGGCCATAGAGAGGATTCATGAGAAAACCTTGTGAAAAGTCTTGTAATGTTTTTCTTTGGAAAAGCTACTCAAATTTAGAGTTGTTTTATTTAGTCAGTATACAGTAATGATGAAGTCTGGTGCATTTGACTATTTGTGGAAAAGTTAGTAGGCAAATCTCAGAGGCACTGATGCAGCAGTCAGTTTAAGGATGCGCTTAATTTTACATTTAGTGCTATTTACATGTAAGTGGTTTGCTGGACTGGGTTCAGGTTATTAAATCTGGATATTGGGAACCTAAATTTGCTTTGATGTAGACATAGTGTATGAATGAGAGAAAGAAAGGTAATGAATACAAAGTAAAGATTAAAGTATGCCCAAAACATTAGAAAGGATAAGCAGAGCTTTGCAAGGTGCTTTCCAGACATAAAATAAAATGACTAAAATACTCAAACCTGGGGAATGCAAACCCTGAAAATTGAGTCATTTTTATTTAGGAATTTAAATATGGATTTAGGTACCTGTTTGACATTATTTCCCCACTGTCCCTGTCAAAAATGCTTTACAATCTAAGGCTCAGGACCAAAACAAAAACAAAGCCTCAAACAAACAAAAAACAGGGGTCTGTATTCATTTTTTGTTTCTCTGGAGATTTTTTTTCCTTCCCCAATTCCCCTGCCTCCAAGAGTTGGTTATTTCTTTCTTGGTTTTTATGTTAGAAAGGCAAGTCTTGTCTACCTTCTTTTTCTTGGAAGAGTATGTGGACAAATGGGGAACCAATAGAATTATGGAATTATTAAGCAAATAAAACCTCATTAAATGAGATGGTTTAAAATTCTTTGACCTAGATAGGTGTTAAAACTAAACAAAATTGCTAAGATTCAACATCAACCCCAAACACATCCCAGCCCTAGGCGGGAGAGCTAAAAATGCACCTCTAAGAACTCCAACCAGTCCTCCAATAATACAGGGAGGCCCAGAACTGACATTGGTATTTGTATAATGAAGATGAAGCAATTTTTTTTCTGAAGGAAAATGAAAAAGTTTTCTGGCCTTCTATATATTTACAATACTTCCTAAAATAGCACATACTCACTCTTTTCCTTCAAGGCTACATACACCTGGTGGTTCATCACTTCCTTTTTCTAATATAGGTGTTAAGAATGAACATTCTGATGCTTTGTATAGTGACTCTTTTGCTACATCTTTGCATCGCGATACGAACATCTTTAGAAAGCTTTTTCATCTGGAGCAGATTTAGGATGGAATGCGCTTTCACTCAGTAGCCAATGCACTTCACTGACATATTTTTAGGACAAAATCCCTAGATTACTTAAGCACGCCCTTCAGAAAAACTTGTTTTTAGACTGACTAGTATTAGTGCCAATTTCCTAATACACATGCCTAAATGGTACCTGCTAAACTCTGTGCCCAATTCATTTTCAAAACACAGATCATGTGGGTAAACAACCCTTTGTACGTGCAAACAGGACAATCCTATTGCAGGTATCCTGCTGCATACACAGCTACACATTTTTATGAGAAAACATGCATTTGCAGTAGGTTCTTTCACATTTTTTGCTGACCGTAATGTGTTGGCCTGATTCTGCTCACCACTAAACCAGTGTAAATTTGGAGCACCTCCAATTAAATCAGTGGAGTTACATCAGCATAAGACCAGAATCAGGCTCAAGAAATCAAAAGACAAATCCTTGCACACATGATGTTTCACTGGCTGTTGTTATTTCAGTACCAGTCGGAGGCCCCAACTGAAATTGCTGGCTTCATGTGCTAGCCACTATGCAAACACAGAGTAAGTGTTTCTGCTCTGAAGAACTTACAGTCTAAATGGACAAGACAGAGACAAGTGGTAGAAAGGAAGTATTGTTGTTTCCATTTTACATATGGGAACTGAGGCACAGAAAGATTAAGTGCATCATGCAGGAAATCTGTGGCAGAGCTGGGAATTTAGCACTGCTAGCCCAGTCCAGTGCCTTAACCCCAAGGTTCATCAAAAGTTGAAATACTTTCCCATGACTGTAGTCTCAGTATCAATTTTTCTGTATATAAATGGACAGTAACAGGTGAAATTATCAGGTATTTCTCATTAGTACCTAGTAGGGGTAGATTTTTCTTTTAAGGTCCAGTTCTGTCACTTTTGCTCAGATGGGTAATCAAATTGCAATTTGCATTGGACTATTCTCATGACTACTGATGTGAGTAAGAGCTTTGTGCTCTGGCCATAATTATTATAATATAAATGTCACTTCACTGACTATTTAGCAATTGAAATAAATTTCAGTTTCGTGTTGTCATGAACTTTCTGTCAGTCTGGAGGAGGTTACTAGTGGAGCTCCTCTGGGATCAGTCTTGGAACAGATCTTATTTAACCTTTTTATTACTGACCTTGGCAAAAAAATGGGAATGTGCTAATAAAGTCTGTGGATAATAAAAGTTGGGGGGTACTGCTAATACAGAGAAAGACCAGAATATCATACTACAAGATCTGGGTGACCTTGTAAACTGGAGTAATAGAAATAGGATGAAATTTAACAGTGGAAAGTGCAAGGTCATGCACTTAGGGGCTCATAAGAAGAACTTTTTCTATAAGCTGGGGATGCATCAGTTAGAAGTGACAGGACTTGGGCATACTGGTTGATCACAGGATGACTATGAGCCGCCAGTGTGATGTGGCCATGAAAAAAGCTAATGCGGTCTAGGATGCAGCAGGCAAGGTATTTCCAGTAGAGATAGGGATATGTTAGCACCGTTATACAAGGCACTGGTGAGACCCTCTTCTAGAATATTTGTGGAGTTCTGGTCTCCCATGTTTAAGGAAGACGAATTCAAACTGGAACAGGTGCAGAGAAAGGCTACTAGGATTAATGGAAGAATAGAAAACTTGCCTTATGAGACAGGACTCAAAGAGCTTGGCTTGCTTAGCCTAACCAAAATGCTGAGGGGAGTTATGATTGCTCTCTATAAATACATCAGAGGGATAAATACCAAGGAGAGAGAGGAGTTATTTAACTTCAGAACCAATGTGGACATAAGGGTTGGGATGGTGCTGAATCACTATATAGTATCACAGTGACAAGTTTGGTGTCCAACAACAAGAACAAATGGATATAAACTGGCCATCAGGAAATTTAGACCTCAAATTAGATGAAGGTTTCTAACCATCAAAGGAGTGAAGTTCTGGACAAGCCTTCCAAGGGGAGCAGTGGGGGCAAGAAACCTAGTTGGCTTCAAGACTAAGCTTGATAAGTTTATGGAAGGGATGGTATGATGGGACAACCTAATTTGACTAATAAAGGGATGTTAGAGGCAGTGGGTTCTGAGTTACTACAGATTATTTCTGGGTGTCTGGCTGTTGAGTTTTGCCCACATGCTCAGGGTTCAACTGATCGCTATATCTGGAGTTGGGAAGGAATTTTCTCCCAGGGCAGATTGGCATAGGCCCTGGGGTGTTTTCACCTTCCTCTGCAGCCTGGGGCATGGTTCACTTGCTGATGGACTCTCAGTACCTTGAAGTCTTTAAATCATTATTTGAGGACTTCAATAAATCAGTCTTAGGTTAGGGATCTATTACAGGAGTGGGTGGGTGAAGTTTTTTGGCCTGCATTGTGCAGGAGGGCAGACTAGCTGATCATAATGGTCCCTTCTGACCATATAGTCTATGAGTCTGAGTCTATAATTACAGATTTTTTCCCCTTCATTTGAGTGTTATGGAAAATATAAAGCAAAGTTATGAAAAAACTTCACTAGAGATGATGTTATGGAGAGTCAGCTGAATTTTGGTGCATTAAACCTGTGAAAATCATTCATGTGTTTATAGAAAACCTGTCATTGGCTATTAAACCTTAAGCTAATGTTGCTTGGAAAGGTGCTGAATTCATACAATCACTTGTATAGTTGTAGGTCGACATCTGGCAAACCTGTTGTATAAAAACTATTTAAAATGCATTAAAATGTGCACAAAAATGTAATAAGTTTTTTATGGGAGAGGGGAAAAAGAACCGGTATACTTTTAAAGGGGGAAAAGTAAGGCTTTCAGAGAACTAAATAGGGAATTTTAAAAGTGTTTTTCAAAGTCCTTTTCAAATCAGGTAAAATTCAAGCACAATTTTTTTATCTTAGACTTAACCCTTGTGTGAGATGGCCCTGTGCATATTTCACGTTCATGGCTATGCTGTTACTTGTTAACAGCACAAGGGGCCAGATTTTCAAAGGTACAGTATTTAGGTGCCTAAAGATACAGATAGGTGCTTAATGGGATTTTGAAATCAGTGGGATTTAAGCATCTACTTAGGTGCTTTTGAAAATCCTCCTAGGCAACTATTTGCATCTTTAGGTGCCTGAATACCTTTGAAAATCTGGTCCAAAGTCTCTAGAGAACATAAGTAAAGGTTTTATGTTGTCAGATATAAAATAATTTGAACAATACCACAAGACAGAGCGGTGCACGTTTCATGGCTTAATTCAGTTTTATTAATTAATTCAGCTAAATGTATCACAGGAATTTAATACAGTTTAACTAATCCAGTTTTAGTTCATAATGTTAGTTAATTTGGATTACTTTTAGTTAATTTGGATAAATTTTAGTTAATTTTAGTTAATTTGGATTAATTTGGATAAATGTCCCCTTGTAGACAACCCCTTAATTACACTTAGTTGGTGTAACTTGTGTTTTCTTTCAGTCTTGGCACCATGTATTTCTCTCACTTAAAAAGTCCCCCTGGAGTTATTGAGGCTTTTGTAATATTATTTATATTTACGTACTTATTTACATTCCCTTTAAACTTCATTTGACCAAATTCAGAGGTGATCGGCCAGATATTCATATAGAACTATGCTGATTTACACCAGCTAAGGGCCAGGCATGGTGTGTGTAATTTATACATCGTACCTTAGTATGGCCACATTTCTTATTTTACGTAGACAGACAAACGAACACACAATCACAAATGTTCTTATACTTATCCAAGATCATTGATGTGTTTATACAGGCATCTATCCTACCACTTGATATCTTACAGGAGCATTTTCTCTTGTTCCTAAAATATTTGTCTTGGTTAATTAACCTTTTAGTAAAACAATGGTGCCTTTGAGAACTGGGGATGCTTCATTTCCAGATAATGAGAATTAATTAGAGCTGATATAAAATCAGGATTTGTGTCATATGGGCAATTGTGATATTAAGAAATGTGTTTTTGTCCCAAATCAGGATTAAAAATTGTAATATTTTTTTCACAATATGGCAAGTTCTGAAAAATTAAAATCAGAACTGTTGAAACATTTTATTTTGACAGTTTTGATCAAACCAATATGTTTTGATATTCCCCAGTCAAAACATTTCATTTTGGTTTGGTTCAGCTTTGATCTGGGGCCTCCTGAACTGCTGTAGTGACATGTGGGAGCTGTGTTTTGGTATCTCATGCCCCTATTCTCTGTTGGGTAGAGATTCCTGGCTGCACCAAATTCTCATGATGTACCGTAATCGTTCAGCAAAATGGTAAACTGGTGCAACAAGGGATACATAGTCCAGGCAGAGGGCCTGGCTCATAGAGGGGGCAAGAGGGACTTGAACTACAGCTCCCATGAGACACAACAGCAACTCATAGGATGCTGATTAATATGGAGCTGACCCCACATTAAATGTTTCAAACAAATATTTCATTTTGATTTTCCAAGGAAAATTGTGACGTTGTGGAAACTGCATTAAAATATTTTAAAAAAATATTTCAACAGAAAATTCCTAACCAGTTCTAATAAATATCCACATTTTCAGGGTTTAACATGGCTGTGTGGATTACCCCTCCCCCTAATGAGCTAAAATTAGGGTTGGGTAAATGCCATCAGTTTCAGCACACATGGTTTCAGTAATCCAAAACCAGTGGTGGTTCATAAGGTTTGCTTGGAGTTCCAGAATGCATTTGTACTGCCATGTGTTTGACATGACTCTGCTAATACAGCAGATTTGAGGGCAAGGATGTTACCAATGTATTTATGTCTCCACAGCACTGGTGGAGGGAGCATAATAAAAAAGGATACAACAAATCTGAGAAGCTGTTAATCTATTTAGGTCAGGAGCGTTTAGATTAATGCAATGTTAATTTTGCTCTTGTGCTCTCATAGTAGAGACTGAAGTAAAGTTTGTGACAAAATGGTATTAACCAACCACTCAGTATTTTCTCTTGTTTGATAACAGCAATATTTATGTACAGTGGGGGTCACTTTATTCCTTATGATATGATTTGTGATAACAAATTTGGCTTGCTTTGTTTCACATTGATATTGAAGATTTTTTTAAACAGAAAATGATTCATCAATGTAATGAAATATCTATTTTAAATCCTTCTATTTTGGCAGAAATAAGATTAACAACAAGAAAACACACACAATCCTAGGGCAGATTCTGATCCACTAACTCTGCCTAACAGTATCTTCTGGTGCAGGTGGTCTCCGTGATTTTAACAGATCTGCTCATGGAGTTAGATACTATTGAACATGAATAGTGGTATCAGAATCCGGGCCACAGTTACGGAAAAGCAAAGAAGTTCTACATACGTGTGTTCAGAAGGACTAAGACTGACAAATGATGGACAGAAAAGAGTGGTGTTTTGGTTTGAGGTAGAAAGCACATTGCTTTGCTGAATATTGTATTGGATCTAGGTTTACGCTCATGAATGCTGTATCAATGAAAAAAGAGTGGCATAAAATAAACACAGCAGATTTTCTTAGTATTGGAGGGTGGCCCTGGACGTCACTTGGGCCAATAGAAAAAAGAGCAGTAGGGCTTGCAATTGAGAAGGGAATGAAGAATAATAGTCAATGTGGTTTCCAAAACAGCCCGGGGGCCAGGGAAGGCAGGTGTTGCAATAAAAAGGTGGTTAGAAAGAGAGGCGCCGCAAGGGGAGAAAAGCTGTCAATGGACAGAAAGAAGCGTGATCGCTATCCAAATATTTCATAATTATTACAACAAACAATGGCAAGTGCAATATAAAACCAGCTGCTGAATGTTCAGCAGACTTGGAAACACCACTTCCCACGTTTTTTCCATGACTCCATACAGTGCGTCTGCCTGTCTGCCTGTGTCTCAGTGAAGGCAGCAGCAAGTCAGCCTTTCCATAAGCTCCAGCCCCAGAGTTGTTGTGGCAGAAGGGGTCATGGGGAGAGCCTTTCTATAGGGAAGTGACCTTGCATTCCCAGTTTCAACACAAAAGATTATTTTTTCACTGCCAAGGTTCCCTTCTCATGGGCCACCTCCTTACCTCCCAAGAGATGGTGATCGCTGTTGCTTACGTTCTGAGCTATTTTTATTTTGGAAAAAACAGTAAAGCTGGTTCTCTCTATGGACATACCTGTCTCCCATTGCCCTGATCAAACTCATGCAAGCTAAACAGTGTGAGTGCCTGCTCTCCACCCCCCACTATACAGATACATAAATTCTAATGAGCAGTGCGTCACCTATTATACATTTTTCCCATGCTGTGATCCAAGCTTGACAAAATTAATAAAACCATTCCTTTGCACATTTCAGACATGAGTTTTGGGCTGAGATTTCCAAAGCCACCTGAGTGACTTGGATGCCCAATTCCCATTTAACTTAATACATGTCCAAATCCCCTAGTTGGCTTTGAAAGTATAACATACATTGTGCTATATGTTATACATATATTGTTATACGCTATCACATATATTGGGTGGGTGGGAGGATACAGGGTGGAGAGAGAACATACAGAGTGGGATGAGATGCTCTTTCATTTAACCTCTCATTCATAGTCTCTCTTATCAAAGCAATCACCATTCTGTTCCGCTGTCCAGGAGTGGGCCAACTGCACTAAGTGTAACTTTTGAGTTCATTATGCCATAAAAGTGGTGGTTTTGATTTTTAAGCAGTTTTCTTCTTTTGAATAGCCAGTTAAATCTTTACATAGCCTTCCCCAGTCCACATATCTCTTTGTGCTGTGTCATCCAGCTATCAGCCTCACTGGTAACCTGTCCCTAACCCCCATGCTGAAAACAAGGGCTTTATTTTAAGCATTATAGAATGCCTTAAGGGAAAAAAGAGATGGGTAACAGTTTATTCTTACACTCTTACTCATTATGTTGGTGAACATAATGTCTATAAAAAAGCATTCTATAGTTCAATCCTAAGGCAGCAGTAGAGTTTGTATCAAAATGAAACTCGAAAAAACTAATTAAACTAATTTGTGTCATTTAAAATAATTGAAATATCCACTGTATATAGTAACCACTTGGAAGCTTGAAATGTCTTCATCAATTTCCTTCCTGTCACCAGGGCTGGCCTGAGACCAAATGGCGCCCTAGGCAAGGAGCATTTTTGGCACCCCCACATTTGTTAAACTTTTGAATACTTTATTTTTTATTGCATTTGTAGTCCATTTCATTACTTTGATGCACGATTTGTATGCATGACTTATCCTTGTCATATAAGATGATAAATGTGCATGCTAGGATCTGTAAATCTGTATTTATTCATGCCATAGATAAGCAAATAAAAAAATTAATTTCCCCTAAGCTTATAGAAACCTTTTAATTTTAAGAATAACTGAAATGTACTAACATCAAGAAATTGAACTGTGCATCAACATTGGGTGGACCAATATTAAATAGTGTTACAGTAAGTGACAGCTTTAGAATGTTAAGCCTAGTCCTTTAGTTCCAAAGGTCACTTTTCATGCCTTTGCCCTCGTGAACTGAAGCACAGCATCAGAGAGATCCAAAGACTGGCTAATGGCATTTTCAAATGATAAAATAGCAAGCAACAATATTCTAGGAGGTTCAAGGAAAATGTAGTTCTCATAAAGTCTGGAAGGTTCCAGGAGATTCTACAAAGGTTCAGAACATTCGAGGAGGTTAGTGAAAAATGAATCCACATATGAAATACTTGAAACATTTTACTTCAAATATTATATTTTTCCTTTTGTCACTAACAACAAAACCAGCAACCCGAGCCTGGCGCCCCCCAACCCTGGCATCCCAGAGTTGCCTGCCCCTAAATCCAGCCCTGCCCATCTCTGCTCCCATAACATTAAAAAAATTTAACCGGGAGAAAATATAAAGTCAAATATTAGGCCTGTCTACCTTGGCATTTGCCCTTTAAAGGGAGATTTTCAAAGACATAAATGGGAAAGTTGAAAGTTACCTGTCCTTTGTGTCTTGGAAATTCTCCCCCTTAAATCTGGTACCTGAGGAACAGAAACTGTGGATGCAGCATTGACAGGGGCAGGAGTAAGATTGGGAAACCTGGGTTCTTTTGTAAAGCAGTTCGAGATCCATGAATGAAAAGTGACATATCAGAGCAGAGCTAAGTATTATTATTATTATTATTGCAGATGTATTAACTTCCCCTGATCCATCTGCTCTTTGAGCAGAACTCTGGCATAAGAGAAAGACAAAAATATTTTTATTACAAAGAGTTAGCCTGACTCTCTGCCTGCTATCCACAGATATCAAAGACAGGCCAGATTCAGCAATTTGTAAATCCTTCAATAACTGTAATGACACAAACTCATCTTGGTGGTGTTTTGACTGAATACAGAACACAAGATTTGTGGCTTAGGTTTCATTCATTTAAAAAAAAAAAGAAGACTTGGTGCATACATATTACCTTGACATTGACCAAGAAATCAATACACAGAAGCTTCTAAGAGGAGCTGCTGAATAATTCCTTCCTATGGATTTCCCATTCCTGCATTTTCCCAGTGCAGATTTAAGTAGCATAGCAAATACCTTCCGTACCTTGAGTCTGTCTTAATTAAAATTGGATTGGATCATACAGTATTCTGAAAAATAATAAAGTTTCATATGCCTATTCAGTGAATTTGAGACATAGATTAGGCACTGTTGAAATATATCATATTTGTCTATGGTTATAATTCAAGTTCTTGATTATTGAATGGTAAGTGTTTTGATAATCTAATTGTCTTAACTGTACTTCCCCCTTTATATTTGTGATTTTGTTCTTTTTTGGTTTTTTTGATCTCCCCTTACTTTTGAAAAAAAACTCAATGAAATCTGATTTTTTTATTTATATTTGACTGAGGATCGGGTAGTAGTTCAGGCAAAGTGGCCTCCTAGGTTTGCAAATACATTATACAAAAAAATTAAATAAAATATATACAGTCTACTGAAGACATCTTGCAATATATTCCCTGCTTGTGCTGCTCTGCATGGGGAGCCACAATGTAGATTAAGGCTGGCCTTAGGTGCTTTGTAACACATGGTGAAAAATGTTTTCAATGCCTGCCCACCCACCCACAAGTCACAAGTGAAAAAACCTCCAAAAACAAACTTCCACAGGGTTTTGTCCCCTCCATCCCCATGTGGTGAATTGGCACCCAAGGTGACCCCTGATCGCTTACCCCTAAGACATGCCCTGATCTAGATTCATGTATCATATTAAATATGTACATTTCAGTATTTTAGTGTTTGCACTGCAGTACACTGGTAAGTAAAATGTGCATCTAAATATATAGGACTAGATGGTTGAAATCTTTGTTTCTAAATGAACCACTCATATGAGTGAGTGCTCACCAAGGTGAGCAAGGGAGGCCCCAACTAGACCATGTGAATTGCACTAACTACTGTTTAAAAAGGAAGGCAATATAATTTCTATGTTTGTTAAAAGACTAAATAACTGCAGAAACTGCCCATTGACTTTGCAGGAGCTGCTGGACGTAATTGAGAGCAAAATTTGCCTCCCCTATCCAGTCAGACTATCAGCTTCAGGTGGCTCGAGTGACTTCTTTGAAGTGTTGCTGATTTAAATCAGCTGAGGATCTTCCCCTGCTCATCTCTTATTTATGCTACAATGCCACAGTACTCTGGAAGCAGCCTGGGGGAAAGAGCTGTTCATCAGTGCAATGCTATGTACAGGTACAATAGTTGTTTATCCTATTGTGGTAGCACTTACAGGCCTTAGCTGGATGAAGCACTGTCTCTGGAGGGGTCTCCTGACTAACTCTGCTTAGCTTGCTCTCAGTCAGCTCAGTTCCCAGACCCTCAACCCCCAGTTAAGCCCATCAGCTTTAAACTTAAGGGGTAGGTTTCTAGCGTGGTCCCTCAGGGACCAATTCTTGGCCCCATGTTATTTATAGGGTCCTACCAAATACACAGTTGTGAAAAATGTGTCATGGACTGTGAAACCCGGCTGTTGTAGGGCACTCACACTATTGCCTCCCTTATTTCCGTGCTGCTGGTGGTGGTGGCGGCGGTGCTGCCTTAAGAGCTGGGCTCTCCGCCAGCCCCTGCCGCTCTCTGGCCGCCCAGCTCTGAAGGCAGCACCATCACTGGTAGCAGCACAGAAGTAAAGGTGGCACCTTTAGCCTTGTAACACTCCCCTCACAACCCTCGTTTGGACTAGGACCCCCGTGGTTACAATCCTGTAAACATTCAGGTTTAAATGTCTGAAACTGTGACCTTTATGATTTTTAAAACCCTATAACCATGAAATTGACCAAAATGGACCAGGAATTTGGTAGGGCTCTAGCCACTTAACATTTTTATCAATGCCCTGGAAGAAAAAACAAAATCATCACTGACGATAAAAACGTTTTGGGGCGAGGTAAAAATGAAGAAGACCGGTCAGCAGTACAAAGCAACTTGGACCACTTGGGAAGCTTGTCACAAGCAAACAATATGTGTTTTAATACAGCTAAATGTAAATGTATACACCTAGGAACAGAGAAGGTAGGCTATACTTACAAGGTGGGGGACTCTATCCTGCAATGCACTGACTTGGAAAAAGATGTGAGGTTGTGGTGGATAACCAACTGAACATGAACTCCTAGTGCAATGCTATGGACAAAAGGGCCAATACAGTCCTTGGATCTATAAACAGGGGAATCTCAAACAGGAGTATAGAGATTATTTTACCTTTATATTTGCTACTGGTACAACTGCTGCTGGAATACTGTGTCCACTTCTGGTGTCTACAATTCAAAAAGGATGTTGATAAATTGGAGAGGATTCAAAGAAGACCTATGAGAATGATTAAAGGATTAGCAGACATGCCTTCTATTGATAGCCTACACCAGCAAAGTCTATGTAAATGAGAGGAGAATCAGGCCTCATGTCTTTAAAATGCTACAAAGAGGTGTGTCTGGACAGACACTTCTGATCAAAATAAACAAGGCTTTTACAGAAGGACATGTAATCTGATAGGCTATCTGTGATGCCAGTTTGTGGTATATTTCTGACCCATACAAATGTAAGAAATTCATTTGATACCAATTAGCTGTTAGTAATTTTATTAGTTTGAAGACCGTTTTTTCTTTGTATTAATTTTCCTTGTTAGTACCTGAGTAACTCATGAGAGAAGCGAAGGAATAAAGGTTAATCAGTCAGGGCTGTCCAGAAAGTCAAGGGATGAGGAAATAAACAGTAAAGTCATTCTATCATTTCCTCTATTACCTCTTATCTATAGCTCATCTTTCAGCTCTCCAGAGAGGAGTTGTAAACAAAATGAATGTTCTGCTGGCAAGAAGAAAGGTGACAGCTTCATACTGTTGGTCTTCTGTTTTCCCTAGTCAGACCCTCTTGGCTGACATGCCTGGAGCACTGGGATTGTTGGCTGCCTTTCAGAGCAAAATAAATCTGTGGTGTTCAAATATGCGGTGTCTGATTCTGATCTCACTTAAAAAGGTCAGTGTAACTCCACTGACTTCAATGAAGTGACTCCTGTTTGACACCAATGTGAGATCAGAATCAGGCCCAGTAATTTCTTCAGCATGTCTTTAATACTACTTTTGTCATGAATCTCTGTGCCTTACTGTCATCAAATTCTTGAAATGGAAAGAATTTAAGGGCCGTAGTCTGCAATGCAGCCGTAGCTGATTGCCACTTACCACCAGAACAGTCCAGATGTCTTCAATTTTGCTAAAAGCAATTACATCAATTAAAGAAACAGAAATCATATTCTATCTACTGCAAGTGAACTGCTACTTTTATCATTTGTGCCAATCTGCGTTGACATTTTTAAATGATAGTTGTACAGTGAATGGTGTTTTGCTTTCATTTATTGTTTTTCCATTTTCCTAAAGAGTTACTGAAGTAGAGCATTTTATAATCAAAAGAAAGATTAATAGCTCTGCTTATTTCACAGTTAAACTCCAAAAATGTGTTTAAAACATGTTAATGTTCTGATACACATTAACCAAATCTGCAACCTTAACACCAGCTTTTGTCAGTTTGGGCCAACAGGTTTCTGTTATTTAAATATATATATTTTAATTCCCAGGAATATTACATATATATTATATTAATATATATTATGTAAATCAAAACAATAAATATATCACTTAATTTCCAGTAAGCGTACGCAGTGCATATTATTATGCAAGTGAGCAGGGGACTCTGATTTCCCCTCTTTAATTTCTCTACCATTCATAGATTTCAAAGCTAGAAGGGACCATTGTGATCACATAGTCTGACCTCCTGTAGAACACAGGCAATAGAATTTCCCCAAAATAATTCCTAGAGCATATATTTTAGAAAAACTTCAAATAACCTTTGTTTATGCATCCAAGGATTGTATTAGCCAGCATCGCACTAGGAGCTCCTATGCAGCTGATTATTCACCAGGACCCCCAGATCTTTTGCTGAGTCATTGCTTTCCAGGATAGAGTCCTCCATGCTGTAAATATGGCCTGCAGTCTGTTCCTAGATATATACACTTGCATTTAGCTGCATTAACACGTGCACTTTTGCTTACCTCCAGTTTACCAAAGAATCCAGCTTGCTCTGTATTAGTGACCTGTCTTTTTAATTACTTACCACTCTCCACATTTTTGTGCCATCTGCAAACTTTATCAGATTATTGATGATAAAAAGTTAAACAGCATTGGGTCAAAAAACAATCCCTGTGGGACCCCACTAGAAACACATTCGCTTGATAATAATTCCCTGTTTACAATTACATTGTATCAGTTAGTCTGGTTATATTCCATTTAATGTGCCATGTTAATTTTATATCATTCTTGTTTTTTAATCAAAATGTCATGCAGTACCAAGTCAAATGCCTTGCAGAAGTCTAAGTATGCTACATCAACACCTTTTATCATCCAAACGTGTAATCTTCTCAAAGAAAGATGTCAAGTTAGTCTGATGGGATCTATTTTTCATAAACCCATATTGATTTTTATTAATTACATTACCCTACTTAATTCCTTTTTTAATCAAATACTGCATCAGCCACTCCATTATCTTGCCTGAGATCAATGTCAGGCTGACAGGCCTATAATTAATCGGGTCATGCTGTTTACCCTCTTTCAATATTGGCACAACATTAGTTTTCTTCAGATCTTCTAGAACTTCATAGTATTCCAGGACTTATTGAAAACCAAATTAATGGTCCAGCAAGCTCCTCAGCCAGCTCTCTTAAAACTCCTGAATGGAAGTTATCTGCACTGGCTGATTTTAAATGTGTCTAACATTAGTAGATGTTATTTAACATACATCTGAGATACTAGTGGAATGGAAAGAGTGTTATCAACTTCATATGGCATGACTACATCATCTGTTTTTCCCCAAATACCAAACTGAAACATTCATTGAGCACGTCTGCTTTTTCTGCATTATTATTGATTAACCTGCTATTTTCATCTAGTAATGGACAATTGTTGGACTTTTTTTGTTTCTAATATACTTAAAAAACTCTTCCTTATTGTCCTCAACTCTGAAGGTCATATATTTCTCCTTGTGTTGCTTTGCTTCCCTTATCAATTTTCTACATTTCCTCAATTCTGATGTGTATTTATTACTATCAATTTCCCCTCTCTTCCACTTGGTATATTTTCTTTTCTTTTTATTATTTATAGGTGCCTTCACTTCCCCTCAAACCAGGTTGGTTTTTTAACCAATACAGCTCTCTTCCTCAATTGTGGGATTGTGGCATTTAGTAAAGCGTCCTTAAACAATTTCCAATTATCACTCATGTTTTTCTGATTAAATTCTTTCTCCCAGCTGATCTGCTTGTAATTGTTTTCAGCTTTGTAAAATTGGCCCTTTTAATGCACCAAGTGCTGGTCTGGACTTTATTCTGTTTGCACATTATAATGTGATCAAGTCATGATCATTTGTATCTAAGCTACCATTAATATTTAGTTCTGTGATCTGTTCCTCTTTATTTGTCAAGATGAGGTCTAATTTAAAATTCCCCTAGGTTGGTTGCAATACTTTTTGAGTTAGGAAATTGTCTTGTATAATATTTAGAAATGCTTACAGTGTTTTAATTCTGGCAGCATGAGACCTCCAGCATATGTCAGTCAGGCTGAAGTCCCCCAGGATCTCACAGCTTTTTTTCCTACATATTATAGATAGTTACTTAAGGAACCAGTCATCCTATTCCCTAGTGTGATTTGATGGTCTGAAGCAGATATCAACTAATATCCCACCTTGTGCTTTACGTTAGGACATTGATTCATAAGCATTCAAAATAATTTTCTTCCAAGTTACCAGTGACTCAGAAACAAGTAATTTTTAACAGAGTGCCACTTTTCATCCCCTATTGCCCCCCTCAATCCTTCCTGAATAGGTGATAACCATTGATTTTAACATTCCAATCCTGCGAATCATCCCACCAGATTTTAGTCATACCAACTACAATTAATTTATGCTCATAAACTAGTATTTCCAATTCCTCTTGTTTGTTACCCATATTCCTAGCATTGGTATATAGGCAATTAAATGTTTTCTTCTTTTTTTTGTTCCTTAGTTCCTTGATTAATTTTGTTCTTAATATCTCAGTTTTGTGCTCCTATAAATAAAGGCTCATAACTTCCTTCCTTTTAGAAACTCCTAGTGATACCTCTTGCCTTGGTGATGTGCCAGAATAAGATTAATATTGTTTAACAACAACATGTGACTGAGCCATGATAAACAATAAGGGTTGTAAATTAGAGCCCTACGCTTAAGGCTAATTGCGAAAGTTATTCGTCTGGCTTAAGTTATACTTGTTTGTATCCTGCCACATTAGACTGGTCTGTTGAGTGTCTTAGTGCAGTTTACTTTGTTGTAAATGCTTAGAATACAACAAAGAAACAATCCACTGATCATCTCATTAGAGGTTTATCTGTTTAATTTTGGATGTTTTCTCCTCTGATCTGGTAAGAAAAAACATTACTTTTAATGTACTAGTATTGAAGAGGTTAGAGTTTTCAGTTTTTTAAAAAGGTTTAAATCCAAACAAAACATCTCTATCTGGGAAACAAATGAGAAGTAAACTTATTAACGTCTCTGGGCACATTGTGTGCAATTAAATAGGAACAAATTAGCAATGTTAACACACCACCAAGTGAGTCTCTCTTAATGGACACAAAGCAAAGTAATTCAGTATCAAGATGGATACCTTCATCCCACCAGGCTGCAGAACCAAATACCAAAACTGTGATTACAAAAGCTACAAAAATTCTTCCACAGCCCACTCCTGGCTCTGATTTGACTAATTGCTTTTTTCAAATACCTAGATTGATTAAAAACTGTGGTAAATTATATGATTGAAACTATAATTTGATATGCAAAATACTTCTGACAAGATGGGTCAATACTATAAAATGGCTGTTTGCCCTAAACAAACTTATTTTTTCTACCACTAACTTTTTCAAACTTATTAATGGAATCTATTTTATTCATTCTTTGAGCTAATAATAGCAAGACTACAAATTTAGATGTGCTGAGTCCCTCTTTGGATTTATTATTATTATTTTATTATTATATTACCATAGTGCCAAGGGGCCCATTGTGCTAGGTGCTGTACAAACACAGAACAAAAAGTTCTCAGTCTAAGTATCACATCTGTTGCATGGTCCATTTAGTCCAGTATCCTGTTTCCAACAGTAGCCAATACCAGCTTCTTTAGAGGAAGGAGCAAGCAGCCTCACAGTGAGCTATTATATAATAAGCTACATTTAGGAGAAGTTTCTCCCTAACCCTTATCAACTAATGGTTGGCTTATGACCTGAAGCATAAACGTTTATATCCTTACCAAAAATACTGAACTATGTTTAATCCATCAGTGTAATTGTAATGCTCTCTTTAGCCATATATATTTTTAATTGTATTAAGCTCTTGACCTCAAAGATGTCTTCTGGAAATGGGTTCCATAGGCCAATTATGTGTTTGTGTAAAAATCATTTCTTTGTATCAGTTTTAAATGTGATGCCTTTTAATTTCATTGAATGTGCCCTTGTTCTTCTATTATGAGAAATAGTTCCAATTTTTTCAATCTTTCCTAATATATCACTAAGGGAAGAAACTGAAGGTTTATTATTTGCCTCAGAGTCTCCTTTATTATTAGCTCAGAAGTAGGACTGAATTTAACTACTACTACTAATTAATATGGGAAAGATGTAGCACATAGTGCTATAAACATATACACAAAAGTCTTCTTGTATGTCTTTGGAGTTTGACCACTTACAAAATATGTAAAAATCTATCTTTACTAATTCAGACTACAGTCTGGATGATAGAGAGTGGAGTGCAACACAGTGGCAAAAAATTGCCCACTTTAATAGTTGAGAAGATTGTGTCCCATCTTATCAGAGATAGGGTTGGCCATTTGTGACCTCCAAGCAGAGCTGGTCAGAAAAACTTCAACAGAAACATTTTCTGTCAGAGAATGCAGTTCCACTGAATTCAAATGCTCTCTGGAAATCCTGTTATCACATACATTTCATTTTGGAGAAAAAACAGAAAAAAAGGTTCTGACAAAGTTAAAACATCCAATTTTTACATTTCTGGAACAAATTATTTTGATTTTTCCATTTGAAATGACTTTCCATTTTTTAAATTTTATACTACATATTAAAACATAATATAAAATAAAAAATAGATTTTGTTGAATCAAAACATTGTGACTGATCCAAAATGCCATTAAAAAATCCTTCACAGAGAATTTTGAAACTTTCGTATATTAATTCCGATTCTAAAGGAAGCCAAATTTTTTAAATCTTGAAATTCTTCACAAAATGGAATTTCCATCCTCTACACAGCTCTACCGCTAAGGGTTGTTTGAATGGGTTTTTTTGTTTGGTTTTTTGGGGAGGGGAGCGGGGAGTTGGTGCAAATTTATTATGTCTAGTAACGAAGCCACATGTTTGGCTTCCATCTGATAAATTGTTCCATCTGAAAGTATATAGCAGTCTGCAGCCTTCTTCTTCTTCCTCTTTGTTATTATTTATATTGCTGTAGTACCTCAGAGCCTTAGTCTTGGACCAGAACTCCCGTTGCTAGGTGCTGTACAAAAGCAGAATAAAAAACCCAACCCTGATCCAAAGAGCTTACAATCTAGGTATAAGCCATGAGACAAACAGACATAGACAGACAAGCAGAGAAGTAGACAGAATTGATCAGCAAGATAGACAGTGGTCACAGTGCACTAGTAGCCTAACTAGTGTCAAGTTTTTTGGAGGCATCACAGAAAAGGAGAGATTTAAAGATGGTATTAAGGAGGGTTCTTAGCAACACAATTAATTGTGGCTGCATTATTTTAGTATTCCACTTCAAACCAGTCCAGCTCAAGATCTTGATATTCAAACTTTCCATGGGATTTGGCTCTAGCTACCTCAGAAATCACCTCTTCAACCATGACCTTCCAATACCATTAGGTTCCACTAGAACAATGAAACAATTAACCAATTTGTGAGTGCAGGACTGGCTTTAGACTGTGGAATTCACTCCCAAGATGAGAATGACCACAGACCTCACGGACTTCTGAAATAAATACATTCTTTCCATGTAAGCAAATCAAGTGACTTCTTCTACAGGAAGAATGGGCAAGCTGTATTGCTATTGTTTTCCCTAGGTTTAGATCACTGAGTAAGGCCTGTGTTTTGAAGCTCCAGGAGAAAGGAACTCTGCTACCATCTATTAGTGAACAGGGGGAAGTATGACTGTAGAGATGGTTTCATTTACATAAGTTTTCTATCCAGAATTCCTCCAGAGCCACTTTGGGAACCATTGTAACTGTACTAAAACTCAGAATTGCTTGGATAGTGGAATTAAATTAAGAGAGGTGAAATGGGCCCCTACTTCATGGCAATGATTCTGTTTAGCGGTCCAATATGTTAATCATTCCTTTCCCCTGAGGAACTTACATTGTTGCGAGAACTTTACGGGAGAGAATGCAGACTGAGGACTTCCTTGCAAGAGCTGTTAGGGAGGATTTTGTGATGCAAACATGGCAGATCCTCAACAGAGTACACTGCAGAGAGGACATTTGCTGAAGCCACACAGGACAGCAGCAGAGCTGAGAGAAGTTTGGTGAGGTCCCCCCATCGAGCCACTAAAAACTGAAATCACTGTAGCTGGGTTAAGTGGTGGAGCCTCAGGAAAGGAATAGGCCACACTTCCAAAAGGACCAGAGACAGGCCTACCTGGGTGTACCTCAGGACTCTGGAACTATGCCCTCCACTGGCACCAGACTGTGAGTGGGGGCTTAGCAGGTAGGGAAATGAGAGAGTGATGTGGTAGGGGACATTTGTCTGTTGGACGATCACACCTGCATTCACACATCCTCTGAGGCACAATCCTCTCCTTGCTTCCCTGCTTGGGGACGCGCAGTCCTTGAAAAGGTGCCACTTATCTACCTGTCTTCCACCTGACTAGCAAGGAAGGGACATAGAACCAAGGCTCTGTCCTCACCTGACCTACTTGCTTGCAGCCACTAGTATCCAGAGTATTGGGTTCACTCAGCACCAAACCTAATCCCAAGACCTAGGCAGATCGTAGACAGCTGAACAGGTGGGTGGTGGGGAGAGCCTTTTCCCATTACTCAGATGAGTAAAAAAAGACAATCTGTATCCCATAATGATTTTGACATATTTGTAATGAAAATACTTGTGTTCCAGTTAAGATATCTCCTTTCTAGACTAATTCTCTCTTTATTTATGCTTTTAGTATCATCAGTACTTTGGCTGGGTAGCATCACATATAGTTCCATCACAACAGTCTGTGATCTGAGAAATACAGAATCCTAAATTCATTGCAGGATGGAGAGGTTTGGTCTATAAAAGTGCAAATGCCATACACACTTGGTAAAGACCATTCAGAAAAGGGCTGGTTTCCGGAAGTGGCTTGTGGTTTATTTTTCTTTTTCTTTGTTTGTTGCTGTGTGGATACGATTCAAATATTAATCTTTGCAAAATTCGGGGTATTAAACCCACTGTACTATTAAATTAGTTCCTGTCCTTTGATTATTCAGGAAGTGACAAGAGGTGGATAACCACAATATTCCTTTCGAGCTTTAGAATCTTTTTATGTCTGGATTAATTATTTACTCATAGACTTCAAGGCCAGAAGGGACCATCATGATCATCTAGTATGACCTCCTGCACGTTGCAGGCCACAGAACTTCACGCACTCACACCTGTAGTAGGCCTATGACTTCCAGCTAAATTATTGAAGTTCTCAAATCTTGATGTAAAGACTTCAAGTTGCAGAGAATCCATCACTTACTTTAGTTCAAACCAGCAGCTGACCTGTGTCCCTTGCTGCAGAGGAAAGTGAAAAACCCTAGAGTTTCTGCCAATCTGACCTGGGGAAAATTCCTTCCAAGTCCTAAATATGGTGATCAGTTAGACCTTGAGCATGTGGGCACGGACTACCAGCTAGAGACCTGGGAAAGTAATTCTCTGTACTTACTTAGAGCCCTCCCAATCTAGTATCCCCTCTCTAACTGTTGGAGATATTTGCTAATAGCAATCATGGTCTGGCCTTGTGCCACTGTAGGCAATCTAATCACACTCCCCTCCATAATTTGTTTCAAGAGTGAGCCTGAAATATTTAGGGTATCTTGCCCACCCCCCAGTCTCCTTAGATGGCTATTCCAGAACTTCACTTCTCTGTTAGTTAGAAACCTAAGTTTAAACTTACTATTGGACAGTTTATATCCTTGTGCCAGCATTGGTCCTAAATTTAAACATTTCCCTGCCTGGTGTTTATCTCTCTGATCTATTTATGAAGAGCAATCATTCTCTCTCCTTCGATAATTTCCTCATTATTGTGCAGATTTGGCAGCTAAACCCAAAGCACGTGGAGCAGAAACTAGCTGAATTAAAATAATTTTTTTACTTCACATACTGAGTCTGAATTTCAGAATAGATCAGGTTCTCAGCTTGGATTTCATCATTATACTAATCCGACAGGATTTCTAAATTAAGTCCCACTATTCGCTAAGGGCATCTCTATGCTTGATATCAGTTTAATTATCACACTCTCCCATCAATGGTTATTATTGTTTTGAGATCTTTATGATGAGGTACAGGCAGGGTAAGGTATGCAAAGGAGAAATGGAAGGAAAATATGCTGATTAAATCAATACTGGTTTGAATAAATTTCTGAAACAATATTATTTGGCAGAATGGGCTCATGTTTAAAAAATGGACTGAGATTCTCTAAAGAAAAGTGCCTTTATGGATGGCCGAATGATGATTTCATTCATTTTATAAAGGGCTATTCAAGAATTCATCCATTGAACAGCCATTTATGTACTTTACTATCTCATGGTGCTTCCTCTTGAAAACCATTAGAGAAGTGCTCTTCTTGTAAGCCCTTAGACTATGCATATCCTTCCATTGTTTCAGTTAGGGGAACGTAAGCTGTGTTTCCTATTGAGAGGGAGGTGGAGGTGGGGTGGGAGAAGACTAATTTGGTCTGATCAATTAAAAGTGTCTATTTTATGGAGGCAGGCCATTTCATTCACTAATGCTGGTCAATGGAGCAGTGGAACTCTCCAGTTTGGATCTGTGGAGTCAACTACATAATGAACATTTATGCCACATTTGGGGGGAGTTTGCAGCACAACTTCGTTTTTCTTCTTCTGCTCAGTAAAAGCAAAAGATATTGGGCTAATTTATGGTAAATAATGATGGGCCATGCTTTAGGAGGGGATCTCTATTTGACAAAAATTGTTCTGGATGTCCAGTATGCACTGACCATTTGTTGCAAGGATTCTTATGGCAGGAGAAAGGAAACTAACCTTACAGAGTGAAATTTTTGCCAGTTGGGATAATATGTTGCTAGACACACAGAGGTCATTCATAACATACAATATCTCCTTACTAAAGAAAACATTGTTCATAGCTGCCACTTGGATAGATAAACATCAATCAGATACCAAACCACAGATTTTGTAGCTATTTGTTTAAAGATTAGTGGCAACGTGTAAGTTATTCTTATAGGGCCAGTTCTTTCTCCCATTAAAGTCACTTTTTACTACAATAGTTGCATGAAATGACCCTAAAGAGGCTTTAAAAAGAGTAGATAATTCCCCTAACGTGAGGGTATTCAGGGCTGGTTTTGAAGTTGGCACAATTAGCTTTATCCCAGCTCTTCTTCCCTCACCTACTCCCCATCCCCATATAAAAGGTGTGACAGTACTGTCTAGAAGCATGTGGGGAGCTGGAGCATAATGTGCTCTGTTGATCCCTGACCTGTAGAACACCCCCTGCAAAACCTCCACCAATCTCAGAATCATGGGAGGCATAAAAGTAGCGCAGTGTCACCTTTGCCTCCTGCCCAAGACCAACTGCACTTACCATGAATTTGACACTTCTGAAGGGTGTAATTTATTTTTAGTTTGCCTATGGAATCCAAAGGGCAACGAAATAGCATTTAGCACAGCAAGAATGGTGGTTTTGCCCCGTTTGTTGCAAGAATGCTGTCATGAGAAAATTCCATGAAAGCAATAGGACATTGCTTAGCTTATTTGGTTGGAAACAGGTAAATAATCTGCATACATACACACTCATTTGAAAGAAGAATACAATGAATTTTGGTTTCCTGTAAATTAAGGTCATTGTAATAGTTTTGGGTTATTTTAATTTTGCAATGAGTCAATTTTTTAGAAAGGAAAGGCAGAAGCCAAAAGATTATTCTATTTACTAAATTCCTAAAAGCCCCTTCATCAAAAAGAAATTATTGCAACATCATGGCTCATTCTGAGAGGGAAGTACATATTTTGCCCCTATAATGTAATTTACTATCTCTTGTGATTCATTTAGCTCTCTCCCATCATATGTCCATGTTCTCATTTATCCATCAGAACCTGTGCAATGGACTAAATTTGAAATGGATATTTCTATCAAAATGAATAGTTTAACCAGCTCCACTAATGAAGTGAAAAATGGAAATTATGTTGATATTAAATATTACTGTGCTTGCAGAGTCACATGTTTTATTACTTTTATTTATTATAAGTGTCTAGAGGCCCCCAAAGTCTTTGCCATGAAATATTTAGAAGCTAATTAGGAACAAGAGTGATAGATATAAGATTCAGTGACAGCTGATGGAAGTAATAATCAAGTCATACCTTTCTACTTTATTGTTGGTATTGTTTCTAAAGAACAAATGTATAAAAATGAGAACATCACATGACGCAAAGTATGTTGCTAAACAGCACTTTGTACTTTATACTAAGCATAGGCTTTGTAAAATGTTACGTCCATGCTTAAATGTTTACAGGATTGGAACATTGTATCAATGTAATCATTTCCCCACACCCCCATTTTGATCAATGGGGACCATTACCCATTGCCAGTTGATGAGTGGTCTGTAACGATACCCTCTTGAAAAGAGAGATGTATGTGCAGCACACAACTTTACAGACTGAATATTTTCCTTTTTTTGAGTTTTGTATAAAACCTGAACCTAGTTTGGGTACATACAGGAAAGACCAGGTTGTACTGCGTAGGTATTAGGAAAGTAACATAGGAATGATGAATATAGAACGGCTCAAAAGGAGTGTATTTTCAACTTAGTAGTAAGGACTAATTCTTGAAGAGCAGATATTTTAATGCTTGAAAGAAGCATCTCCCCAATAATGTGTGTCTCCCTTCCTAATATTCCTCATTGAAAAGTCACATGAGAAGGAAGAAAAACTAAGAGCTAAAACTAGGAAAAACCGATTTAACTGTGGTCTGATTCAGAATTTGCATGTTCCAATTTAAAAACTTACCATTGCAAACTGAAAAGGCTTCAGTGGAGCAAACAGTGGCAATGGGAGTAATTCGTACAGCTGCTGCTGCTTTTTCAGACAGTCAGAGTATAGGTTACTGGTTTAAAAAAAAAAAAACCAGCAAACATTCAGTAGAGTATGTGTGGACTCTCCACTCTAGCCCTGCAAGAGCTGAATTAGGCCAGGTGGGCCCAATCAGCTAATTAGTTTGCAAGACGGGGAGATTTAGACTAGAGGCAGCTAATTAAGGTCATGCTCACCTGTGCAGGAACAGGAAGAGCTTGTATAAGCCAGATAGCTGGCAGCTACTGTTGGTACTGTGAAAGAATATTGACTAGTAGGTTGTAGCTGTTGCCTTAGTGGAGGGTGTTAGAGGCTGGTAAACCCAGAGGAGCGGGGGTGGGGAAGCCAGATTTGTGAGAAGAAGCCTAGGGAAATAGCAGGAAGATGTAGGACTGTATAGGGACTGTTTCTGCTTGTTATAGGTTCCCTGGGCTGGAACCCTGCATCTGTGTTCCCCTACTAGTTACTGGGGAGTGGCAAGGGTGTTTTGAGATGCCAGCTGGACAGCAGGTCTGGAGTGACTGAATTCCCTGGAAGGTTGGGGGGGACTTTAATTACCTGGTTGGATGGCCAGGACCTAGAGAGGAAATTGCAGGCCTGAGCATGAGCAAGGCAGCAGAGTGAGGAAAAGATGGAAGAAAACAACACTGGAGGGAGAGCACAAGCTGGCAGAGATCACGGCCCGCAGGATGCAGCACTGTGGTGAGTGGACCCTGTGACCAGGTTGGACTACAGATTGTAATCTAAATACAATACTGGCAGGCCCTTTAGAGGAAAAGCCACCGGTAGAGAGAAACCCTCCAACAAGAAATGAACGAGGGGTTTGTAGTCAGTTATAATAAGGACTTGTTCTGGTCATGTGCATAGTTGACTTGAACGGTATGTCTGCACTGCTACTGCTAACATGTGTGGGACTTCGTGATACAGATGTCAACAAGGGCTAGCCCACCTGAGTACAAGCCTGCTTGACCCCCTTGGTCTGAGCTTATTCTTATATCCTCTTGTAGCAGGGTGGTCTGCCCCTTTATGGTCTGGCAGGGGTCAGGGAGCCCAGCCCGTAAGTGTTGGGAATCAGCTGATCCAGTTGAGTAGCCCCTAATGAAGGGATTTGATTCCCAGCTAGGGGATATAAGTCATGGCTTCAGCCCCATGGTGGGAGCCAAGAGAGAGCTGAGAAGATACTATCCTTTAGCAGAAGACTGCATGAGGGAAGTAGGCTGTGCTGGGGAGGTCCTGACCCTTTAACTATGGTAGGTCAGTGGGCCCCATAGTCTTGCTCCAGAACAGCTCCATTGCTTTTGATATTATTCCACATTTGCTTCTGTTTGTATGCTGAAGAATGAACAGGGCCCTGAAGAAAGGGCTATGAATTGAGCTGGGTATGGCTGACCCAGTCTGGTGACCAGCTGTACCTCTGTACACTTCTCTATTGCTGTTGGTGGTGCAATGAAATAATTCAAGCCATGGGCCAATTCAGGATACTATGTCTTTAAACAAGAGCATCCAGATAAGCCATCATTTCACATATGGCCTCTTTTGCCATCTGTGATGCAGTACCAAAAAAAATAGGGATTTTGAAGACCATGAGGATCTGAACTCTAATAGCCTTCTCTTGATTTTTACTGACCTCCTCTGTATCTCTAAGTTGCTGTCTGCACTATTTGTTGTACATTTTAAAGCAATCCTTTTCTTGCCTTTTGCCATAAATAAACTCTTGCAACTTCCTCTTGGCTATGGTTAAGAGTCTAGGAAACATAGAATTGCTTATTTATAACTGCTTTTTTTTTCCAGAACACTTAAGCACTAATAATGGCTTCAAATCTATTCTCTTATATGCATGTTATATATCTGATTTATGGTCATCTCAGAAAATGCACCAGTTCTTTGCACACCACATTCAATACCATGTCAATGGATTGGAAATAGTCCCCTGGGGACTCTGAAGTGGCAGTAGAGAAAGTGGCAGGAATCTGTTCCCTGTGTCCCCTTTTGTTAGTGAGTGAATCTCTAATCTGTTCTTGCACTCCCAACAACATGCCACAGAGGGACCAGAGATCTCACCCCATTGCTAAACCAGAACTTTACATTGCTGCTTGTACCTTCCACATGCAAGCTGAAGAGGGCTCCAGCCTTCTATCCATCCAGACACTTCCACCTCAATCCTGTGAACCCCCTGCATGTGAATTCAGGATTTCCTTAGTCCTGGCCACCATCTAAACCTAATATCAGCCAGTCTATTGTATTTTAAATAGTAAGTTGTTTAAATGTCAAATCTGGTATCTAAGCACAAGTATAGGGTAGAATATTGTGCACCAACCCAACATGGAACAAAGGCTACCTACTATGTGTACCACCCTCCTGTCCTCCTCTGTTCTCCACAGGTAGGTTGGACACTACAAAAGCTAAGGTTACCCATGCAACCTTAACTCGTCCTCTGTGTGTGTGTGATTACGCTACACCCTTTGATTACATGATCACATACTATTTTTCCAGTAATACAAATAGCTTACAGTTTTATACTACAATCTTAGATTCACATGTACAGCATCTTCTATTACCGGATACCATGCTGTCTGACAGACTGAGTCTATGAAAGTATTTGTGTACAAAGGCCATAACTGCTATGTAACAGTTAAAGATGGATTTTGTGCTGGTGTATTTTTTACTGTACCCCAGGCTTCCAGGACTTTGGCTATGACTACACTTAGTGCTGGGATGTGAGTCTTAGTTTGCATAGATGTATCCATACTAGCTCTGCTCAAGCTAGCATACTAATAATAGCAGTGGAGCTAGGTAGCATGGACTGTAGATGGAGCTAGTCACTTCAAGAATGTACCTGCCCAGGTGGGGTAAGTAGTCAAGCGACTAGCCTAAGCCATCACCCATCATACCCTGGCTACACTGCTATTTTCAGCATGCTAGTTCAAGCAAATCATGTACAGCTACATGAGCTGGGAATCACTCTCCCAGCTCCAAGTGTGGACATAGTGTTTAATTTATCTTGTTGTTAGACTTAACCCAGGTCAAACATTCTGTACTGCTTTTGCAAAGAATCTAATAACTAATCAGCAGCAAAATTGAATGTCTGTAGCAACCTGCATGGAACTTGAGGGAGGAGCACAGATTGTAGAAGGGAAGAGTTTGGAGGAAGTACCAGGAAAGTCTGTGTGCACAAGACTAGAATGCTTGCTGCAGTTGAAGCATCTCTGTAGCTAGGTCTACTTAATAAAGAGTCAGTTTAGTTTTATGAGCATGGAGTCTTTTAAGGTTACTTTGTAGGTTGCAATAAACGAAACCATATCTTACCAATGGTAGACTTCATATGTTGTGCTTGCCAATGGTAGACTTCATATTGTTCATATAAGCAGAAGTAGTTCTAGCAAACTCAAACACAAATGGCCTGAATAGTATTTCCAAGAAAACAATTTCATGTAGATCTTATTGCATTAAACAGTGCATTTTGAAATACTCCCTGTAAACAAACCCGGTTTGAATAAATTAAGACAATAAGAATTTATTAGCGTAAGAATGTGTGTTTACTTTTGCAGACCAATATCAAAGTGGAAGTTAATTCATATCCTGCCTTTCAAGTCACAAATGCTATTGCTAAGCAAGCCAGTATCACTGGCATGCTTTAGAGTTCACCCTAAAAAGTCAACCTCACTATTCAACGTATTTTAATCTATTGTTTAAAGAAATAATAAAAAAAAAAGGTTCCTGTCACTGGGCTGCAGTTGTAGAACTGCTTTGCCCTAATGAATTATTCATTCTGTCTAGATGAGAACAAACATAGGGGTAACCTTGTCAAACAAGATGACCAGCCCGTTGACCCATGTGTTGCTGTGGACATGTTGACATCTGTATTGTGCCATTCCAAAGGATCAGAGCTTTGGATAAGCAACCAACTAGTTAGCCTATGACTAGTCATTCATCTCAGGATGATGTCAGCGTAATCACGCCAGGGCATGAGACAGTGCTCCTGGGAATGATTTTATTGTGCCAGTGAGCTACTGCCTGTGTGATTATCAGAAGTACTGCTGTCTGGGGATGATGGTGACCATCTGAAAGCAGCTGCTTTCAATATGTACTAGAGCTGGCTACTGATGTCTAGGAAAGTGCAATATTATATTTCATTGTATAAGTGGCAACCAGATACTACGGTGATGGAAACCTTAGAAATACATGCGGTGAGACATGCTTATCTTCTCCCATTCATTTCCCCGAGCAGAGGAAAGTCTGTGCCTAGGCGTGCAGAGATGGATTATGCTGCCTTCACAGCTCACTCCTCCTCGTCCCCAAGGAGTGGATTGGGGGAAGAGGAAAGAGCAGGAGGAGGCTGGAAGGTCTCTACCAGATTCTTTCCCCATCATAGAGATGCTCCAGGAGGAGCCATGTTCAGGAAAGCCTCTTTCAATAGTGTCCCTGTTGGGTGTGTGAGTCACAGAAGCTAGATGAATCTGGGGACCACTGGAGAGCAGAAGCCTGTTCCCCTGTAGTCCACTGGAGTAACTATGGGTTTGCAAATGGAACTGGTAACTTCTTCAGGAATGGTTATGGGGAAACTGTCTCGAGAGAGAATTAGAAAGAAATTCAGTTAATTGAAACACATTGACTCCCCCCCCCCGACTTAGTAGAATTTGACCCTAAATAAGTAGCTGGTGGTTTGCATACATACTATATGACTCAGTTACCCTTACAACTGATTCCAATATTTTTTCCAGAGTAAGCTTTCTTGGGAAGAGTGGAACAAAATATTTAAAGCTCCTACCATTTCTTTTATTACCTGATAATGTCTTAATCTCCTGAATTCCATGCACTCGTCTCTCTTTCTCAGTACTTCCAATCAGGATGTTTGGTTAATGAGGAGACCTAAGGAAAAGTTCTGGGCTGTGTTTTGTAGACAAATTTTGCAACGAAAATGCACATTTTCACAAACTGGCATGAATTTTACAAACTAATTGGAAATGATAAAACTCATTGTGCTCAAACATTAGTTACTTATTATTGTCACTAATGCTAAACTTGGAATAACTGGGAAGAACAAAATTAAAAACAGCAAAACTGCCACATCATCCTGCCACATAATGCCGAGGGCTTAATTATACAGCTGCATTCTGTGCTTTGCTAAGATGCAGTAGAGCCATGGTAACCAACATGAATGCGTCATCACCCACGATACCAGTCTAGTTACAGGACTTTCTGGCTTTTCAGTTCTTGTTTTCAGCTTTCTCTTGGCTCACAAAACCTGAGGACCTCAGTCTCTCTCTGTTGGTCTGGCTAGGCAGCAAAGGGCATGAATTAAAGTGGAGGTCATGGGTGAGTTAGACTACAATCAAATATGTTCCTGCACATGTGTAGGAGTTAAATCCTGAGGTTGCTAGAGTGCTAGTGCAACTCACAAATGTCTTGTCTCTAGTAAAGGGAGTGAGAAGTTTAGGGTTTGTTTATTTTAGAGAGGAGGCTGAGGAGACATTATACAACATAGTATAGTTCGTTTGTAGAAGCACTGCCACAAGATACCATGAAGCCAATAGTATATCAGGATACAATATGCTATTATACAGTATATGGATAATAATATCCAGGGTTACAAGAGGAAATACAAAAGCCTCATGAGTTTTGGAAGATATAAAGTGTCCTGCTTTAGCAGACCTCTAACTATTGGAAATGAGGAGGAAACTTTCTCCGGGTGGTAGGAAACCCTGTAACTGCTGGCTGCTAGGTTTTTTTGCACCTTCCTCTAAAGTGATACTGGCCAGTTTCAGAGACAGAATACTGGACAAGAGGGATCACTGATCTGTTCCAGTGTGGCAATTTCTATATTTGTTAGTATGAACTGTGAAGTGACCATTGTCTGTTTCACTGACATTACAGTAATTTGTTATGCCTCCATTGAATTCAATAGGCCTTGTTTTTTCCCTTCATTTGAACATAGATGCTACCACCGACTCATCTTATTACAGCTTTATTTATTAATTGGTAAACAAAACAAATGATTTCACTGAAAACTAAGTTGTTTCTATTTTGCAGGCTTCTAAATGGGCCTGTTATGTTTTTGGTGAAATTTTCCAGGGTGTATTTAACCAAAATTTCTGTCAAAATTTTGATGGAAAACCAATTTGATTAAAATGCTGAGAGAAACATTGGTAAAAATTTTGGTTTAAAAAAAAAAATCAAACTTTGCACACTTTGACAACATTGACAATTTTGTATGTAAAGTATCCTTTTTTGAAAAAAGGAAATCTTTTAATGCAGAAAATGCAAAAACTCTAATTCACCTACTAATGAACAATCCCTGTTTATTTGGTGCTATAAGTGCCAACAGTCTTGACAAAGAGCATCCTGAAAGCAACTGTAAAAATGCCTAAATATACAGCAAACAATAAGTAATTAAAAAAAAAGCCTCAAAAGCATTTTCCCTTATTGGAGGAAGTGTACACTAACAGTAATGCACAAGTTTACAGCATGTCTGAGACTGCCTAGGTTCTAAACTAACCATGGGCATTTGTTTCCTCATATGTTTTCTCTGACAGGAGCTGGGTGAGTGGTTAAGCCTATTCCTGGTAATAGATAATCTTCAGCTGGTGTAAATTGGTGTAATGCCATAACTTCACGGAAGTTACACCAATTTTCATTAGCAGAGGATCTGTCCCTGTGTTCTCAGAGAACAGCCATTACAAGTAAGAAATTTCCTTGTGTTTGAAAGCTATAGGTTTGATTAGTTTCCCCTCCACTTTTGGAGACTAAAAAGCTCTAGGGATTGCACCACCAAAATAAGATGATATATCACAAGGTGGTACAGTAAGCACACAACATAGCAAAAGGCAGCAACAAGATAATCAAGTAACATCAAGGGGAATGTATGCTGGTTACAGTACCACTCAGACAAACTGGAAGGTCATGGCAGATCTCACAAGACCAGGCCTGGAGAAAAACATCTTGGAATGTCTTCTGTCACATGACCATCTGCTAAGGAAACATAAAATACAGTAGTTATCAAGATTTTTAACACATTTTGTCTAGGTAAGATGAATTTAGATTAATTTTTTTAATTGATGTTTTTCTCTTTTTAAAATAAACTCTTTTAAATGCAGTTTTAGGCCCTGATTCAGCAAAGTACTTAGGAACAGGACTAAATCATTGGGATTACTTGTACGAGTGAAATTAGCCAAGTGTTTGAGTGCCTTGCTGAGTAAGTGTTGTAATTCAGATTTCGCTGTTAATATTTAGGGGAACAGGTGCTGACAGATTCCTTTGAGAGGATGAATCTGTGAGGAAAGAGAAAACAGATGGGGGTCATATGCCACTGCCTACCAGTCCCCTAGGTGTGAAGGCAGCATGGCTTCCTGAATCTCATCACAAAATGCGCTAGTGCAATTTTTACATTCATGCATTTTTTGTGCTCTTTTAAGCTGAATGATCAAGATGAGCTTCTCTTCAATTAATGAGCATGGTAAAGAAAAAGTTAAGAAGAGGCAATGAACTTGTCCAAAAGGTGGCATTAGAACAGGCAGAGAGAAGGCTTGCTCATGTTGTGCTGCAGTAGGAGTTACTGTGCGTGAAGGAAATGCAAAGCTATGTCAGACTCTTCTCGGGGGAGTACTTTAGTTCTAGTTAATTTCTAATCAAAACTTGATTCTCACAATAGTTTATGTGCAATTTGCACGACAGGAAGGCAGAATCTCAGTGAAAGAAACGTCTTTAATTTTTAAAAATCCAGTTTCATGCTATCTTGTGTAGGCTCTGAAGTATCATTCATTGCTTATGTTTAATAAATATGCATAAATTTCATTGAGAATGACATAGTACAGTAATTAACTTGGTGCAGATTTTTTCTGTATTTTCCCCCTGGTTGTTTTACCTTTCCCTAAATTCCCAGCCATTTCTTAGGTTACTTTGATTTAAATGCTATATGCTGACTTTTTAAGTGACACATTAACATGTTCAATTCTGCATTTAATTACACTTGGTGTGAATATGGCCAACAAGCTTTCCTGAGTAACAAAATATCAACTTGCAGAGAAAATCTCATCAGTGTTTGACACTAAGCTTTGGTTCAACACTAGAATGACATTTAGATAGATACCAGTGTTTATATTTACTCAATTAAACAGTTAAACTGAGGTGAGGGGGGATGTTTTGGTCACTTCAGAGCCATACAAATCCTAGTCTCTGAAAAGAACTTTAGCTGAATAATCAGATGGTAAGTGGCTATTACAGACAGTTGTGAAAAGTGTGTGCACTGTATATGCTCTCTGCATTTTACCTGTAAATTCTATTAATGTTGCTATTATAGAAAATGTAAAAAGAAACCTTATGAAATGAAAACTTTCACCTCACACTAAACATGTTGACTGCTTTGCACAGGCTCAGGATTTAAGGCCAGAAGGGCCCATCCTGATCTAATCCAACCTCCTGCACACTGCAAGCCACAACTTTTGACTGAGTGAGTTACTGAAGTTCTCAAATCTGGATGTGAAGACTTCAAGTTGCAAAAAATCCACAACTTACTTTAGTTTGACCCGGCAAATAACCCATGTCCCCTGCTGCAGAATGAAGTGGAAAAATCCCCAGGGTCTCTACCAATCTGACCTACAAAAAAATTCCTTCCCAACCCCAAATATGGTGATCAGTTAGACCATGAGCATGTGGCCAAGGCTCACCAGCTGGATGGCTGGGAAAGAATTCTCTGTACTAACTCAGAGCCCTCTTTTGTCTAGTATCAAGCCATTGGAGATATTTGCTAATAGCAGGTGTGGATGGTCCTTATGCTGTTGTAGTCAGTCTCATGCCATCCTCTCCGTAAACTTATCAAGCTCAGTCTTGAACAATTTAGGTGTTTTTGCCCCTGCTAGAGACTCCCTTTGGAAAGGTGTTCCAGAACATCTCTCCTCTGATTAAAACCTTTTTCTAATTTCAAGCCCAATTTACTGATGGCCAGTTTATATCCTTGTGCTAACACTGGCTCTAAACCTTAACTCCTTTCCCTCCCTGATATTTATCCCTCAGATGGGCTTACAGCAGTGGTTCTTCACCTGTGGGTCCCTTGCGGCCCAATCAGCACACAGCTGCAGCCCATGTGGCATCTTGCTTAAAAAAATGTAAAAATTGCTGTGCAGATTGGGACCCAGGGGAGAGGCAGTGGGGTTGTGGCTGGGGGTTGCCTGAGTGGGAGGCAGAGCCATGGAGCCCTGCTGGAATGCTCCCTGCCCTGCCTCGGGGGATTGCTCTAGGCTGCGATGCTCACTGTAGCAGCACTCTAGCCTGCAGCAGATACACCCATCTGCCTGTCCCCTGCTGGTCATTTCTGGACCTGGAACTCACAGCCAGAGCCGGAGGCTTTCTTGTAAGCTCTATCTCTGGGGGGTGAGCTGGTGTGGGGTGGAAACTTGTCTGGTGGCTTCCCAGCTAGGGTCCCCCACGGCTGGGTGGGTGAGATCACCCCTGCTGGCGTTGAGGGACACGAGCACAACCGGGCAGTCCCATCAGGCAGGGTGGAGAGGAGCCCTCTAACCCCCCTTCCCTTCCTGTGCAGTCTAACGCGCTCCGCAGCAGTAACCCTCTCTGGCCTCAACAGTGCCCCACTGTTGAGCCCTACATGGGGCTGAGGGTGTGTTCCTGGTGGCTGCTGCATTGAGCCGGCTTCAGAGCAGCCCCCTTTATCCCAGCAGCACCCCTTGTGCAGTCACTACCTCCAGCTAGAGGTCAGGGTCCACTCAGCCATGCAGACAGCAGCTGGGCAGCCCACAATGGTGTTCCCGGTGAGAGGCACTCAGGCCCCAGAGCTGCTGTGTGCTACGTGCCCTGCACGCTGCCCCCTGCGCTACAGCACGGCAGCCCGGAGGCAGGCAGACACAGCAGCTGTCGTGGGCCTAGCTCAGACAGAGCTTGCAAAGAAAGGGTCCCAGTCCCAGCCAAAAAATTAAATATGGAGTCAGGTCACCGAGGGGTGCACTTTAAGTGCTGCCCAACCAAGTGCATGAACGTTTATTTCAGCTGGGATTATTACAGCCTCCCTCCCTCCACCACATGGTTTCTCCAGGCCACTTCATTGTTTATCATGGGCACTAGAGTGGTCTCCCATGAGTCTCACATTGCTGTCCATTGCACACACCTGTCACCGACTTGCTCATTCTCATATACATGCACACCCACTCAGCCACACCTGTCTAGACCAATGTTTATTGGAAAAAGGTTTTTTCTATTAACAGGTTGGGCTACTTCTGAGCTAGTTTTAAGAGACTTTGGGCTATTAATGCCATAGAAATCTGTGGGTGGTTTTTTCTGGCAGGCAGAACATGTAACAGCTGCCTAGGCAGCCCACAATGGTAAACAGGTAGAGATCCAGTGATCTATAGAGAGCGCAATCGTATTTCCCACCAGCCTTTGTTTTGTTAGGCTAAGCGAGCCAAGCTCCCTAAATCTTCTCTCATAAGGTAGATTTTTCCAGTCCTCTGATCATTCTAGTAGCCCTTCTCTGCATTTGTTCCAGTTTGAATTCATCTTTCTTAAACAGGGACCAGAACCTCATCCAGTATTCCAGGTGAGTCTCCCCAGCTCCTTGTATAACAGTGCCAGTACGTCCCTATTTTTAGTGGACATACCGCACCCAATGAATCCTAGGACTGCATTAGTTGGTCTCTCAGCTGCATCACGTTGGCCACACATCCTGTGATTGACCAGTGCGCCCAGATCTTTCTCCTCTTCTGTCGCTTCCAACTGATATGTCCCCACCATAGAGCAAAAATTCTTGTTAGTGCCAAAGTGCCTGCGTTATCTTCCACTATTAAATTTCATCTCCTTTCTATTATTCCACTTTTCAAAGTTGTCCAAATCTTTGTGTGATATTCCATTCCTCCTCTTTATTGGCAATAGTTCCCAACTTCTTGTCATCTGCAGATTTTTATTAGCACACCCTCTCTTTTTGTGTGAAGGTCACTAATGAAAATCTGAAATAAGATTGGTCCCAAGACTGATCCCTGAGGAACTCCACCAGTGACCTTTCTCCAGCCGCACAGTTCCTGTCGTCATGACCTGTTAGTGTTCCTTTTAACCAGCTCCTTGCCCACCTTTTGAGTCTCATATTTATCCAAATTTTCTTCAATTTAACGAATATTTTCTCATGTGGAACTGTATCAAATCCTTGATTGAAAACTAGATAGACTAGATCTACTGAATTTTCTTTGTCTAGTGAATTGGTTGATTTCTCAGAAAGAAATCAGCTTGGTCTTTTTAGCATTGAAGTCTGACAAAATTCCTATTGACTTGAATGGGAGCAGCATTAGGTTGAGCCCCTGAATGCTTTTTGAAAATCCTACCCCTAAACCGAAATCAATTGATCATGCATTATAAATCTGTGTGTGGTTATATCTAGCTGGCCACTTCCCAGTTTTCATTTGGTAGCTAAGTTGCAACTGCTTTTTGTGTTTAGTTTTCAGAGAGGAGACTTTCTAAAGTTTCAGTGGAGGCATGTGTTGGATTTGAAAATTACTCCTAATAGGCTCATTACATGAGTAACTTTGCTTATTTATCCATGCCTCTAATTCTGACTCATTCTCAGATCATTTTAGCTTTTTTCAAAAGATGGATGGCACATTTTTGTCATTAAAGAGGGCAGTGATTTTTATTCTGAAATAGAATATCCACATGGAGAGCTATTCCAGAATAGCTATGCTGGTCAGTTTCCCCTTACTGAAAGCCCTTAGCACAAGAGTTCTCAAACGGGGAGTTGGGACCCCTCAAGGGGTCATGAGGTTATTCTGGGGGGGAGTCATGGGTTGTCATCCCCAGCACATGTTAGGGCTGTGACTGTAAACCCTGTGCATGACTGGCAGCCAGAGCTCTTCAGAGCTGTGTGGCCAGAGAACAGTGGCTGCTGGCCAGGTGCTCTGAAGGCAGTGCCACGCCCAGCAACAGTGCAGATGTAAGGGTGGCATGACATGAGGGAGGGTGGTATGGCATGGGGGGGTGTCACAACCTGAACTATTTTTGATGGGGGTCCCAGCAGAAGTTCGAGAACCCCTGGCATCTGCTATAGAAATTTCCTCTAGCTCTAGATCTTATTTTGTATTGCTGTCTTAAAAGTTTGTTCAATGGAAGAGGCACAAAATTAATCTTTTCTGTGTTTGTACAGTATCTAGCACAATGGGCCTTGGTCACTAGGGTAATATGAATAATACCCTTTATAGTTGCTCTGAAAAGTGCTCTGGTATCAGTGCCTCTTTTCAATTGGCAATCAATACTGTGCTGGCAGAAATGTAAAAAATGGGGGCTATAATTGGGGGGAGGGGGAGGGCTGGAAAACTACTTTTCATCTCTCCCCTGCAGTCCACCAAACATACCTCACCCTGTCCATTGTGATCATAGCACTAGGCAGAAAGCCATCTCAAAACTTCTGGCTTGATGGCTCTTTGGAAGCAGATTGGGGAAAGACCGTCACGTCACCATCAGCCTACTGCCACAGGACAAGGTGCCTACCCTGTGGCTCATACAGAAATAACATGTTGAAAAGTTGAGCAGAGGACAACTAGTCAAATGAGACAGGGTTTTGAGGAAGAGTAGGTTTCATTTGTTTGGAGGGTTTGTCTTTCTGGTGACTGTCTTAGTCCTTTGCATGCACACACATAATCAGTCCTGTTAGCCCTTTGGGACACAGGTATAGTAGGCAGAAAGGTTCAGTGACTTTAAAATGCAAGGTGTCTTTTGCTAACTGTCCTATGTTCAGCTTACTTTGTCCCATAGTAAGCCTAAAGTCATGGGTTTTGTGGGGTCAAAGAAGTTTTGAAACAAAGTTCACACTCCTGAATGTTTTGAATGATGGTTTGTCCAGGCTGCTTCTCTCTGAAATGAGCAGCAGTGCTCCAGTGCTGCTTTATCAATATTATTGTGGCATTATAACAACCCATGTCCCCCTACTAGTAAATGAGCAGGTTAAGTATACAAAAGACAGTCTTGTGGGATCTTACCAACACTAAGTAACTGGCAATTGTCCTGGCCATGCGAGAAGGTTAAGATACAATGCATGTAATCTAATTAGGGTGCACCTTATTCACTTAATATATCTGGGAATACAGGGCAATAAATCATAATGTTGATCATCCTTTCTTATTCATTTCTACCTATTTGAGTGAGGCTCCTCCCTCCCTCCCCAAACCTGGTTCAAGATGGTTGCTGGGACCCTTTTGCTTTGCTGCTCGCATAAGCAGGGCTGGTGAAAGAGGGAGATTGGTTCAGTGTGGAGACAGACTTTAGGTGTGCCTATCGCCTTTGCTCTGCTTCCTTAGGGGCTGCCTTTCCTTAACCACTTCCAATTCCTGTGTACTGGGGACTCTATCCCATGTGTAATGAGTGATAGTATGAGGAGGTGGATAGAGTTCTTGATCTTCAGATCAGCTTAGTTTATCAGGAAATAATCTGTCCTCCCAGAGGGTGGTATTGTAACTCAGTGTAGAGTGCTGGTTCTTGACTATGTATCCATATTGTACATAAAAAGAGAACCATCCAAAGTAGTACTGAAAACCAAGTGGTGGAAGTTCAGTGAAGTTAGCAAGGAGTTTAAAACAAATAATGTTGGAGAAAATCTTAGAAGGGATAGGAGAAGAGATGAATCAATGGTGGAATCCTATTGTAAGAAAAAGTCAAGAATGTGCAAAGAACCTGTTTGAAACAAAAGCAAGAGTCGTTTTCCCCCTAGTGAAATTTGGTGATGGAAGAGTTTTTGAGAGGCGGTGAAAGAAAAGGAAGTATTTTAAACTTTGGCAAAGTGATGCTCCAACAGCAGAATTTTTAGGACTATAAAAATAGATAGCAATGAAAGAGGTGGCATAAGCCTAAAGCCATAGAAGGCTTATATGCCTGTCTTGAAAAAGAGGGTGAGAGAGAGAGAGAAACCGGTGAAACCCCTTTGTAAGAGAACTAAAGATGTTGAAAAGATCAAAGTAATTAAATTTCAACTTTCATCTTTAATCAATGAGAACCGGATTAAGGAATGTTGGCAAAATTACTTTGAAAGGTTTATGAATGAAGAAAATCCAAGAGAACCATGCTGTATAATAAAACCAAGCCAGAGTTTGGTGATAGCAATCCTAGAGAGAGAAGTTGCAGAAGCATTGAGCAACATGGAAAAAATAAGAGAGCTCTCTGCCCTGTTGACAGACATTTGTAGGTGCCTGGGGCAAGAAGATGTGATCTTATTGAGGGCTGAAAAGATGCTTGATGCTGGGGGAAAGAGCACATTAGTACCACTATAACTGCATTATATCCTTAGTAAACAAAGAAAAGCGACAGCATTTACAGATAAATAAAATTGTTTTAATTATTAAATTATAGATATCTAAACTGGAAACATCCTTGTTTCATGTAATCTCAATATGCAACAAGTAACTATTCAAATCCTAGCTAATTTTGCAATTTAGAGAGTATTTTACCTTAATGTTTAAAATTTGCTTTGTTTTCTCTCGCTAACATAACCTAAAAGGTCTTAATTTCAGACACCAATGAGGACTTTCAGTGACTGATTTGGGAGGGAATAAACTAGCATCACTTGCAGATGGTTAAAGGAGATGTTTGTTCTTTCTGCGAAAACAGATACCTTCTCATTAGACGGTTAGATGACAAATATACTTTCAGAAGTTTCTTTATTTTTAATGAGACCTGAAACATCTGTGTAAAACCACTCTGGTCCTATAGGCAAATAATCAGAACAGTGTCTGAAAATAATATGGTACTTGCTTAATCATGCTACAGCTGTAGATAAACATGATACAATACTTGAAGTGCTAAATAATTGGAGGAAGTGAATGAAGAATGAGACCAATAGCAATAGGGAAACTTCTCAAGTGGTCTGAGACATTTGTCTAGTACAGGAGGGATGTCTGAATATGTATGCATCAACACCCACTTTTCTGTATTTGAATAATACATGGGAACAGTAAATTGTTTACTTTTAAAATATGAGAAATGACCATGTTCTGAAAATAAAATCGGAGAGTTTCAACTCTGCCACCTCTAGCAAAGCCCACTGGGAGGGATAGGATTGCTAGAATTAGAGGAGGCCTCCTGTTCCATATTTGTTATCATTTGGTGAAATCTGAAGGCATCTTCCTTTGCAAAAAAGCAGGAAATGATTCCTGTTCAGCTTCAGGGCCACTCGAAGGTTATGGTGCCAGTTTCACTTGTGATGTTACACAGTCAAACACTTCATCATTTTACTGAGCACAAAACATGATCTGTTTTCAACCCAATAATGGATGAGAGGCCAGTTTGTGGCACTCTTTGGCTGTGTTCTGTCTCTGAGATTCAAATACAATGAAGATTTTTATTGCTGGTTAGATTGGGTTCCAAGGTAGGATTGTGATTTTTAAAAGGGTCCTGTCCCTTTTTAATGGTGATCTATATGGTATAGTCCTGCTGATGGTGCAGAAAGCCTGTCGAATGGAAGGCAAACCAAACAGATCAGTGTGCATTAAAATAGGGTATCTTTTTTATCTAAATAACTGGCATGCCTGGCCGCATGCTGCCTGCGAAGATGCTGCTTTGGATTCCATAAAATCATGGTGGTAACGTCAAAGCAACAAGCTGTGAGATTAGACATAGCTGAACAAAACAAAGCTGAGACAGATTGAATAATGGTACTCCCAGCTGTTTTCAAGACCAAATAAATATATAAAAATGAAATCACTGTTCTGTTAAGTTGGCTGTAAGTGCATTATATCCTTAGCAAACAAAGGCGGGGGGGAAGCAGTGACAGCATTTACAGATTGTAAAGACCCACACATCAGAGTATATTGGACTACAAGGTAGATAGAAAGCTGACTAGATCATCAGGTCAACAGATGGTGATCAACGGCTCCATTTTAGTTGGCATCCGGTAACAAGTGGAGTGACGAAGGAAGTGGTCCTGGGTCCAGTTTTGTTCAGCATCTTCATTAATGATCTGAAGGATGGAATGGATTGCACACTCAACAAATTTGCAGATGACACCAAGCTGGGGGGCGTGGTAGATATGCTGGAGGGTAGGGATAGAATACAGATTGACTTAGACAAATTGGTGGATCAAGCTCAAAGAAATCTGAGGTTCAAGGACAAGTGCAGAATCCTGCACTTAAGACAGAAGAATACCGTGAACTGCCCCAGACTGGGGACTGACTGACTGGCTAGGCAGCAGTTCAGCAGAAAAGGACCTTGGGCTTACAGTGGACAAGAAGCTGGATGAGAGTCAGCAGTGTGCCCCTATTGCCAAGAAGGCTAAAGGCATATTGGGCTGCATTAGTAGGAGCATTGCCAGCAGATCAAGGGAAGTGCTTATTCCCTTCTGTATTGCATTGGTGAGGCCACATTTGGTGTATTGTCTAGCTTTGGGCCCCCCACTACAGGAAGAATGTGGACAATTGGAGAGTCCAGTGGAGGGCAACAAATAATTAGGAGGCTGGGACACATGACTTATGAGGGGAGGCTGAAGGAATTAGTCTTGTTCAGTCTGCAGAAGATGTATGTAAATTAATAAACCATTCTTTGGCTTCAGCTAGTCAGATTCTTCCTGAGATTTGTGGTTCATGTACAGTGGGTTAGAAAACAGGGTAGATATCACTGGAGTGGCAGGGAATGATGGCAATGAAAGTTTCTGTGTTTCAGATTCTTTAAGAAAATGTGAACAAGGAGGGATTTGTCTGAATTTATCTTACACCTGTGACCTTGTTGATATTCTTTGTCATTGCCCCACCCAAAAAAAAAATCTGTAGAGGGTGAATTTCATTGGTTCATTTCAGGTTTCTTGTGAAGATGACTGGCTAGAAAGCATGTGGTGGGTCTTCTGAAGATTTGAAAGGCTAAGTGTCTTCCATGTGATAAAGGAGGACAGCCATGATGTCAATTGTGGTTAAGTATTAAGGTTCTGATGGCCATAATGTCTTTTGACCTTATTCAGTAAAGTACCTCTGAAGTTAACACGTGTGTGTACGTACACATACGTGTGTGTGTGTACATATATCATAGTCCTACAAATCAATACCTTCATGTAGTTAGTGACACAGGAATGCAGGCACTAACAGAAGTTATTTGTCTGTATTCTCTTTTTTTCTATGGCATAAGCTCCTCTAGCAGTTAGTTATTCCATCTCTAAATGGAAAGCATAACATTATGCTATTTGATCATGCAAGCCAAATTTCCCTGGCTGCCAGTTAGACCTCAGGCTTCTCCTGCTGTTGGTGTGAGCTTAAGTTTTGTTTCCTCATTATATCAGGCTGGTACCAATTCCATCTCTAAGAGAAGTATAATTATATATATATATATATATATATATAACATTATAATGATAACTTTGCAGGCCAGATGCCTGCCTGTTTGTTAGGCCAGATATAAACAAAGCACGAGCAAAGGCCTAAGGAATTTTTATTCCTTTGTGGCAGCACATCTAGCTAGTAATTCCATCAGTAAGAGGAAAATTCATTCTAGGAATAATATTAAGACTTAATTTGTCTACTTGAATCCTCCTTTTTCTCATTTGCTCATAACTTTCTCAAATTTCTTTTGGGTTGCGATTTACATGCTTGATCTTTGTCCAAAAACCAATGTTTTGGGGAAGTTTGGGCAACATTTGTTCCATTATCCAATTTCACCAACTCTCACTTTCTGCATATTCCATTTGAAATATTTGCATTTTAACTCAGATATGGCTGAAATAAGAAGCTTCAAAATGGGCTTGTTTTAGACTTCTCTTTAGTGTGGGGAGGAGGGGGAACCTGATCATATTTGAAGGAAATGGGCCCTGCATGTTTAAAGCTAGCATGTCTGCACCTATGTTAAGACACTTGTTTCATTTTCAGCACCATTGTCCTAGGGCAATTTGGAATATTGAGTATTCCCTGATAAAACATTTTTATTAAAAATACCTCACTTAACTGAAGAAGCCTTAAACACAAACTTAAGGCCTTCTAATTTAGGAGTTGACCTAATTTAGGTCAAACTCCATTTTTTCCTCAAAAAAAAAATGAAAAGGGAAAACCACGGAAATTAAATGCAAAGACAAAAGATTTCAGTTTTAGTGTTGTATTTGCAGACAGACAAGTCATGGCATTGAAAAAGTTTGGATTTCCAAGCACCTTTACACAGACAATGTTTTCTGTTCCTATTTTCCTTGTAAAAATTAAGTCACCATTTTGGAGCTTGGGTTCCTAAACTTAAACAGCTAAATCTATTAGCAGCAGTGGGAATTGTGATGCTCTACTCATAGACTCATAGGTCAGAAGGAACCAATATGATCATCTAGTCTGACCTCCTGCACAAGGCAGGCCACAAAACCCTACCCATACACATTTATAACAACCCCGAACCCATGACTGAGTTATTGAAATCCTCAAAAGTGAGATTTGAAGACCTCAAGCTGCAGGGAATCCATCAGCAAGCGACCCATGCCCCACACTGCGGAGGAAGGCGAAAAACCTCCGGGGCCTCTGCCAATACGCCCCGGAGGAAAATTCCTTCCCGACCCCAAATATGGCGATCAGCTAAACCCCGAGCATGTGGGCAAGACTCACCAGCCAACACCCAAAAAAGAATTCTCTGCAGTAACTCAGTTCCCATCCCATCCAACATTCCCACAGACCATTGAGCAGACTTATCTGCCGATAATCCAAATCAATTGCTCAAATTAAACTATCCCATCATAACATCCCCTCCATATACTTATCAAGCTTAGTCTTAAAGCCAGATAAGTCATTTGCCCCCACTACTTCCCTCGGAAGGCTGTTCCAGAACTTCACTCCCCTAATGGTTAGAAACCTTCGTCTAATTTCAAGTCTAAATTTCCTCGTAAGAGTAGACCTAATTTAATGAAGCATTGAAACATATGCTTTGCTTTATGCATGCAAGTGTGTGCTTTAAGCCTCTTTAAATTAATAGACTTTTATGGAGCATAAATATGGGTTTAGGTGCTGCCTAAGTCTAGATAACCAAGTTGGAAAATATTGGCCTTTAATTTTGTATTTATTAGTTATACCACAGAAGGTATGTTATGCAGGTGCAAATTATAATATTGGTGCATGAGTAAGGTGTTAAACAATTGAACGTGCATACAGAGGTGTTTGTACTTTCAAATGTACAGTTTTGTGCACAAATACTTAAAAGCTCAGGTTTGCACACTTATTCCTATGTAACACATAATTTTAACTTTGAGCGAACTCAAACTGTAGGTGAAAATTGATTTTGAGTGGGTTACACCCTTTAAGCCAAAAATGTTACCAAACCCCAGTGCAAAGTGAAACTGGAAAGCTTCATATGATTCTGTATTAATCTTTTAATGTCCTAAACTTAGCAGAATCCATCAGTCTCTTAAAAGATCCCATAGTGTACCCTGATGAAGTACATCACACCCGTTAACAGATTGCTCAGCTGCCAGTTAATAAAACTAGCTATTTCTGGCTGCAAATTTGTCTGCATATGAAGCAGAATTGCAGGATCACTAAACTGTTAGCTGCCTTTGGCTTGTGAGCAAACTCCTACAAAATCACATGAGTTTCATGGGGGATTAATTTACCAAAAAGGGCAGGTGTTACCTCACAAACTGCAAGGAACAAAGCAGAGGTTTCAAAATTTAGGTTTAAGATTGGTCATTTGGAATTTTGTACACTAACCCTGATGGAGAGCTTTGGAGAGATTAAATGGTGGTAACCTCTGTTAGGCGGGGGATGGCAGGAAGCTAAAATAGTTTAAAACTCAGGGATTAGAATCTACTCCTTGACCGCCGCCTCCTGGACGGAGAAACGTTTAGCTTGTCATTAAAACTCAGGTATAATCACCCTCCAAGAGTGAAGGCATGTCAATGGACAAGTAGTGAACATTACCTTTCAGAATCACTTACTAGGAAAAACTGGAATATTTTAAATGTGTGAAAATGGAAAAAGAGAAGGAAAATTACTTCCAGATTGGTACATTGCTTTCAGACGGCAGGGTGTGTAACATAAAAATATTTTTTTGAGATGGTGGTTTTTGAAATTATAATAGTCCCATTCAGATGGTAAACAAGTTATTGGGGACTTGCTGAATATGTTGAAGTTGGTCTCCATGTAAAAGTTCAATGATTGCCTTATTTGCAAAGCGTGGCAAAATCACCCCTGGGTCACACATGCAGTACACATATACAGTGAAGCATGCACTTTTTTTCGTAGCCCTTGAAAATCAGTGTCGAGTGATATATTCCATTTCTTTGTGTCTAGTATTCTATGTAATGTCTCTGAAAGACCCAGCCACTGCCAGGAAGCGCTTACAATTCTCCTCCTGTTCCTCATTTTCTACCTTCCTTCAAAGTTGCTCATACCATCTTGGATATTTGAGATATAGAATAGCTAAATTGCAAGTAGAGACTAATGACCAAGTACTAAAGCTCTGGTGAAACTAAACAGTAACATGGCATGTAAACAAATTGCTTAGCCTATCTGAAATGCCAATATAAATCTTCCACCTTACCTTACCATGCCAAGTTCTATGTGGTCAGCTCTGTAGGACTACATGGGATTTCTTGCTTTTCAGTCAAGATGATTCTCTATTGTGGAGGAAAGAAGGGTCTAGCAAACAAGCAAATGGACATGTAATGGGATGACTTGCATGAGTAAGGGACTATTCTGCCACCTTTTGCATGCTGAATTAGACCCAAAATTGAGTGCAGCAAAGCTCCAACAAGGTAATCAAATCCATGTTTTATTAAAATGATTCCCAGTGAAAATATTTTCCAGTATATCACTTTAGATTTGGATTTCAATCCATAGTGTTTTTTTCATTTTTGTCAATTGTGTAAAAAAAATAAATTACATTTCCTCCCAGTACCTTGCCAGTTATGAAAGTTTCAGTTAAACAAAATGACTTATTTTCAACATATGTCTAATGCCAACGTTTAGCCACTCTAACATGCTGGACATGTTCCAAGACAGAGTATCTGCATGATGGCTGTTTTCTTGGAGTCACTTTCTGTGGATGTAATCGGGAGCCTAGAGTCATGTGGACTTATGGTTTTGTTTATTGAGCTACAGTGGCTGCATTTGATGACCCACTTTTTTTTAAAACAAAAGCTTTCTGCCTGAAATTCAGGGATTATTGGGGAGGGGGTGGGGGGAAGAGCAAGGAAGGAAAACCTGAACTATTTATCTGTGATATATTACATTTATTACCATACATGTGCCAACATAGCCTCTTGTTTTCTGGGTGAATAGTGTAAAGGCAAGATGCCATTGGTTCCACTACCCAGATCCTGCAAATACTTATATGCATAGCTTTTTTTGATCACATGAGTAATTTCACTGAAATCACTTGAGAGAGGAAAGACAGTCCACTGTTTAGGACAGTAGCGTAAGATGTAGGAGACTGGCATAGAAGTCCCTGCTCTACCGAACTTTGAGACACCTTGGGCAAGCAATTTGGCCTTTCTGTGCTTCTGTTCAAAAACCATAAACAGGGCTATTGTGTAGGTAAATACATTAGATCAAGGTGCTCAAACTACAGTGATTGTGCTACTTACATGGTCACCATCTATTCTATGGTACTTGCATGAGCATAGTTAAGAATGTCTGTTAATCTTTGCAGAATTAGGGTCCAAATTTGAAAGGGCAAGATGTCTAGATAGTTTAACTTTTAAGTGGATTTTGCAGCCCTGAGTTAGACACCAAGACTCTCTATACAATGTGGGGGAGTTAAGTGCCAAAAATGAGGTCCTCAAAAGCCAGCATGCTCATCAGGGAGATGCCTAAGCTAGCCAATAGGAAATACCCAGGGGAGAGGTGATGCAATTGAATTTGAAGAAATTTGAACTTGGATCTCTCACCCTAATAGGAGTGCCCTGACCACTGGACGTGTGTGTGTGTGTGTGTGTGTGTGTGTGTCTTCAACAGTAAAGATTGAGAAATGCATCCCAGAATACAGAATATCCCATTGCCCGGTGGTTAGGGTAACACCCAGGAGGTAGGAGTCCCAAGTTCAAATCCCTCTTCCATGTTAGGCAGAGAAGGGAATTGAACCTGCATATCCTGGGTGAGTGCCCTAACACCTAGACTAAAGATTATAAGGGAGCCTCCATTGCTTCTTCGTCCCCTTCACCCTCCTTTTGTGTGGGTTTAGAGACGCTCTGAGCATGCCTACCAGATTGACCCCTCAGGTGAGATAGGGCAACATTTAGTTTGATGCTCCTACTGGGGCTTAGGCATCAGACTGTCACCTGGGCCCTAGTCTGAGGCCACTGTGTTATGCTCACTGGTAGAAAACTAGATACATAGATTTCTACTATGAAAGCCTCCAATGCTCCTCTAGGATTAGATGGCAGCTAGCAAGGGGGTGCCTGATTGTTGGATTTAGGCATTTAACTGCAACTTCAGTCTCCTAAATCCTTTCATGGATCTAGCCTGAGAGCAAATTTGGCTGAACTTTTTTCCATTTCTTCCATATTAAAAATATGTACAGTATACAGTACTTCTGTCATGTACAGAAATGTCTTTACATACTGTTTAATATCAGAACATTTGTATAAATGCTGCATAAAATTTACAAAACTCACAGGCTTACATTGGTAAAATCCCTAAAATTTCTTCTGTTAAACTGTTACCTGAGGAAACATAGCTTACAATAATGATTTTTCCAACAGGCAGTTATAATAGGTCTCATGCCAGCATGTACATACTAACACTCTTAAAGGATACTTAGAACTGAGACCTTCTTGTGTATGTAGCTTTACAAACATGATTTTTTTAACTACAACCTGAGCATTTGCTGAGCCTCTATCTTAAACATTAAAAATAAATAAATAAAAATCCCCCAACACTCAAGAATAAGCATCAAATTCTGTCCTTGGTTATTCTAGAACAGAGCGCCTATTGTGCATACAAGCTCTCACTGATTTCAATGTTGAGTGTTAATTGTTTTATAATCCCCAAAAAAGGATTCAAAGGGAATTTTCAGCTGTCTCAACATACGTTAGTATAAAAATATTCAGAAGGAATTTTCAGACCTGATAGAATCTTCTTAAAGACTTTTGCTTTCAAGCAGCTATGAATTTCTTTAAGGAATCAAAAATGATTACCAACCATTCAGGATTCCCTAAAGTTCTGGAATACTCTTACAGTATCCCCTCTTTCAGCTCTTAGAACTTCAGAGAATCCCCAGTGGCTGGTGAGAGGGATAATTTTCCTTATAGGGGAACACTTCATTATAGAGTGAGGTGACTTCCCCTTCTTTAAAATAAAAACTTAAGGCTTGATTCTGAAATCAATGAAGTTAAACTATCAAAAGTGAGATCAGAGCTTGAGCCTTACTTTCCTGCAAGTATTTTTGGAGGAGGAAGTAAGGGGAATTTTTAAAACTCCATTCATAATTGAATATGAAATTACTGTATTTATAATTGTAAATATTGGAAGGATTAATCTCTTCTTGTATAGTCACGTATTATGGTCACCTTGAATGTTTACAACTCTATACTGGCCTGCATTTACTTAATTTGTGATTTCTTAATAGGATTACAGAGTCTGCAAGCATAGAGGCAAACCTAACCCTGGCATAGGAAGGGCTAATCCCATTAGCTTCAGTTGATGTCCACTTACTTCAGGGTTGAAATGGGCCCATGTTCCGTAACATGCTATGGAGATTAAGGCTGCTGATCAATTTGTATGACACAAAGTTCAACATAAATATTTTAAATGTGAGCCAAACCCAAATGATTTTTTGAGGCTTTAAATGATTTAGTGGAGTTTAATATTTGTATTTTTGACATTTTTGCACACTTCTCCAAGTGATTTCCTCCTGAAACTGAAGCAACAAAATTGCACAGGGAAGGCTGATTTTTGCAGTACTTCTGCCCTCTCTGGAGTACTAGAAATATCACAAAAAGCCTTATTCAAAGATTTCCATCTTATTTGCCAGATAACTGAACTTTTGGATTCTATCTAAAATTCTTGTTTTGCCTACATTAAACTGATTATGGTGGATTCTTCCTTTGGAGGTTCCCCTTTCACTGAAGGAAATAGAATGTAGCTTTATAATTTGGATGCCTGCTGTGTACTAGACATTGAGTTTGTCACTCTCTTTTGCCATTTAAATCAACATGTAGATTATTATTTATTATTACACACATATAGCACCCCCAAATTGCACTAGATGAGATACAAAGACCTGCTCCTGCCCAAAGTGCTTTGTCTATTTAGGCAACCCATCAAAGATGGGGAGAGAAGATTACCATAAAAAGTTTCCCCATAAATATTCTCACCCAGCCCCCAAATTTTATACATGTATACCCTTATGTCCATGTGATTCCTTTCTGACAAACAAGAAAACCTAATCATGTGGACTAACAATCCATTTCCAAGAAATGCAGGCATAAACATGCATGGAACTTTCCCCATAAATGAGCCTGATCTGGTCCTTCATAACTCCATACAACTTTTGACCACTCAGTGCATGGCATTTTCTAAAGCCAGACTTTAATTAGTCATCGTCAGGATGATGTCTGCTGGGGGAAAATCATTGAGACTGCTGAGGAGTCCAATTCTTGCTCTACTGACTTTTTTTTTTCCCCATATAGGACAGGTTGCTTGGAGACAGTACAGCTGCTGGCTGGGAAACTGCACACTTCCTTTCCTCTGCTACCATTTCTTAGCCTCGTGAACAAGGTGATTCTCTTCAAATTGGGCTTGATGTATGGTGACATATCATGGCAGTCTAATGCCAGCCAGCTCTCCCCAATTCATGGGGTCAATGCCTCTCTTCTTAAGACGTACTTTCAGGATATCCTTGCAGTGTGTCCTGTCCCCTGTGGATCCTCTTATGACTAAGTTGAGGAAAGAGGACTTGCTTCAGAAGATGAGAATCAGCCATCCATGCTCAATGGCCAGCCCAGCAAAGCTGATCTTTCATAATCTCTCTGCAGCTAACATCACCAGGGTTAAGGCGAAGAACAGTGGAAGTGGTGTGATGGAATTCCCACCTGATGTGGAGAATCTTCCTAAGGCAGCATTGTTGTTACCACTTAAGATGTCTTCACTATGTTCCCATGTCGTGCACCCATAAGGAAAAGTGGCGATGGCTACTGTATTAGACCAGAATCTTAGTTTCCATCTGCAGGTGTCCACTCAGGGTCGCTGCTCTGCAGTGAGGTGGCTGCCTGCCAGAGCTGAGCTGGCATCAAGCTGCCACCTGCCTGGCCTAGCTGCCTGGGACAGGCTGAAAGAGCTGGAAACCTGCTGCGGGGACAGGGGCCAAGTGTTCTGCAGGGGCAGGTGCAGTGGGAGAAAGACCGAACCCCTCTGCCCCTCACCTCACCCCCACAGCAGGCCAAGAAGAAGGGGTGGGGGGGTGGAGAGGCCAAGCAGGGACAGGGCCTCAGTGGATTGCAGGTGGAGTGAGGCCAGGTGCCAGGCCTCCTCTGGCACTATTGTAAACCCAGCCCTGCCTGTAGCCCAGTTTTAGGTGCAGAATTCTGAGGTGGATTGGGTTTAGTACACATTTCTTACCCGCATCTCTCATTGGCTAGCTTACGTGGCTCCTTGACTTATACCTGGTTTTATGAATCACATTCTAAGGCACCTCTCTCCCCATTCCATGCATAGGAGCCAGGCATCTAGCTCAGACTTTGACGCACAATGTACTTCCTTCCTCCTTCTCACCCCCGCCCCCCCCGGCTCCTGATGGTTGGGTGTTTTGACACTCACCATTGCAATATTTAAGTCTCTTGTGGATCCATGCCCTAGGCATTTTTAAAAAACAATTCCCTTGGCTCTGATCTGCATCTTTAGATGCCTAAATAACTTTAAAAATATGATCCCTTACCCTTGAGTTTCATCTAAGTGAATCAAGAAAGTCGAGTGTTTGCAGCCTTTGTAAATGGAGAGTAGGCGCTTTTCAAAATACCTGTAGAGTTTCAGCCAATGTAATTTTAGTTTCTAATGCACCTGGATAAAAACCCCTGTCAACTAGAAAATCCGGGACTTGTTAAAGTTTGATGGTCTCCATGAGTTTTAAACTTCTATGTGTATTATAGATTGATTTGATATTGGTCTACACTTTTTGTTACAAATGGTTTCAGTTTCAAAGTGAACTAAGTGGCATAGCAGCTCAAAACATATTGGATTGATTTAAAATATTAATATCCACAACTGGCAATAATCAAAAAGATTTACCCCTGATTTAGGGAGTATGATTTCTGACAGTCCTTACTTTTTTAAAAGACAGTAAAACACATTGTATATATCTGGTTAATTTAAAATAGAAAAAACAAAATTGACAAGGTTCTAGCTATTCTTTTGCAGCTAACAAGTATATTTGTATGGAACAAAGATTCTGGATTTTTTCCTTTAATTCAGAAATAATCCCCTAAATTCCCTTTTCATGTCCCATGTGTAGCCAGTTTGCTGAACTTTTGCTTTCTATAATTAAATAAATCAGAGCTCCTGGTGGAGATCTAAAGCTGAAAATGAAATTGCCTTTCAGGTCACTGCTCAGTCCACCAATGATGTAGGCCATTATTAGCTTGGGGCCTGATCCTGCGAACATGAATAATTTTACTCTGACGATCAGTCCCAGTGAAGTCTATCAGACAACTCATGTGAGTTAATATATGCAGGATCATCCCTTTGTAGAGAAATTTGAGACTGCTAGACTTCTTTCTCTGATGTAAAGAGACTGTAGAGCAGACTGTAAAAGGAAGCAACAATGTGGAATGTAGGGTAAATTACCCAGAGAAAGAAACCAAATCTAGGAATATCAAGGAAATGGGATGGCAATGATCAAGGAAACAAGGACAGCAGTGATGAGCATGGGTATGGAATGACTTCCAAATGAGGTGAGATTAGAAAGATTAAAGCTGCTCATTTTAGAAAAGACACAAGGTGTGGGGGTGGAAATATGATACACATCTATAAATCCCCAGTGGTGTGGAAAAAGTGAATAAAGTGTTAATCCTTGGCCACAACACACAAACCAGGCATCACCTAATGAAATTAATAGGGAGCAGTTTCATATAAACAAGAGGAAGTAATTTTTCACACAACGTACAATTAACTCTTGGAACTCATTGCTATGGGATGTTGTGATGACCAAAAGTGTAAGTGGGTTAAAAAATAACTTCTTGGAGGATGGGTCCCTCAATAGCTATTAGTTAAGATGATCAGGGATGCAACCCCATGCTAAGGCAACCCTAAACCTCTGATGGCCGGAAGTCAGGAGGGGATCACGCCAGTGGCCCTGTTCCATACACTTCCTCTAAAGCACTGGTACTGGCCCCTGTCAGATCCAGGATACTGGGCTACATGGACTATCGGATGACCCAGAATGGCTGTTTTTATGTTTATGGTCTGAGAGATTGTGATCTGTCCTTGTGCAGGCACTGAAAGGAGAGAATGCAAATGCTGTCATTAGCATGTCCAGTGCAAGGGCCAGTTGCAATAGCTATCCTCCTGAGCCTGGATTGCTCAGCCCTTGATATGTCAGGCGAGGAAATCAGCTGTGGAGGAGGCCTTGGTCCTTCCCCCTTCGCTCCAACCCAGGGAATGGAGCCAAGGCTGAAATACAGGCTAGAGCACTGTAAGTGACCAAACTTAAAATTGGATTTGCATTTTGACATTTCTTTGGGGGTATGTTCTGCTAGTGTCTTTTGAGTCACTAAATTGCTTTGCAGAGACTCTTAGCATCAGCCTCTTTGCTTTAAATCTGTTCTCACCAGCTGCATACTTTCTACTGCTCATCAATGCTACAGTTATGCTTCCTCTGATCCTTGCCGAAGAAAAAATATTTTCCTTTTTCTAATTCAATCTTAGGCATTGTTTTTCCAACCCCAAGTTCTCAAGAAATATGATTGTCTTTTAAAAAAAATCTAATTAAACCATTTATCAAACTTTTCCAAGTGGGTAGAGTGAAAAATTAGCCCTATCTTCCACCAACCATCTGATGGATGGGAAGATAAAGATGTGGAGGCTGTTATTTTAGCTGGAAGCTCTCTACTATATCAATTGTTGGGCTCCAGGCCAGGAGTCCCTAAGAGATGACAAGAACTAATGATGGATCTATAAAGTTTATGCAGTGTAAGACCTGACAGTAAGGAATCTGTCCTTATTAGCAAAGTCTCTTTGCCTTCTGCCTGAAAAAGGGATGTTTGGAGGGAAGGGGGTGGGGAAAATATAAGCTTAGTATTAACTAGCACAGTATATTGCTGATCAATTTTCTTCTTTAAAAAATTAACTACATATTATAGAATCACTTTTAATTCTATAATAAAATATAACTAGAGTGAAAAATGTCTGTCCTAAATACAATACTGTATTTTTAAGTTCTTCCTGCAGAAGACGCCTAGGCTGCTTGCTGGCTATGTACAGTACATACAATAAGTGATTCACAGTAAAATCCTGGAGCCTTTGAGGACAATGAAAAGATTCTCACTAACTTCCAGAGGACCAAGATTTCACCATATGGGTTGGATTCTCTAAGGGGACTTAGGCACCCCAAGTCCAACATTTAGGCATCACTGGCATTCATTAAACCAGCACTCAGCTGCTATGTAACCCTGTAGGAGCCTAAAGACCCTAGATGTTTTGAGTTGCCACTGATAAAGTCCCTTAGGTGCTTAAATTTCTACTGCTGAGCAGGCACAAAGCCACCTAAATCCTGATCCCCACTCCCAAAGCAGCTCAGTGCCTACTTCATGCCTAAGCCTCTGACTGGGGAATGCCTAGTTTGTGAATCCCACTATCTCCCCTGCAGAGAACTAAAATATTCATGGGATCAAGGTGTCCCTGGAGAATGCTCTAACTACTGGGCTAGAGTCACTCTCATGTGCTCTAGCCTAGTGATTATAGTATTTTATAAAAAAGTAGAATAGCGAGATTGATAGAGAGCTCCTCGGGAATATCCCATCGTCCAGTCTGTGTGGAAATTGCCTGGAAGACTTCCCACATCTGGAGGTGTGCACTCACCCCTCGGCGATGAGAAGGGCACCACCTCCTACTTGCCTTTTCCTGAGAAAGGACTGAGCTGGTGTAAGTGCCTAATTCTAGGACAGGAGTCACAGCTGTGAATCCTGAGAAGCACCTCCCTCCCTGCTGTTAGCCACCTAACTCCCTCTTAGGGCTACACCCCGCTCCTTGGCATTTCTTGCTGGCTAGCTTAAACGGTTCCCCACTTAGCGTACTGGTGTCTGGGATTCTGTCTTTAGATGCGGAGCTCGCCTAGTGCTCTGTATCAGGAGCCTGGGTCGCTAACTTGAGGTTGTGAATTCCAATAGGTGGCGGGGTACTTAAAAGTTAGGTGCTGCACCACAGCATTACAATGCCAATGTTCCCCATGTGAATCTAGCCCTCAAGCCCTGGTCCTGCAACTGGGCCCATGTAGAGCCCCAGTGAAGTAAATGGTAGTCTGCCTTTGTAGATCCAGTTGTAAGATCAAGACCCACATCAGTATCCAAACTTTGACTCAGGTCCTCCCTGCTTTCCCCAAAACCTGTTCAGATTCAGGCTTTTGGTTTGTGTAGATTTTGTATTAGGGATATATTATAGAAATCACTCTGCTAGCATCTGTGGGAGTTCAGAGAAAGAGGGCTGTCCTGGCCAGGATTCAGGGAGAATGAATGAGCATGAGGATATGATTGATTAGAGAGAGGGTGGCAGACTTCTAGGTTCTCTTGCTATATGATTTGAAAAGTTAGGGATAAGAGTTGAAAACAAGTAACAAATTTTCTCAGATCATGAAGTTATTTATTTAGGAGTGTTTTGGGGAGCCTGCCACTGAGAGCTTGATCCAAGGACTTCAGTGGGAGCTTTCCCAGTCCTAAGAGGCAGAAGAGTTCTGTTTTGAGCTCTGGAGTAGATGATAGCCTACTTCGCCCTCTCAGCACCTGGGCTGAACCTTCTATGAGGCGCAGTGCAGAATCCAGCCCATTGTCGCCTTACAAAGCAATAGTATGTGTCTGTGTGACCCTAGCTGCAGAGGGTATGAACAGATCTTTGCTTGGCTCATATAACTGTCTCTTTGCTAGAGAAAGGTAAAGTACATTTGGAACCCACACTTCTGACAGAATAATTGTATACCCTCTCTTTAGGAACTTTTTCACAGAATGCCTTTCTGGAGGCTGGCCCTTTAAATTTGGCAGAAACAAATAGCTGCAATCTGACTGGCCATTTCTCAGTTGACTGTTTATGTCATTGCCATTTGTTTTAGCTGGTAAGCTAACTTTTTTTCCCCTTTCTTGTTTCTGAGGGCATGTATGCTCATTAAGTGTTCAGAGTTAAAATTCACTGTCTGAACATTTTTTATGAATAAAACTCACTTATGTGAATTTTCATGCAAAAGGGGCAAAAATACAGCTCGAGTTAGCTCATTCTTAAATTTCAGTGAGTGAATGAAAACATATTGTGGTATTGCCCAGCTTTAAAAATGTTTTAAAAGCACATGATACTGAGGATACTAGTAAATTGATATGAAGCCTCTAATTTCTAGATAACTATTATGAATCCTCTACAGTGATAGTAAATTTTTGATACCAAATATTTTTGGTGGAAATAGGAAAGTTGTCTCGCTCAAGTTCCCACTGGACTGTTATCCATATCACGAAATCATTCACTACCTCTGGTATTGGTTTACAAAGTACTGCTATAGCAATTCCATGAACGTAAACATTCAGAAGTCTGTAATTTTTTTATTGAAATATTTTGCACAGAATTGGAATAATACATACATTCTAATACATAGAATGAAAAGAAGAAAATATACAAAGGTAAACTCAGTCATATTCATTACGTCCCAAAAATCTTACATTTGTTTGTTTAATATTAAATATTGGTTTTCAACAGAAAAAATGTCAGGCAGAGCCAGGAAATATTCACCATTCACTAATGACATGAGTCTGTATCTGACAGAGTTTCATCAGCATTCCATAGTTATTTCAGTTTAAAAAAAAAAACAAACAAAACCCAACTCTAAAAGTGAAAACCAAGTGTTATCACATTTGTGTAATTCGTCTTTTGTTTCTCTCAAAAGTGTCATGTCACTTAATCCATTGTACCAATTTTCTAGTGTGAGATGTATAGGTGACTTGTAGTGCTGTAATATCAGCTATTTTAATGTGTATATAGGGATCTGTGTTTTTGTGACTCAGACTCGGGAAGAGTGAGCGCCAATATACACAGTTCTGGAGGGAACAAAAGAGGCATTTAATTTAGCATCTTTAAAACAACAGTAAGTGTGAGCTATGGAGTGAAATGGTAAAGTGAGCCATTTGGCACCCTAATATCTTTCCTTTTTCCTTTGCAGAGTGTCTACTATTTTATATCAAACTAGCTACACTATATATATTTCTTAGCTATTTGCTGATAACACAGCCTTAGAATTGAATTATGTGCTCTGTGGCATTTCAGAAGTGTGCTTGTGATACAGTTAAGGTGAAATTTCCAACAGCTGTAGCTGAAGGGATTATAACAATCTCCTATTCTCAACTGTTCTTTTCCACATACAGCAGCACAAGTAATATTGTCACATGCAATGTCAATATCTTGTGTTGTTCCTGAATACTAGATATTCAAGAATTCAGATGCCATAATCTCTAATTTAGCAAGGCTAATGCAATTTTTCAGGAAGTAAAATGTTAGTGAATGAGCAATATAGGGAATGATCACTGAACCAAATTGTCATCTTATTTATAACAGTCAATGTCATGTTGTTCAACTACTCTAGCCTACTGTAACAGTTTCTTAAAGCCTACACAGTTCAGGATTAATTAGAACATGAGTACTACCAGGCGCAAAAGAATGGTATAGTGATTTACCTCTAGGTCATTGATTCAAATTTTGGCTAGGGTCAGTAGTGATTACAATTTGTTTTCATTTTATTGGTGTTCCAAAAACTGAATTGAAGGTTTATATCCTTTTTAAAATGTATGGTTCTAATAGCTGAAAAGAAGTGGGTTTGAGTAAGGCTGCAGGAATGATTTCTGTAAATCCCACAAGTCGTCCGTCCCCGCATTTTAGCTGGTAATTCCACAAGTTCTTGCTCTATACCCTACTCCTTTTTTTAGGACTCAGCACTGTAAGAGTTTAACAAGAACTTTCCACAAAATAGACAGTGGTTTACCATTCCCTGTGCTAGTATTTCATTTGCCAGATCATTTTTCTCAGCTTCTTTAGACACTTCTTTACAGTATGGAATGCAGAGCTCCAGAATCAAGGAGCTGTTTCTGCAATGCAATAGTTTTGGGAAGGTAAATGGGAAAATCATCAGTATCTTTTTTTTTTTTATTTAAGGGGGAGGGCAAAGACTCTATTATTATACTTGGTTTTTTGTCTTTTTTTGGAAATATGACCATCCAAATGGTTGACTAGACCCCAATCAGATTATTGCAATTCAAAATCTATTCAGAAGCTTTAAGTGATTTATAACAATGAAAGGTAGAAACCCACTCCACCCCCCAAAAAGCCCACACACTTCCTTTTCAAGTCCAACATAAACTTTAGACCTGAAGGAGAGCTCTGTTAGCTGGAAAGTCTCTACAACAGAAGTTGGTCCCAAAGAAGATATTACCTCACCCATCTTGTCTCTCTAGACTTTAGAGTCATGCATTATTTAATATACTGAAGCAGACCAGAATAAATTATGATGGATACAACATACAATTGAGGTATGTTGCAGCTAAGATGCAGTGTGTTTGGGTGGGGAGGAAGAGAAGGACCAACATGTGACAACAGTTAAACTGATATTTCTTTCAATCACCTGGTTCCCAATTTTATGAAAAGCAGGTTAGTTTGTGCATAAAATGGCTGTCAATAAGAGAACCTTTAATCAACCCGTAACAACCAGAATGGGTATGTCTACGCACACATGTATCTCTATCCTTAAACACACGCACAATAGAAACTCGCTCTCTTGAAGTAATGAGTGAAAGACTTGCTGTGAGTTATTGTGAAATCATGTCCCCATGGATGTGGAGGCTATGCTGGCTGGCACTAGAACCAGTGCAATTCCTCTGCGCAGGGGGAGTCAGAATTCTGGCCATGAAGCAGATGTACAGTGGAGGTGGAGCCATTATAAACCAGGGATATTCTGAGGATCTGCAGCTAAACTGATTCTTCTGCCTTCTGTAGAATGTGCAGATAGGCTTTTTGGGATAGGTATCGGGGGAGGGAGGGCAGGCAATCTAGCTGAAGCACTTAGTGCAGTAGTATTGCATGTGCAGTCTTTGATAGCATGGTCCTAAAAATTTCTAAGTCAAAGCCAACACCTTAAATTACACTCAAACCCACAGGCACAAGTGATTCTTCCTTGTGTACCAGTATAATATATCTTGCAAAAGTTATGAAGGTTTAGTAACATGGGATTTCACAGTATAGCTGTGCTATTAAATCTTTGCTTTAATGCTTTGCGTGTGAATTGCAAGAGGGCTTTTATAGTTAGTAATTCTTATCAAAGCCTATTGGTTTCAGCCCTATGAAATGCTATAGGATGTTCCCATGAGACTCTGAAGTTTTAAAGGTTTATCAAGTTGCTGAGACTTATGCGGTTCAGGCTCACTTCTGTATAATCAGAACCTCATTTAAAATCCCCAATTACCTTGTTCTGATAATGTATAAACACTCTTGAACACTGCTCTTACATTAGCCATTGGTGGAATTCTATTATCTCCCTCTGCATGAGCCTAAGTATTAATAAAGAGTCCCTCTGCAAACAAACGCTTGTTTCTCTACAGAGAACATTTCCTGCCATCAACCTGTGACTGTTTCACTTACAAACTTGAACTAAAAGCATCAGTTTAATTACACCTGGTAATACAATAATTTCACTAGATGGCAGTGCAGAGAGACCTTACATTGTGAAATTTTCTTTTTAGTAGTTTCAGTTAAGACAGGGAAACTTTTTTAAAAAGTTGACATTTAAGATGCTGAAGATTTGATATGTGAAAGCTTTCTAAGCCTGAAAATAATCTTTCATGCAACCAACTCAGCAGTCCAAGTATGCAAAAGGGTATATTTAAGCACAGAGCCAAAGGAACGGTAATTTTATATGTGGAAGATTTTTTTCTTTTGACACTTGAATTACATGGTCTTGTTTAGGCTCTGTGAAGACTTTATTGAATAGATGGAGAGCCTTTTCATGCACTAATTTCACATTAGTATTGTATATAAAAATGCTTCCTTTTCAAACTAACACAACAAGGAAAAGTGATAGGTTTTTCTACAGGTAAAACATATCGAAATGGTAGTTTAAACAGAAGCTGACTGGGCATCATCTCTACACTTTCACTATTAGGTGAACAATATTTTGCCTTGGTCAAAAATACTACTAAGTTTCACCCTAAATCAGTTTGTCAACAGTTTTAATGTTAGTTCTCATTCCAATTTCAAATCTAGTTTGAATGAAGTAACTTTTTCCTACCCTGTCAGTTAAATACCTGAAACCTACTTAAGCATCTGAAATTGCTAGGAACTCAATGTGACAGCTAATGTACATGGAGGAAAAATTTTGTTTGTTCCTTAAGTAAGAAGGGGGCAATTCTCTCTAAATCAGAGGTAATTTTCCCACGTGCACTTTGGTTTAATTTGTTCCTTTGATTACACTAGCAGACCAAGAGTCAAAATTTACTGCTGGTATAAATTGGTGCAGCTTCATTCATTTCCATGGTACTGTACCAGTTTACACCAGCAGTAAATTTGGTCACAGGTGTCTGAAGTAGACATTAATATTTACAATGTCTGGCTATACTGACTCTTGATTGCAAGGCCAAGCTATTTTTGCCTAAGTGTCTAAGGGCTCCTGCCCAGTTAAACCTACATGGAAAATATTTCTGGCACCCATTAATTTATAGTGCTAAATAAACAGCTCTAAAGAGTGACAAATTTGCTCTTTATGATTTTTTCCTTATGGCTTCTCTCTGTTAAACTTCTGAATTTCCACATGCTTTAGTGGTTCGCATTCATAGAAGGGCAGTCACTAAAGAGATCCAGCAAAAAGGCCCAATTTTATCATTAATCAGTCACACAAAGATCTCTGGCCCAGATCCACAAAGGCATTTGGATGCCTAAACCCCAGACGTATTGGGCTAAGTTCCATTTAAGACATCTACAAGACCAGATGCAGGCTAGGTTCTCCTCCAATACCTTCCCATGTTTCATGGATTACAAGCAGAGATGGGCATGCCCCTGCAGCCTCCTTTTAGGTACCCATCTCTGAGGGGTGGAGCTTAGGACATACCCATGTCCTCTCCCATTGGCTAGTTTAGGCAGCTTCCCACCAATTCTGCTGGATTTTATGGATCTCATTCTAAGGTACATCTGTCTCCATGAATTGTATAGGGAGCCCAGGCACCTAACTCAGGCTTTGTGAATTGCAGTGTGGTTCTTGTGAATTTTCTGGGCATCTAAAAGTTGGGCGTTGTTGCTTAGTACTGCACTACAAAAGCTCCTTTGTGGGTCCAGGCTTTTCTCTTCTGAAAAAGGACTATCTTTATGGAAATGTTTAGAAAACAATTCAGAAATATTTATTGAATCTACTAATGTGTAAGATACAACTGATGCCGCCTTTAAAATATGATGTGTTAAGTGCATATAGAGTGCTGCTGACTCCTTCAATTTATCACAAATCTCATAATATGTGGTGGATTTCTTAGTCCTAACTCCCAAACTGTTAGCCTGAGAGAATATCAATTTACACTTCTAAAAAAGTAATTCTAGTCCTCAGATGTGGGGAGAACCTTGCACCCTTAAGATTAGAATACAGAAAAAGCACCCACTATTAAGTCTCATGAGATTTAAACCAATTTCTCAATTTTGGAATGAGCAACTCATGAAAAATTTGGGGTTGGCAATACTCTATTACAGGGGGTTTCTTCCTGGCACCTCAAGGTGGATTGCTGGTGAGGCATGTGCAATTCAGTCTGTGGCTAGTGGACTATGACCATAACTGGAACAATAGAAGCAAAGTTTCCCCTTTGGGCCTCCTTGTCCCTTGTTTCCCTTTTGTCTATGGTTCCCAGCCAGACTCCGGGAGAGAAGGGAAGCAAGGACAGAAAGGAATCAGAAGGCGAGAACTCAACCATATTTCTGTAGAGGTTTTTTAGTCAGGTAGTGGGAGTGAAAACAATGACCAGAACTCTATAGAATGCAGAGTTATGGAGGCATTTATGCACATATGAAGCAAACTAGGAATTCTTTAGAACAGTTGGTCTTAAAGAAACTCGAAGCTTTTCAATAACTGAGCATTGTTGCCTCCCAGGAAACAAAAGCTCAAGATGAATAAATTTGAGGCAGTGTGACAAATATCCCATCAAGGACACAAGTCTCTCTCATGAGCCCTACAATAGTGATATTTTAGGGGTGGGGGTGGGGTGGGGTGGGGAGGAGTCGCTCATATGCTTCCAAAATTATGCCATCACAGTAATGCTACAAATGTTATAAACACAATTGTGACCAAAAATAAGGGTAACTGATTTTTTAAAAAAAAAAGCAATGAGGCACTTTTAAAGTTTTATGAAAATTTTTATTTACCTGCAGGAATTTCTTCTACAGCAAAAATACATGTGTTTAGAAAACATAAATCCCCTGGATTACTGAAGAACAAAAACTGCAGTTTGAAGCAGAGATGTCAACAGATGAATTGCAAAATCCTATAAGGGACCTTTGAAATGGCAAATCTCCCAGGCAGATGGTTTTAGCAATGAGTTCTGTAAATTTTTTCAGAAGCTTCTAATGCCTCAAATACTTCAGACATTCCGTCCCTCCCTTGAACAAGGAAGATTACCCAGTTTCTACTTGGAAGTCAGCATAATAGTACTCTTGGGGGGGGGGGAAGATAATCCAAAATACTGCAGATCACATCAAATAATATCATTAATTCATCTGTAAAACAAGGTATTTGCAAAATCCTTAGCAATCTGGCCATATCTAGCCCTACCACTCTGAGTTCATAACACAGCTTGCATGGGAGAGACCAATTATTCATAGCATCAAACACTTCACTATGCAAAAAGAATAAAAATGGCTGCTTCTAGCATGAGATGTAGAAAAGGTGTTCACTAAGGTTCTTTCCAACTCTGCTAGAGAAATTTAATATCAGACATCAGTTTCTAACCTTCCTCTTACATTGCTACAGTAATCCATGTGCATTTCTGCATTGGAACATTTCCAACCAGAGCCTGGTTCTATAAAGATGGGCTGTCCTTTGTCACTTTTTCTATTTACTCTCTGAACTGCCTGTAATAGGTATCAGAGATTCAGGCCATCAAAAACTATTCTAAAAAATACTTCTTTAGGTAACTGTTTACTTTATCGTGGTGAAAGGCAAGGCTCCAATTTCTTGAAGTCCCAGAGACCAATTGCACTGTATCTGTTTTTTGTATAAAGATGACCAAATCAGAGGCAATTAGCTGGTCATTCATCCTGCTGTGAGCTGTCTTCAGTCTTCCATTCAGATGGGCCCTTGAGGGATACAAATATTTGGGAGTACAAAATACTCAGTTTAAGATAATAGTATACAGGGCCAGATTCTTAGCTTAATGGAAATCGATGGAGCTATGAGAACTTGTACCTGCTGAGGTACTGGCCCTGCCTGCAACCCCTTTTATACTCATTGCATCAAGACATTCAAAGATGGCATAATTTTACATAGCTGCTCTTAGTCAAGACAGCTTGATAAAAATGGAATGTCCTTCCCTAAGTATTGTATTCCCTCCATATACTACCTACTTTCTATAAAAAAGTAAGTAAAATAAGCAGCAATTTTGCATGTCATGGAAAGAAATCTAGAACTAGCTTGTTGTTGAAGCTCCCCAGCTGGAGAGTCTATAAATGGGCTGCTGCACTTCAGTCTGTTTGGAACAGATTACATTCTACAGAAACTGAAAACTGCGCTACATGCCAAAACCCAGGGGCAACTTACTTGCTCTCCGTTTTTGTTCTCACCAACTTGATTTAGGGCTAAGAGAGGTTGCGCACCCCCCGCCCCATCCCCCAAGAGATCAGACATCCTGTCTTAGGGACTGTTTTATAAATATGGAAAATGGCCATTGGGTATGTTAGTACAGTGCCAAAATTCCCATTGACTTCCTGGGTATGTGGGCGTACTCCTTTCAATGTATTGTAAAAGCCTCTTTAACAGTTAATGTAAGTGTGTGAGACACATTGTAAGATGAGCACATCAGTTATGCCTAGATCCCCCTGAATACACACAAATCATGTGGCTGTGCATTTGTCTGGAAGTTGGGCAAGTCTATTTAATTTGGTAATATTACAATAAATGGCCAACAAATATTAATTTTTTTTTGGTTCTCCCTGTAAAAACAGTAATCATCCATATTAACACATTAAAATAGCATCTCTACTTTCATTTCATCTAAACTGCTGCAAGATAAATAACAGTAGAAAGAAATATTCTCTTGGTTATGTCTTCTGACATATTCTTCAGTGGATTAGAGTTTAAAGCGCTATGCCTAGAAGTAGGTCCAGCTGCTAAATTATATGAAAGTTTGGGTAGCATTTTTGTTTAACCTCATTTTAGCAGGTACTGTGACATCGGAAAATAAAAACAGTAAATATGTGAATAAATGTCTGCAACTTTATTAAACTTGATATATCTAGTTTAGATATATATATCAAGTTTAATAAAGTTGCAGACATTTATTTTTTCTCTCTCTCACTCACTCACACACACACACACACACACACACACACACACACATCCATTCTAATATTTCCTGGCAGCTAATCAGGCCATGCGCTATTGCTTCTTGACTGTAATTGGGCTTCTTGATCCAATGTGAAATGGAACTCCGATTAGCCTCTGCCCCCTTTCTACTGGAGCATGGACCAAATTCCACATTTACTTTTTCCTTGAATGTAGAATTTGGCCTTGTGGGAGGAGTGCTTTTAGCCGGTGTATAATGCTGAAGTCCATCTCCTCCAACCCAATCCTTACATCATACCCAAACTCACTCATTCCTAGCCCTGTGTGTGGAATTATGATAAAGTATGCCTGTGATAATGCTTTGCCATAAGGTGCACCTGAGTGTCAGGTCGCAGCAGATAAACGCCTACAGTTCATCAAATACCTAATTTAATAGATTGCCACTTGCATGTAGGTCCCTGCAGTTATATTGATACTAGCCGGTGAACAGGGGAGAACAAAAAAATTAGCCACTCATGCAATTTGTAGCAAGACAAATATTGCTTTCTTGACTCCAGATTAGTAGCTATGCTTTGGGCTATGGCTATGAGGAGGCACAGCACATAACTAATAGCTGCAAACATATATTACCAGTGCTATTTGAACAAACCAATACTATCAAAAGAGTGTGCTTGATTATCCGTTTTGTCCATTACAGCAAGAATATCAAAGCCTGCCCTGCTTATATTTCTTCCATCTGGGTGGAAGAAGGGAGATCAGATGCCCTGATAAACTGCAAACACAAGCTGAGCAAAAGTCAGAATTTCTGTCCCATAGGAAACTCCAACATTTCCACAATTGTGACCAACATAGGGACAAAATGTTGAAATTTTATAATTGTCTTTGAATGGAAATTCTGAAAAATGTTGATGCAGAAATGTTTCATTTTGGTTTATTGCAGTGTCCCAAAGTGCTTCTCTTTGAGGCAGTTCAAAATTGGAGTGCCTCATCCCATGCTGGATACACCCATTCTGTCCTGTGGGCCAGGCTCACTGCCTGAAGTTCATCTCCTAAGATCATCATCCAGTGGTGGTTGGTGACTGCCCTGATTCCCCACACAGCTTGGTCAGAAGACAATACAAACTGCATTATGGGAGATGTCCTCCTTTTGGGAGACCAACCCCTGGGAGAGAATGGTGGCCTGACCTTCAACTCCCAGATGGGAAATGCAGTTAAATGTGGTGTTGAACTGATTTGAAATTGAACATTTTGTCAGTTCAAAAAATGATCTAGTCTAGTTTTGGTCTAGTGGACCCCAAATTAAATATTGAATTTTAATTTTCCCAGTGGAGAATTGAAAACCTCCTACAAAATCAAATATTTCTCAGAAAATTTCAATTTTGCATAAACTGTATTTTCTGCCAGAAAATCATTTTGATGGAAAAATTCTCAAGTAGCTCTACTTCTAACTCACCAGTCTGCACCATCAGATGCCCTGGCAAAGGAGGTTGGCACCAGGGAAACTGACCCAGGAGGCCAGTGAGATTTCTTATTCCCATGGGATGTGACACAGCCCCACAGCAATAATGTAAGAGGGACTGTAGTGGAGTCTCTCTTCATTTTATTTTTGTTGCTGCACAACCACCTCACTGTGAAAGACATTCACTTGAACTGGCACTGCAGTCTGTACTATGCAGTATGCATATGTACTATGTACTGAAGTAGCTTGGAACCTCACACAGATTCACTAAAAGTTAGAGAGGAGTTCTTGACCTTAAAAATTTGTACCTACCTAACCTCAAATCACAAAATTTGTATTTGTTAGTAATGGTCTGAACACCTCTCGACATCGTAAATCTAAACATTAGCAACTGTTGCATGTTTAAAAGGGTAATGTAAAGAAGGTTGTATTAAGGAACTAAAAGACATGGGGCCTGATTCCCCTTTGGCATGAAGCAGGAATAACTCTATATTGCTATAAATAGCAGAGGCTTTAACCCACAATAGTCATATTATTACAAGGATTGCAATTTGGCACATACCTATGTGAATATAAACAAGTGACTTAACTTAAGAAATTCAATCTTCTGGTGTGCACAAGAGAATTAACCATGAGTGATTCTGATTTATTTTGATTATGAAGTTCATCAGTACTTCTTTCAATTCAGAAAGAAAAGAATAGTGTAAATGGGCCTAGAGGCAGATTAAACGTTCAGATATTTTACTTTTCCAGAATGGTCTCCGTATTCTCTATTTTTTTTTTCTGGAGGACACTTGCTGAAGCTTAAAAGACTGGACTTTTCACCTTTTAATTAGCAAAAAAGGAAATTTGTATTTATTTTTTGCTGTTTCTAGTCATGACACAAGATTCTTTACATTTGTGTATGAGACTATATATTACTTCCAAGGGGCTAACCTCAAGAAATTCAGAGGTTTCATCTGGCTAAGTATCCAACATCCTTAGACTTATCCAACTCCATTAATGTTGTCATTTGTCTGAAATCATTTCAGGCTTTTCTTTTAAGATCTCCAGTACTTTATGATCTGACCTAGGATCAAGAACTATTTGTCTTCTGTATTTCTGTATCTCCTCTTTCCTACTTTCAGCTTGATCTAATATCAGGAATTGTAGAGTTCAACAATTTATGGAAGCATGTTAAAAAACAAACCAGTAACAAGAAGAACATAAAGAAAAAAGAGGCTAGACTCTGGTTTGATTAAAGTTGACTCCCAATTTGACTGAAGGCTTAGATCAATTCTTGCCACCTTACAATTATTATAAGTAATTACAAGTAAATGTTATCACAATGGGAGTTAGGTCTCTAGGTGTTTTTGAAAGTCCCATGACGCACAATAGGCATCTTTAGGTGCCTAAATACCTTTAAAAATCTGGACCTAAGTTATTGGGAGCTAAAGTAAATATTTCTGGCTCAGCCTACTGCCTGCTCAAGTATATTTGGGGCAGCTCTGCAATTAGTGTAAATATCATATGCCAATTTAATAGTTCTGACAATACACCATCTCCCTGCAACACAGCTGAAGGCAAATGGGATAGAGCAAGGAGATGCATACCTTGTAATCTGCCCCCCATTCTTTCTGAACTGAGAAAGTGGGTGGAAATTGAGTAGTCTTAGTTCCATCACCAAGTGTGTTGGCTCATGGAACTGAGCCAGCAGTAGGTTGCAGTAGATACGTTCCCTTTTGAAGCAACAGAGGTACAGAGAAGGAACTGTGACTAGGAGGTAAGGCTCAATCTAGCTCTTAAAGTACACAATTGATGATGATTCCTACACTAACTTTGATCAAATAGTTGCAGTTGATATTTTCATACCTGTGTGTAACGTTTTGAGGGTCATCTCAGACCAATGAGGGATTGCCTGCCTGATATCCCTGGACACTTTAAATGCTTTGCTGCATTGGCCCACAGTCTGGACGCCAGCAGCTAGCAAATAAGCATGCAGGTTCCTAGGGGGTGGGGGTGCGTGTGCATGCGCAGCTCTGGTTCAGTGCTTTGACCCCAGCAGCCTATCTACAACACCCTCAATCTGGTCTCCATCATCCTTAGCTACTACATGCAGGGTGACCCTAACACACTGCCAGTCCTGAACTCTTCCCAAAACAGTCTGCTCTGATATGCCTAGCCCTCTTCTGGAACACCAAGAGAAGTAATAAGGTTTGTTGCTCCTTTAAAGAATCAGTACAGCACAGTTTATTAATTTAATTGGGAGCAAATATATCCTTTCTGTCAAACACAGCCTGGAATAGGTTTATAGAAGTCAAACAAGTTTATTAATAAGAGCATAAATTAAGTGATATCAAGTAAAAGAAGGTTACAAGCAAAAGTGAAAGCATACATCTAAAAGTCTAAAACTTAATCTAGCATGATACACTGTTTGTTCAAGATGGTTTTTCCTACTGCCACTCTCGTTGCCACCTTTTTACTGGCTGGCCTAGCCGCGACCCATCACAGAGATCAAATCACTTGTTTTTTTTGTCTCCCTAAAATGAAGGAAAAAGATGAACTCTCTCTCTGTTCCTTTTTTTCCCAGAGGGATGTTTGTGTCTTATAAATCAGGAATGTCTCCAGGGGATTCAGTATCCTGTGTTTTTCTGGGGTGCACAAGCCAAGCTAATTTTCTTTCTCTCTCTCAGGATCAGGATAATCCCCACTGGTTTATTTTGACAGCTTTGTTTATTGCTAATATGTAAAGTGAGGTAAACCACATTCATTTGTCTGAGAGACTTGTTATCACCTTTGCATGACTAGGCTGTCTGATCTTAAACACGTTGTAGTAACATCATACAGAAGCAATTTACAACTTCACATATAGCATTAACCCATGCATTTTACAATATTGATGACCAGCAACAATATTGATGACCAGCACATTGTTAACTTTCATGCAGCACCTCAAGGAATATCTTGTACAAATATTATTGCACTAGTGGATATGGGGTGCCTAGGGTCAATCTTATATTTATTACATTACATTAGAATCCAGCATTTCTTTTCCTTAGGTCTTTTCTACAGGCAGTGTTCTCTGTCTGGTCACCTTAGTAAATCTTGGCCAAGAATCAGTTATTTTTGGGTATCCATCTTGACACTGAAAATCAGGCCTCTTTAAGGTATGGTTACTTCCTGAAATCAGGCCTTTAAAAAGGTGTCTGAAGTTGAGCACCCAAAAATTAGAGGCACTGAAAATTGCTACTCACATCCGCAAATCTTTCACTCTTCAGACAGCATACTTAGGTTTTCTGACAGGAGCAGCAGTATGCCTGAACCTTTATTAAACTTAAAAAAAACAAAATAAATGTTTGTTATAAATAAATATGAAGCTGAGAATTTTGTATAGGGTGCCAAGTTTCAAGCTAAGATTTCTTTTTACAGCCAAGTCATTAAACCCTTAACAGGGGATTATAAATGAAAACTCTGATACTTTGCCCAATTATTCTGCTGCTGATGCTGTAGTTTTATTATTAATTCAAGAAGAACTATCTTTCAGAAATGCATTTCACATCACAGCCAAGGCCACATGCTACAGTTTAATTTGCATTTCCTTTTCTTGGTGGTACTTAAAAATGAATATTTGGCTTAAACATACTTAACATATTAACACTATTCCTATGATGACAATGGAAAGTTCCAGTGTTCCTTAGCTTCGTATTAGTCATAGGTAAGGATTTTCAGCTGGTTGTGCATAGTAAACAAATCTTACTAAGTGTCTCACCAATGTCCCAAAATGTTTGGGAATGAGAAGCCATCGTTCTTGTGGGAATGAATAAATTGTATCGATCTTAATGTTGAATTGGTCTGGAAACCTGAAATTCTTACATGATCAAGAAACACATTGAGATGTCTTTTGAGTCTATTTTCTGTCTTTGAAGCTTTTGCTGTTGGTTTTTCACAGGATATTAAGCATTAGAAATGTAAGAGAAACCATATGGAATTCAAGAAACCTAATTTGCCATCGTGTAGTTTACATATCAATCATAGGTCACGTTTAATTAGTGGACCGATAGAAAATGAAAAAGTTACAGAACCTCTGTGGTTACCTCAGTTATGTAACTGCAGCAGTAGCTGGGTTTTGCAGTGCGTACGTTGGTAATTTGCCATTGAAAACCACTAGTATCAGATGCTTAGAGCCAGAAAATGGCTTTAATAATTTCCTCTTTGGAGCAGTAATAGCCATTATTTTAAGATTGCCAAGGTTGGGATTTGTTTGTGTTGGCCATTTCTTAGCACACTCACAGTATGTTTCTCTACCTGCACCTGCCAGTCTTGATACTGTACTGGAGCTGCTTCACTGGTGCTGCAATTAAAGAACAGGGGAGTGCTTCTGTGGGGCTGCAGCATCTGGAGGCCACCATCACAAGACTATTTTCTCTGGCCACCAAAGATTAATTTTGTGCTTTTGATTCATTAAGTGTAGAATATTGAAAATAGAAAATAATTCAAGAATCTCTTGAATATAAAAACCACTTTGGGAGAGACTAAGCTAAGAAAGCATAATAACTTAATGGAAAGTTAAGAGAAAATATCTTTACATCTTACACGAGTAAACAAGGATATTCTGCCTCAGACTACGGATGATGATGATTAGTTTCCTCATAGATCATTGGTAAGGGAAGCTCTTTCATTTACGACTTTAACACTTAGACTTTAATCCTGTAACACAGTGTGTGGGAGGACCCTTTTGGTTCTCTCTTTTCAATGTACCCGCAAGGTTACTACTTTTTTGTTTTATTTACTACCTCCAAAGTGCCACAGAACAATTCTCTTTCGAGTACTCCTGTAACACATCTGAATTAGGAAAATTAAATCAAGGTAAATCAGTGAGTGAAATATAGGAAAAGCCTGCAACGCAGCGCTGGTAATTGCAGCAATTAATAATTTTGACTTCTGTAACATGAATGAATTTGGGACAGAAATAAGCTACAGAAATAAGCTACACCTATCTAGATTGTATTTGCTTAGATCTATTGCAACTGATATGTCCAGGAAGCTGATTATTTTATCTCCTATGGCAACTGCTTCCAAAGCAGGTAAATGATGGAATGCATTAATATTTCTCTGAGACTTTTTCAGAGAACCATATGAAAGAAGTCTTGGGTTGAGCACTTAGGGTGGGATCCACAAAGGTATTTAAGTGGCTAAACCCTGTCTTTCGGTGCCACTGCAATCCACAAATCTGCCTCTTGCCTGCCATAGAACACTGCAGGCTCTTAAAGTTGCTTAGTGTCTACATTTTTTTTTCCAGTAAAAGGTCCATAGGCACCTATGTGTCTACGTCTGAGCATGAACCTTGCTCTGTACACTTGGTTGCCTGTCTCTGGCCTAAGTCTCCGAGCATTTCACAAACTGAAGAAGACAAGCATTGGGCCACCTGATCTTGTGAGGGGGAGAAGGGATTTGAGAATGGATCCCTCACCCCTCAAGTGAGAGATCTAACTCCTGGGCTATGGAACATTATGATGTGGGTCTCTCTCAATCTATCTTATTTAAGTTGTTCCACATTTAGTTAAATATTAATTGATCCAGAAAGGGATTTAGAACAACTCTACAGCCTGGTGTTTAGGGCCTTCACGTGGAAGGTGGCAGACCCTTTTTCAAATCCCTTCTCATCAGGTGGAGTGGGGCCATGAACCAGGGAGTTTACCCACATCCCAGAGGAGTACCTTATCTACTGGGCTTATCCTTTCTTTTCCCTCCCAGGTTGTATTGCATGAACTTACCTGAAGGGCCCAATCTGAGCGCACACAGTGAATTAGACCCTGCATACAATTCAGGCAGTCAAGCACCTCTCTTCCCTGTTTGTGACTCACAAAGAGAGGTGCCTCTCTCGATCCAGACTTAGGTGCCAAACTCAGAGGGGGAGGCGTAGCATACATTAGCTGGCTTAGGCGGCTCCCCACCTCACATGCTGGCTTTGGATGGCTTTGTAAGGCACCTTCCTCTTGTCACTGACTGTACAGGAGCCTGTGTGTCTAATTCAGGCTTTGTGAAGTGCAATGTTGCTTCGATTTTCTAGGCACCTAAATGTTAGGTGTCGTGATGCTTAGCGTCACAATATTGAAGTCCCATTTGTGGAACTGAGCTTTACTGACTCATGGTACTAGATATTCAGACATACTGAGTCTTCACCAGGCAACTAAAGATGAGCTTTAACATCGCCTGGAGACAGCTGAAAAATGTAGATGTCTGAGAACTTTAATATTAATGATCTGGGGCCCAATGAAATTACTCACTGAAATTAATGGGAGCATTTCTAACAATGTCTTCAATCAGCTTTGGATCAGGCCCCAAAAACATAAGTGAAATCACTCGACAGTGACTCTAGGACTTATCTTTGTTTTTATTCCTGGGTCTGCATAATTATGCTGTGTTAAGTTGGGCAAATGATGTAACCTCTCTGCCTCAATTTACTTACCTGCAAACTGGGATAATACTTTCCTTCCTCACTGAGGGGTTTTAAGTCATAAATGTTTGTAAAGTGCTTTGAGCTTCTTTTGGAGGGATTAAATGGGCCTGATCCAAAGCCCACTGCAATCAGTGGGAATCTTTTTTTTTTTTTTTTTTTAAACTTCAGTGTCCTTAATAAGAGAAGTATCCTTATTAATAAAGATATTCATGCAAAGGCAATGTACTTGGCTAGCAATTTCCTTTGAAGTATAGCATTTCAAATATTTGTAAACATATATATAGTAAGAGTGAATTCCCACATGGATTAGCCTCTTTCTTCTTTTGACCATACACTGCACAGTCTGTCACCAAGAATACTAGTGTAATATCATAAATTCAACATTAATGCCTTTCATTAGGATGAAAGAGGAAGAGAATACAGGCTAGGAAGGAGAAAAGCATTACTTAGACAAACAAGAAAATTCATTTTATTTAAAAATGAAGGTAAAGTATCCGGTTTACAGTCTATCCATAGGAGATGGTTAGCAAAGAAGTTCTTTAAATGGTTAAAATCTCACTTTTAGGTTGTGAAATATGTGGACTATTAATTTTACCCAATGTTTACCACACAGTAGAACAAAAACTTGTAACATATTTTAACCAAAGCCCAAATTTCATTGGGTTTGTGGTTTCATTTCCAGTTCTTTTTGCAGCATAAATAAATACAATCAAAGAAATTGAGGATAAAAGCACCATTGATTTCCAATTGAGCCTGATGTCCCATGGCCTGATCCAAAGCTGAAGTTAGTAGAAAGATACTCATTGATTACAATAGGCTTTGGATCATGCACCAAATGCTCTGTCCAAATGTTTTTTGCAATGTACATCTTTACACAATGATACATTTTTTGAAATCAGTATTCATTTTAAAAGCTATAGTACAGTAGTCTATAGTAATAACAAAAACTACCCATCAGTATTATAAGACTTACTTGACCATTTCTGTAGTATGCAATACTTTATATGGATATATTTTGAAAATACTGATAAGATTGCTATAAACCCTCTAGAACATTTCATTTACAAATAACTTATCTGGAGTTATAAAATACCCTCTTGTGTGCCTTTACCAAAGGGATGTCTTTCTCCATGACACATTTAACAACAAGGTTGATATCCATGTGCAGGGCATGGTGTCATCAAAACCCAACTCAAAGCTGGAACTATTTTGGAGTTTTGCAAAGAATGATGAGTTGTGATAAATGGAGATAAATTATTAAAGTATTTCAACCTTTCTAGGTCCTAGCAAATTTTGACAGCAAATAAATCTTCAAAGAGATTCAATTTTGGCCTTAGCAGCTAGATATCAACAGCCTACTGCTCCCTAGGTAATCCTGTAGACCAACTCGATGATGGGAGTGTTTTCCAGCGGTAGGGGAGACTGACTATGACACAGTGACTTGAGCTATAGCAACCAATACTTTCAGACACTTCAGTGAATGGATTTGGACTGCTCTGGAGCATTCTAACTGCCATGAGTGAGCTTGCTTATCACAGGAACCTGCAAGCACCTATATCGTACTATAATGTATTACAACCCTTCCCTCCCCCCAATATAATAATGAAATAAATGGAGAGAGCCAACATTTTTCTAGAAAAAAATTCCAGCACCCGCTACCCCCACCGCCTCCAAGGATGGAGGGTGGAGCAGAGGTGTTGCTGAAACATAAGGTAACATTCATAATGAAATCACTCCACCATTGCCTTTTTTCAAAGAGCATTTGAGAATTTGTGTATCTGAAAGAAGCCTAACACCTGTCTGATGATGAGAAGAGGAAGCAGATATATTGGTGAGAACCACTCTACGGAATTACCAAATGTGAGATAAAATGTCTTTTCAAGCATATGAAGCCCTTCAGAATGATACATATAGCAGTCATTCGCTTCATTCTACAGATTAATCAGTCTAGATATCTTTCAAATATTATAAACCATTTAAGGCCTGATTTATTTGTCCTAACCTGGGCAGGATTACCACTAACTATCATGGGAGTTGTGTTGAAATTAGGACTGTGCCATGAGACCCTATATAGAATTTTCTAGGACTTGCATGTTTCAAATTAGAAATTAAGAACTTTTCTCAGTTAGGGCTAGAAAGGGAGTCGACACTGATTATAATAGAAAATAGCCTAACAAATCTCTCCTAATGCTGTAAGAGTTTCTCTTCAGCTAGAAACATAAGGGTTTTCTAATCTTTAGAGAAATATTCTTTCTTTTAGAAATGACAAGAGAAGAAAATTCACTAACCTGTATATTTATAAAGTCTGCTAAGCAGTTAATATGCAAAATATTTATCTCTATTGTCAGATCTAATTAAATTGTACATAAACTATACATGACTTCCTGATGACTATGTCTGTGATGTGTAAGGAAGCATAGTGGAACTTTGTTAAACTGTGCACTTTATAATCCACATACACACTTAGTAATTTCTTCCCAACTCTCAGCAAAGATTTAATTCCAGATTCCGTAGTGAACTCTATATTACTAAGATTTCATTATTTTGCAAAATATGGTACATGATACTTGTATATAATGAGATGTTATTAAATGTAAAGAACCATAAGCACCAGGAACAAATTAAATGAGCATTATCCTTGCTTTTTCATGTATTTGTTCACTTGCTGACTAATAGGCCAAATTTAGTAATTCCCTATGGGTCTCCCAATCATAATAAGCATGAATTATTGTACTCATAGATGTTGTTCTGTCCCATAATGCATAATTATGCTTCTTGTATTACCTTACTGATTTCAAAGATCAAATTACACAAGGACCCAGCAATACAGGTACTGACTTGAAACAGACACATCCTATAATGAATGTCACTACATTTGACAAGACAAATATATTAATAAACATATTTCTTTAGTGAGACAAGAAACTATTTTAAATTTCCCTGTATCTACATTTTGAGAGTCTGCAGGACAGCTTCCTGAATCTCTTATATGGCTAATTATAAGTATATGATTATTCCACATTTGGAATGCAATATTGAATAACTAATTTGGAATTGAGATGATGTAAAGGGGCAAGAACAGAATTTATTCTCAAATAAAATAGTTTAGACTTCCCTAGACAATCAATCAAAACCATACGTCTTTCTAATTCTGAGCAGGTTAGATGTTAAAGTAGCTGAACATTTTAGGTCAATATAAAGCAACCTAAATTAATTATTTATTTTCACACTAGTGATTTGAGAAGTACTTCAGTATCACAAATGACCAGTACCAGTTGTGCTTGTAACTTTCAATAAGTATCTTCAAGCCTCAATGATTTGTGGCCTCACAGACAAACTGAGATCCATTTTGATTTACTCTGCTGCTGCTTAGACAAAGTAGATTCTGTGAAAGACTGTGAAAAGCTGAATTAGTTAAAAGAACACTGACCAATTTCCAAGCATTTCATATTTTAATGCAGAAAAAATCTATAGCAATGCCAAGTTTAAATGCCTATATCACTGAGGCAAAGATTAAATGAGTTTTTGTCATTATGAATATTTAGGAGGGGTGTAGAAACTGAACCTGGGGAAAGCTTGCAAATACGTGGTCTAAAAGATAATGTCACAAAATTAGTGTGGCATTGGGTAGTGATCACTGTACATTAAAGGGCAAGAGCCAAATAAGCCAGACATGCAAGTACGTACAATATTAATGCCCAGGCAAGAAGAAGTAATCTCACAAAGGAGTCTGTGTATAAAGAATAAATGAAGTAGCACATACTATGCTGTTCCTATTTTGAATAAAACATTGACTTATCTATTCAATAAACAAGGAATGCTATGAGGAGGAAAACCACTACCTTTTCAGTTTAGATTTGCCCATACCATCAAATTGCATTACTGCTTCTACATGTATGCTGTTAACAAATTTTTGCACTAGGCCACATGAGAAGCAGCAGGGATAAAGTTCAATTAGTCAATTACATGGGGATTTGAGGAATAGCTTCAAAGTCTTAATAATGGCATTATTAATTCCATTGTTGAACAGTTAGGAGAGGTAGACTTCAAAAACATATAATACGCCTGTCTCTGTGACATTTTGGCATGTCTTAGATGAAATAATTTTTCCCCTCATACATACACCTATGACTGGTTTCACTGCCACTGAGATCACAAACTCATTAAATCTATCATCCAAGTGTGATGGGGTGTGGTCCCCACCCTATCCATAATAAGGGCCTGAGAGGCCAATTAGGTCACCTGGCATCACCTGAGAGCATGAAGCTCAGCTGGGTCAGCCCTATAAAACTACTAAATTCAGTTTAGAAGGGGGCTAGTAGAGTTGAGGTTTATGATGTGCTTCAGGGCCTGGCTAGGATTAAAAGTGCTTTTGTTTAGGGCACTAACTGGCTGTTGTGACTTAAAGAAAAATCTTTTTCAAATAAAAAGGCACAAAGATGGATTATACGCACTTTGTAAGGCAATTGATCACCTTTTATGGGTATGTAGGGCTTGATAAAGAAAGGGAAAAGCTTTCTGAGGAATTCAGATGTCTTAGGGTATAAAAAAAATACATTATATGATTTAGTATCAACAGTGGGGAAATGAAATATTATTAAAACCAGGCTCTGATGTTACCTGAAAGAGACAGGACAGAACAGAAGGATGCAAGTGGCTAAGTGTGAAGGAAATATAGTTGGTGGTGCTTATAGATTATTCAGTCAAGTCTGCTTTGCCATAAAAAGAAAGGGAAGGAGTGGAGGAAGGAGATTGTCAGAGGGAAAATGAGCACGGGGGTCCTGCCCTGAAATAAAAAGACTAGTGAGAAGCGGGGGGGTGAAATAGCTGTGAGGGGTTCCCATGGAAAACCCAGAAGCACATAAGGGAAGATAGAGAGGCCCATGAAAATAGCAACTGGGGCTAAGCAGATTTGGACTGCTGGTTGTAAGGTCCTTGGGCTGCAACCCAATGTGGCAGGCAGGCCTAGGTTCCCCTGCTCTCCTCTGGCATAGCGGCACAGAGCTTGAGGAGGGGGCTGAATGCTATCTGGCATACGCCAGTTGTGCCTTGGGACCTTGTAAGCTTGAAAGGGGTGGTCTAAATGGTGATCTGGCGGGAGGGCCCAGTTACCAGAAGAAAAGCTATTGCAGAGCAAGCACTGAGCAGCAAGGGGGCACCTGACATCAAGAGCTACTTTCCCCGACAGGTGAGAGGAGGCACATAGCAGTAAGCGGCAACCCTGCGTGACCAAGACAGTAGGTCACACCTGAAGTGTGAGGCAATGGTCACAAAGCCAGGAATAAGAATGGAATTGCTGTACCCTTCTGGTCAACTTCAGATGAATAAAGTGGGATGTGCCACAGCTCCTACCTGGGGAGCCAAGAGCAGCTAGTACTGGAAATGTTCTGCCAACAGATCCAGTGCTTAGTTCCTCCTGCCAATTAGCAATGCCTCTGTTTTATCCTGACTGAAGCTGAGTCACCTTGTTCTTAGCCAGGGGGCAGATTTTTAAAGATATTTAAGTACCTAGAGGTCCCTATACGCACTTAATGAGGTTTCCAAAAATGCGTAGGTACTTAATAGCTCTGGGAGTTAGGCACTTTTGAAAATAGCAGAGACCAGCCTGGTAAATGACCTCTGAGCTACAATGGATAGCTGCTGAATAGTCCAGTGATTGCTATTTTTCATACGTTTTCTTTAACACATGGTTGTAAAAAAATAGCATGTACAGTATGATTCTTGTTGTTTCCATGAGACGTTTATAAAGGGGTGTGTCTAAAAGGAAGTGGATCCCAGCAAGCCCTTGGCAATGGAGGGAAAGACTTTCCAGATGCGGGCAAAAAGCCATAGCTCATTACGATCATTCTTCTCCTGCATACCTGGTTTAAGCAGAGCATAGACGGACTTGGAAAATTTCATTCTTTTTCTCTTCCAAGTGTACTGTGCAGAATGATCATCATGGCAGTGACTAATACGTGATATCCAGGCAGATACCTCAGCTGGTTTATGGAGCCATGATCACGCCAACAGAAATCTGCCCCCAAATGTGTCTGATTCATTCCCTGTTTTGGTGCTGCCCTTTGTATACTGTATCTCTGAATTGCCTACTGGGTGGTATGAATACATTCCGTGAACACAGTGTTCTTCTTAATTCTTCTGTTTATAGTGATTCAAATGGCGGTGCTTAATACTTTATCATAATTTATCCACTTCTCTAGGCGTTACATTTTATGGCTTGACTGAAGACCTTTCCTGGTGCAGTTTGTACCATCATTGTGTAGATAAGTGATGGCAATAGTTTCCTCCAGTTACTGTCTAGTTATTTTCCAACCATATTTTTATAACTCCTTAAAAATCCTTCCTTTTGTGTTAAAGATCTGTATGCCCTGATTTCTTTTTCAAATAGAAATGGATGATTTAATGTATCCTGTCCCTTGTTTTTTATAAACATGAATGTTTTAAGGGCTAGAATTTTACTTAAAAGTTTTGTTGATGCTTGGTCCTGCTGCAAAACTGCACTAGCATTTGCATTACCAAAAAGAAAAGTTTATAAGAAAAAAAAATCAACAATTTCAACAAGATACTTTATTAAATCCTTAAGGAAACTTTTTTGTACAATAGTTCAATTTTCTCTTGGATTAAAATTGAGATTTCTTTAGTTGTTGCATTTGATGGTAATCTGATTTAAAGTATGTCTGTAATAGAAGAAACATGGAGGCGCAAGACTCACAATGACTAACAGCAGTACAATACTGGAATGGCAGAAGCAACATTTGGAATGCTGACTCAGCAATCAACTTGGGTATTCTTTCTTATTTTTTATACTATATATTTTTTATATAGTTACAGAATTATGAGTCTGTCAATTACACTAGTGCAAAACAGTCACTTTGTTAAAGTCAATGTAGCTAGACTGGCTTTAAAGCCAGTATAAGTGGCAGCAGAATTGGGCACTATGAATTTTGATGGAAAGCATATGGCATCCCCCAGAGAACATTCCATTAATGAATGATGTAATTGTAATTCCTTTATCCATTCTATATAATTAAAGGTCTTATGTAAATCTGGGCCAGCATACATTCTGTATAATTAAGGGTCAGAATCATATGTAAAGTTGGACCAGCAAGATTATGAGAATGGGTCATCTCTTCAGAAAATATATAAAAGAAAACTCAGGGGAAACCTAACAGCCGAAAGACAGGGAGATGCAGCCAACTAAAGTTAAACATTTATATCAATATGGCCCTGGTTCTGCAAAAACTTATTTCTTGGAACTATTCAATGTGTAAACTTAAACACATGCATAAGTCTTTGTAGGATTGGGGCCTATATCATCTAAATAAGTGGCCTGATTTTCAGAGGTGTTGAATATACACATTTCCTATGTGAATGCACTGTCGCTTTTAAAAATCCTTTTATTTACAGAAATGAAAAGGGTTTTCTTCCTTACTCTGTAGTTCTTCTTACTACCCTAGGGAAAGTCATGAATCAAGTTGTCACATGAGTAGACAGACTGCTTGATCCTTTATGTGCTTAAGGATTGACTTACTGTATCTCCAAAGCACAACAGGTATAGGAAGCACACTTTTAGGCAATACACATTGTTAATTGCTACTATAAGCATATTTATTTGAACTGAAAATCTAATAGAACTGTAAACTAATTCTAATAATTCCTGTAGGGAAAACACAAATTGTTGAAAAACTGAAATCTGAAACAGTGAAAACATTTTTTTGTTTTAGTTACTGCTGTATTTCTCAGCATTTACACCTTAATGATGAAATGTACCCAGCCCAGGGCCCTCTGCAGTGCTTTAGCTCTGTATAAGGATTATATAGGAGGTTGGCTAGATGAGTGGCAATGCAGAAGTGCCTTGTGCTTCCCACCTGCAAACTATAAAGCTGATCTCTGCAAGACTATTATAGAAAGTCATTTGGGGGTGGGCCAGAGGAAGGACCATGGATCTGTGTTTACATGTATCTAGAGGCCTGTGCAATTGTGCAGCTTGTCGTCTGGAGTTGTAACTGTCAGGGATTCTGAAGGTTAAGTGGAGCCAGTATGTGAGCCCCAATGTGTAGCCCATACCTTGAAGGGGGATCATGTATGATCACCGTAACCTCCTGGCACTCTACTTACATACAGCTAAGTTATTTGGGCTTTGTGCAGGTAGAGTGGAAAAGGGGTAGTGGTTTGTTTTTATTACCTATTCATGCAGATTTTGAAAGGAGAAAACCCAGTGAGCTAAAAACAAGTATAATTTCTCTTTCCCCATAGACTCTGTGCTGATAGTTACCAAACCATGTTTCAGAGGGGGGGAAAAGGCCGCATGTCTGCTTTTTGTGTAACCGTTTGAATCGTCACTCCAGGAAAATTAGTTTTGATATAATCTTAAATTGTCTGACAACTGTATCCTATTAGAAGTGACACATGGAAATACCTTCAACATACTGAATTTAGCATCGTATCAGCAGTTTAAAGTTAACAGGAAAAACTGGTAAAATCATTGCTTCGTAGCTTTTTGCTGAAACAGATCTCTCAGGTCATTTCACAGGATCATAGTGTAGGCTTGATTCCTGCATTAGCAGGGATATGGATCCATTATTATGATGAAATTACCAATAGCTGGAATGAAATTCAGTATGTAATTTGAGACTATAATATACTGTGTCTGTTTGTTTTGTTTTGGCTTTTTTGCTTACTGAAAAAGATGTATGGATTGATGCCAATAAACAAGTTTTTAATCATGTCGACATTAGTTCATTGGTAATGAGTGTGTTTAGTGGTTGGATGTTCATAATCCCAAACTGTAAAACTATTAGACAGCTGATTCGTTTATTTAGCTTAAGAAACTAATTTAAAGTCAGGTTAGAGTAGCTAAACTCTAGATTCCAGAAATGCCTACTAGTTGATTAAAAGTTATAAGAAAATTAAAAGCTATCTGAAATCATTCATCTACTGTGATTATACTAAGAATGCGCTAGGTGAAGAGTTTTCATTTCCAGACTCCTTTATTCTACCTCCAGTTTTCTTTGTTTCATAGTTCTAGGATTATCTCCACAGGTTCCCATAAGCTTCTGTGGTAACTCTCAGCTTTTTTTTTTTTTTATTTATGGGCATAACAACCTTCTTTAAATAACTTCTAAGATCAAAGGAGCTTCCATATTAAGTCTATGACTGAGGATTTAGGTCACCAAGATCTAGAGAGTCATTGGAGTAGGAGAACTGGATCCTGGATCTTCCGCATCCTAGTCATTCTCATTCCTCTCACACACAATGGCTGGGGGGAGACATAATCGCCCTTATATCTTTTAGACACAGTGGTTCAGGTACTCACCTGAGAGGTGCCAGATCCTTGTTCAAATACCTTCTGTCCTTCAGGCTAAGGGGGACTTCAATGTGTGCGTTGGGGGAGGAGAGGGAATCTTTCACATCCCAGGTGAATACCCTAACCAATGGCTAAAAGCTATATTGGGAGGTCCTCCCCCTCCTTGGCCATTTTGGGTGAGCCTGGAGGAGCATCCTGATCTGCTAAGTAGCCTCTGAGCATGGTCACCAGATATGGGCAAATACATGTTCCTTTGCCTGGGTTGTGCATCACACTGGCACTTAGGCACCCGGACACCTAGTGTGAGGCTGCAGTGAGTATGGTCAGAGAACTAGGCATGTAGGAAACTTTTACTGCAAAACAATTAGGCATTGAGTGAGATTAGGCACATACAGGGTTCAGTGGCAGCTGAGTGAGCGGTTGTGAATATCAGTGGTGTCTGATTCTGGCATTTAGGCAGCTAAAGTGGCCTCTCAGGTAAGTACTCTAACCATCAGCCTATGAAAACATTGGGCCACAGAGAACATGCATGAGTGACTCTGTAGCCTGGTGGTTGGAAAACCCAAGATCCCATCCCCCTGCTCCAATTAACTTTTTTTAAATGATTTCTCCACAGCGGAACAGCTTCTACAATAGGGAATGAAGGAGTTTCCTCCCCTCCACACCATCACCACCAGAATATCCCATAGCCCAGTGATTAGGGCGCTCACCTGAGAGGTGGATGATCCCAGCTCAAATCCCTTCTCCCATTCAGGTACGTGGGACTTGAACCTGGGGTCTCCCACATCCCATGTGAGTTCTTTAATGAGAGAAGTCATTGTCCTCCTGCTCCAACAGCATAGGTGCCTAACACCAAGAGAGGGTTTTCAGCTGAAAATCCCGGGTTGAGAGAGGGGTCTTTCCTGCAGCCCAGACTTAGACACCTAACTCTGAGCGAGCGACAGGGCTTAGCGCACACCCAGCTTGGCTTCTCCCATTGCTATCTTAGGTAGGGCACCATGTAACACGCTGGCTTCTGTGAATCCCATTCTAAGGTGCTTATCTCTCCTTATGCATTGTATAGGGAGCATATTCACTGAACTCAGGCTCTGTGAATCCCAGTGCTTTTTTTTAGCTGCCTAACTTTTTTATGGCACTAGCTCCAGCTGTCAGTGCAAATGCAGTAGGGCTGAAGCATAGAAATATTGCCCTATATTGTATTGAACTGGCATTACAGCTGAGATTCCGTTTAAATGGGGATTTGGGATCCTAATACCTGGATCTTGTTCAGCTCTTGAATTCAGCATCAGACTTCTTCCACTCTAAGTCTCTCAAGGACTCTTCAGGGAGGGCAGAGAACCACCGATCGTCTTCTCCCTTCATACAGATACCAGGGAGGGGAAAGATGAACAGTCACTCTGGACACCTCTCCCCAATCCTTGCAGGTGCAGGCTGGAGCACCTCTTTACATTCTTCTGCTACAACGATTCCCCCCTCCCCCCAAGCCCTCCATAGGCATAGCCCACCTCCCTGCAATTACATTAATATCTTTAGTGGGGCAGCTCTGTGGCCTTGTACCCTGCTTTACTAATCTAGAGAATTTTAACGTGTGGCTGCTTCTATCTAATTATCAGGAAATTCACACTGCCCTCATCATCATCATGGCATCTGCTGGTTGGCACGCTCCCCTATTGGGTTTTGCAAAGGACTCACTGGTAGGTCCCCAGTCTCCAGTCCTGTTAACGGTCTTGTGGGATGGTCCCTGTTCCCAAACCTGTAGCAGAAAACAGTCCCCTACATCACTGCTCTTAACTTAGCATCTCAGTGCCCCAGACACTGGTGTGTAGTTGCTAGAGAAACATGAATTTGAAAGAAAACCTTAACAGTTTTAAAAGTTAGTACTGTCTTTATATTTCTTACACTGTTCATTTGCTAGAAAATCTCTGCAGCCAGTAGTAGGAAAATACCTAAAGGAAATAGCTCTACCGATAGATAACTATTATGCATTAAGAATTATCACCAGTTTTCATCTCGCCATCTCATTCCCCATGAATTATTCAATACACCTATAAATTGTTGGCAATGCATTTGGTTCCAATGTAGAAGAATCCCATCTTCAACAACATTGTGTGTGTGTGTGTACACAAGATATGAAGGTAGCTTTGAATCTGAGATTCTTCTGCATGCACACTTATAGATAAAAGATTTGAATTTATACTTGTTTTAATTCTAATCTTTATACGGCTCTTACATTTATATCAGTTGTAGAGATGGACATAAGACACAAGTTTCAAACTATATTTAGACCTTCCAAAAATCCTATTTCCCTGTTTTGAATTTTTAAAGTTTACCCTTGCATTAGCATTTTTGTTTTTAAATAAGTCTATGCCAAGTCATAATGTGATTTTTGTGCTACAAAGTATCCAGTAATGAAGACATGGCGTTATTTCTGGGTGAGCCTCACATATTCTTTTGTTCCAAATATGGAACAAAATAACAGATAATAATCAATCACCGAGGAATTACAATATTTTTAAAGGTACTCTATATAGTCTTATACCAGCACTCAGTTTCCTTTCAGGGCAAAAACAAAACAAGGGTCTATTTATTTATCCCTAGAGAAAAGATGTTCAGATTAATAAAAATGTAACTTCCTACATTTGTCTGATTAGTAGGTGATAAAGTCATATAATCTGAACAGAGACAAGTCAGGGATTGTGCTGTGAGGAAGAAAAATATACTGGCAGGAAATTTGCATATGGGAAGTATGAGCTTCAGTTACTTCCATATGCCACACTTACTTTCTTCACACTTTCAAAGATCATAAAACAAACATAGACCTTCTGAAGTGTTCTCAGGTCAATTCTCAAGTCCTCCAAAGACTTCATACCCTCTGTCAATGTTCACAGGATTACTTCAAGAAGTCTGAAGACTGACTGAACTTGAAGATGAAATACGCTATTGCTGCTTCTGTTCCTGTAGATCAACTTAAGGTGAACTAACAGAGACATATTGAAAGCCTCATTTCAGATGCTTGGTTTTTCTTCAGCTCAATAGTGTTTTTCTGCTTCTATACTACTCAATGCTTAAATTGTTTTTAGAAACACTGTCAGGTTTTCCCTTTCTACTTCAAGAATGTAAAGCAATGTTAAACATGCCTATCTGCGAACCTGTGTAAGAGCATATGGTCCAGATTCTCAGCTGTAAATCTGCATAGCTCAATTTTCTTTAATGGGCCCCAATGAAGTCTTTGATTAAGATGTGCTGGTTTATGCCAGCTGAGAATCTATCCTTGTATGTTTAATTGTTTATAGAATGCTTTAGGAGTATCACATACCTTGGTTCTTATGTCACATGCTGTGTACCTAAAAACAAAATGTGCACTCCTGATCCTGAGTTTGCACCTCTCTTTGGGCCCTGCGTTAGTAGGTGCTAATTCCAAATTAGAGCTGCATAAATTCAGTGAGTTATATTAAACTACCTATAGTGGGGTATGTACACCATGCAGACAATGAAAGGGTTAAGTGGAGCTGGCATGATCAATTAAAACGTCTGGTTGCACCTGGAGTGTGGGCTGGGCCCAGTTAAAGAGGAGTCCCAGCTAGAGAAGGAAGGGGGGGGTTGTATAAAGAAAGGAAGCCCACAGTAAAAGGGGAGAGGGAAAGAACTCTACATATCTGCTCTTAGTACTACAGATTGAAGAGACCAGCTGCATTGAGAAAATGTAATCCCAACTATATATACAAAATGATACAAATAAATTAGCTGTTACCACTCAAGGAAGATGTTGGAGTCACAGATTGTTCTCTGAAAACATCTGCTCACTTTATAATGGCCATCAAAAAACCTAACAAAATGTTATGAATCATTAAGAAAGGGATATGATAGACAGAAAATACTGTAATGCTACTATATAAAGCCATGCTACATGCACACCTTGAATACTGCATGCAGTTCTCATTGCTTCATCTCAAAAGAGAGATATTAGAACTGGAAAAAGTATGGAGAAAGGCAACAAAAATTATTAGAGGGCTGAATCCACTTCTGTAGGAGGAGAGATTAAAAAGAATAGGCAGGTTCATCTTACAAAAGAGATGGTTCGGGGGATATGACAGAGGCCTATAAAATCATGAATGGTGTGGAAAAAGTTGTCAAGCAGTGTGGAGTGGCTTGCAACTGAGTGCGTACCTCAGGGCAGACTGTCGAAAGCGGCACGAACACCCCAAATTGGCGGTATGCTCTATAGTTGGATCTCAGCAACCCAGTACCAAATGTGAACTCCCAAAGTCCTACAATTGTCAGAGACAGCTCCCTTCCACACTCTTGTTTATCTGGTCACCCAAGCAAGCTGGGCTATGTGATAGATTCTCACTTATACCAAAAATCACAGATATTCCAGGTTACTCCCATCCCAAGAGACAAGTTACCTACCTAGGTTGAGTTGCAGTCAAATCTCACACCAAAAGACAATGCTGGTAGCCAGTTCTAAAGTAAACTAACTAAAGGTTTATTAGCTAATAAAAAGATGAGTTATTGAAAGGTTAAAGCAGGTAAAATATATATACATGTGGGTCACAATCTATGGTTCTAAATGATAGCACAGAGATAGTAATCTGCTAGTCTCCTAAAAGTCTCTGTCTGAGGGCTACCCAGAATAACTTTGAGGATCTGCATCTTCTCGTTCAGTTATTCCACCATGTTAGAATCCAAACAGAGATGAAGGATTTTCCTTTGTATCCATATTTATATTTGTTGTCTTTGAACACTCTGACAGGACAGCTATCGTGGTTTCTTCTTTGATGGCTGTGAGAAAGGGATGCTTTTAGCATCTTTTTATTCTGAGTGTCCTGTGCAATGATCACTCACTTTGAATTGCCCAAGATGTAGTACCTTTCTGATAAGTCCTTCATTTGCATTACACAATGCTGCTTTCACATTTGGAGGGTTATTTAGATAGTGGGGCTCATATACAATGCAAAAGTTTATTTCATGATGGGATACAGATAAGTGAAAACAATGTATGTAACATCCCATTAGTTTTCATGAAGTTTAACCCCACATTCTTATACATTTAACGATCACTTTGATCTATACTAGTACACAAGTGAATTGGCTTGGGGCTTTGGCATGAGCTGGCACTTGGTCTGCCAATGCCTCAAAAGGGAATAAAGAAGTGTTATTTACACCTTTACATAATACAAGACCCAGAGTCACTCAATGAAACTAATAGCAAGTTTAAAACAAACACAGGGAAGTAGTTCTTCACACAACACCATGTTAACCTGTGGAACTCATTCCCAGGACAAGTTGTGAAGACCAAAAGTATAGTGGGGTTCAAAAAAGAATTAGATAAGTTCCTGGAGGATAGATCCATCAAGGGCTATTAGCCAAGATGGTCAGGTGGTCAGGAATGCAACCACATTATCTAGTGGTTGATAAACCTCTGATTGCCAGAAGCTGGGATTGGATAACAGGGATCACTTGATAAATTGCCCTGTTCTGTTCATTCTCTCTGATGCATCTGGCATCACCCACTATCAGAAGACAAGATACTGGGTCATTGGTCTGACCCAGTATGGCCATTCTTATACCTATGATCAATGAGAAAGCCCCGGGAGAGTGTTCATTCTCAGAAGAAGATTCTGGCGAAAGACTTGGAGAAAGACAGAGATGCTGCCATGACAAAGCAAGGTCTGGCGATAAGCCCTGGCAAAAGGGTAGGACCTAGACCTTCAGAGAGGAATCCTAAGGATGTATTCAAGTCAGAAATGGAGCAAAGAGGCAACTGAAGAAGAATGAAAGTTTCTGCCTAAGGAAGGCAGAAATTGGTTTCAGTTTGTACTCTTGGTTTAAGATTTGTTTGAGGGGGATTACATTGGACTCTGTTACCCTAGAAGGGGTAGAACTAAAAGTGACCTGGCTGGAGGGCCAAGTCATAAGAAACAGATGACTGCAGACCCAGAGTAACTGTCAGTGTGTGGTGGGGTACTAGAGGAGGAGTGCCTGCTACACCATGTTGAGCTATGAGGGGATGTGCCAGCATCTTATACAAATGTGCACATTTTCAGATATTCTTTGCATTTTCCTTGGAACAAGGAGTTTGCTACCCACAATGTATGGGGAATACAAGAGTCCTAAAGTGAACCATTGATCCTAAAATCTGATCTAGGAAATGACATATTCATTTGAGAGATCTAAATTTATTTAGTCTCTTAGGGTATGTCTACATGCAAATAAGCCCCTGCTGGAGTCTGGGCTCAAGCCTAACTCTCCTTGCACCTACACTGCAAATGTGATAACCCAGGCCTCGGACTGAGGGTCCAAGCTCAAGTTAAGATGGGACCTAGTCAGTGATGATATCCCAAATTTCCAATAACCAGTTCTATAAAGGCAGGTGATATTTAAGAACCTATTCTGAATAGGTTCTTAAACATCATGCACACAACACCTGACACTGCACCCCAACACCCCAGCCCCCAGAACTTCAGGGCACCCTCCGACGTTAAATTGACCCTCCCTGGTCAATTTCGGCGGCAGGGAGAATCGCAGGAGAGACTCCCCGCACTGAAATTGACCCTCCCTGGTCAATTTCGGTGGCTGAGCTGGGGCATACTCTCTGCTGTGAAATTGACAAGGCAAAGTCAATTTCGGTGGCGGAGAGGGAGACTTGGCATCGCAGCTGAGAATCTCCGCTGTGAAACTCGCTCTGCGCTGCCAAATTCGAAACCCCTCCAGCACCCCGCAGAGTGCAACGGGAGGACGCTAACAACCGGTTCGCTGCCTTTTTTTTATTTTAAGAACCGGTTCGATATCATCACTGGACCTAGTGCTCTAGCTCCATTGCTTGGCAGTGTAGACATAGCCCTGCTAGACTCGGGTCTGAGGAATCATCCAGAAGTATCCCACAATTCCATGGGGCAACCTCCTTAGTCCTCTCTATCCCAACAATTTGCAATCCACTCTACTGAAAAGGGAACCACCCCTGCCTTTGCAAACAGTAGCAGTGTAGGTCAGTGTTGACCCATTCTCTTTTGGTCACCAGGCTGCAAGCACAGCTTCCTAGGTTTGCAATGGAAAGCAAACTGATTGAGTCTTTTGCAAAGTGAGTTGCTTTCTGGTAATGTACAGGGCAGGAAGTAAAGACTTACTATAGTGTACTATGTTTCTAAGGCTGCAGCAGCCATATCTGGGGAGCAGGGGAAAAAGGAATGGGTGCCATGGGCTCCAGGATATGGTTACTTTGACTCAGGTCTGCATGCTGCAGTGTAGATGCCAGATCCCTACATTTCAGCACAGATTAGAAAAGTCTTATGTAGAGGCTGAAGCCCAGGGTTACCTAACATGGGTCAGTTGAATTGAGTCCCACTAACCTTGGACTTACATTGCAGTGTAGATATACCCTTAGAGGGTCAGGTCCTGAAATATTTACTTGGTCCTAACTCAGACAAAACGCTGAGTGGCACATTTGTGTGACTAAGGACTGTGGGAAAAAAAAGAGATGTGTTCAGAGTTTGGCCATAACAGAGTATGAGGGACTGAGCACTACTAAAATCTGAATAATTCTGGGGAGTAGATAGCGGAATAAAAATTTGGCAAATAATCTTTGTTCATTTAATAATAGGAAAGCCGAGTTTCCCTATTAATCATTGCATCAAACAGTTCTTGCATGTGGGGAAGAGCTCCTTTTCCATAACCAGGCTCTAATATTAACTTGTGTGTGAATAAATTGAAGGAATAGTGATATTCCTTTATCTCTACATAGGCAATTATTGTGATCCTAACTAAGGGCAATAATGAAGAAATATATCAGCAATGGGGTCCCTGAAGTTTGCTCATCACTGGTGACTAGTCAAAACTGCTCATGAAGTGGGCACACTTTCCTTCTTAAATAAACTTTCCTCCAAGCCTCTGCAGCTACTTTTTCTCTGTCTTAGTTATGCAGAATGCTCATATCACAGGAAACACCTGATTGGAATGATAGCTTAATATGCAGAGGCACAGATCTCAAGGTACACTTCCATAAAGTCTTCTTAACTATCCTTTATTTTCTTGGAAGAATAGAAGTGACTCCTCCTTACACTTTTTTTTTTTACAGCTGTCTTTCTTTTTTTGTTTAGCTAAACTCTTCATGAAAAGTACTAATTATTCCACTTTAGAATTAATTCTACAAATTAGGTCTGCAGGATATTATCCATGTAAGCTCTTTTTCTTTTAACTGTTGGTCTTGTTGCTTTTGGTTTAGATAAACTTAGAATATTGGTGGATATGAGTAAAACTTTTATTAAAATAATGAACAGCAGAAAACAATTATTGTTTTGGGTTCTGATTAATGAACCTGTAAGACATTAAACAGACAAAACTCTGCTTGCCTCTCTTTCATACTCAATTTCCTTCAGATATTGTAAGCAAAAGGTCAGATGTCCCCCTAAGGCATTAGACTAACAGAAACTTATAAGAGCAAACCTATTAGGACTTTAACCAAAAAGTTTACATATGCTGCACTCCTAGCTAAAATCACTTTCCAGTAGTGGCTATTATTTAAGGTGCTTTAAATTAAATAGAGTGGATATACAGACTTGTCCGGGATTAGTTGGAGAAAGGATGGGTTTGATCTTCAACTCAGAACAAATTGTATCCATATCCTTTAATTTTTTTTTTTTTAATTTCTTGTCCCAAGGGAATGTTATGTAACATAAATAAAACCAAATACAGCAAAAATGAATGGGTTTGTCTGAACTGTTATAACTTTTAAAAAGTAAATATAATCAAGGTAAACTTGATCCCATAAATAAAAGCGGACTTCAGGGTAAATTTTTAACTTGAGTTGAAGGGCTCATAATCACAAAACTGTCACTGAATTATCACCAGGTTCACCAGTTACATGGGCTAGATTTTCAGATAGTATAAATTTAGTGCTGGTGATGGAGTTATACCAATTTACACTAGCAGAGGATCAGGACCATGGAGCTGAAAATTTACTAACACTGTTTAATTTTGTATTTTTTTAATGATTGCAGGATTTCAGGTTCAAAAGAAAATGGCAGCTCCTAGTTTACAAATCTTCTTAGGTTCCTACAACAGTGCAGTAGACTAAGATTTGGAGTTAGTAAATGTGAGCAAAATTTGACCCTTTGGTTATATCTGCTTAAACTTAGGTATATTTATACAGAACTTGATCTAAATATTCCACACTTACCTTCTAGCACTACCCACTCAAACAGAAGAGTTTTGTTGAATTCATACAGGGTTTTTCCACATTTTTTTTAATGAAGAATAATGACAAGATTATTTTAATTTACAAAATAGAGGAGGACAACTGGAATTGCAGGAAGGCTTTTCCTAAGCGATGAATAGCAAATACAATCAGAAATACAAAATATATATGTGCACAGATTTCTTTATGCCTTGGAAATCTCTTATCCTAGTAAAGACCAGGCCCAACCTTGTTTCACTACTTGCTTTTTAGAGTTGCAGCCTGTAGTTATGAAGTATGGATTCACCCCAGTGCTGCTTGTTGAGAACAAGAATCAATCCCAGAGCTCCCAAATTAAAATATGAGAGCTAGCACTTCACCACCTGATGATATCTTTCAAAATAAAATCTTAGGTCTAAAGGACTATGTATTTTTAAACAACATAGAGATATAACAATAATAGGGTTAATTTGAACCAATGGATCTCTTACTTTGGAACTAGCTTAGTTGATGAATCATCTATCTGACCTTCCAGTCTAGCATATTTATAAAGTACACTTCACTTTTGCAGCTGAATCTCAATATGCTTTTGTTAAATGCAAAGATGTTTGTAAACCTTAGGGTGAACACAATACAGTTTATTTTAGAGCTTTTATTTGTATACCATTAGCTTTGGCTATTTGATCATGACAAATCAAAGAGCATAGCAAGAGACAGCTAACAAAGAGCATAAGGGAAAATTACAAAAGTGATAACTTTCTAATCCATGCTGATTTTATCAATATCTCAATACACAAGTATAATCAAACTTCAGGAGTCCAGACATTAGGTGATCAATCAATGCAGGGATGATGAAGGAATTTTTTATTTATAAATGGTATTGCATTGAAAAGGAAATAAGTTGCATCCTTTGAAAGCATCATGTAGTAGCCAATCCTATGTCCCTGTAATTATCAATAGAGTTGAGTAAATGTATAATGAAAAATTTAATCAACTAATTGACCCATTCTGCTCATGGATAAGTACAAACACTGACTTTCTTTGATTTATTTGCTATTGTTTAGGTGTTGTGCACACTCTTAAAAACCAGAATTTGCTTGAAAACAGTTCTCAAAAAGCATATAGTATTGAGCTAGGGTAAGTTATATGTGGCCTGATTCTAAAATGTATTTAGACTTCCAACACCTGAGGCTGCTAAAGAAACTAGGGTGGGAGGCAAATTATTGTTACAAATCAGAATCTGGCTAGGAGAAAGAAAACAAAAGGATGAAATTGTCAGTTGTCCTAACCATGTGGGAAGAAAGACAAGATACTTCAGGATTTAATTAGGCCATAATTTTACTAGCTCATTTGGGAAATATCTGACAAACCGAACAGTGAAATACATTCTTTCCTTAATAGTTCTCTACTTTTTGGAAGGGCTTCTAGCTTCAGTGCTTAAGCCAATTTCTAACTATTAGAGATCAGGATGAGATGTAATGTGTGCATTCTCCCATATCTATGTACTGTAGGGTTCTGACATGTTCCTCTGAAGCATCTGTCACCATTGTCAGAGAGAGGACACTGGACTAGATGGAGTTCAGGTCTGAGCCAGTATGAAAATTTCTATGTTCCTGATTCCCCTTTATACTGCTCTGGTTATGTAAAGGAGTCTTAAATTGGGCATAAATATAACTTAATACTACTTGAAGGCCTATGCTCCACCAGAGTGGTGTAAATTATCTTTAGTGTAAATGAGGATGAGGCCTGTGGTGAATATGTTACAGCCCTTATTCCTCTTCAAAAGCATATGAAACATATATATTGAATATACAGAAATAAAATTGTATGAGTGAGATATAGTCAATTATTTCATAGCTACGTTTGAAACACAAAGTTCTTGCATGCCAATTCTCATCTAAGAGTTTATTTTTATGGGTGAGTTACAAAGGCTTAAAAAAGTGTTTATAATTTAAGAAATGCTGACTGACCAGAGCAAACTTCACAACTTTCATATGCTCTATGCACAATAAATACCAAGGGCTCTAGTGAAGAAAATTTCCGGCCTACTTAGACTTTATTTTTTGTTAATGAAAAAATATAACTTCTAATTTACATGTTTAACAAGAAATATACTGTTAAGGTCAAAGCCATTTTAAAAGCATTAAAGTTGAGTATTGATCACTGTCTCTTCAATCATATTAACTACCTCATTCATCAAAATATCCATTTAATATCATCCCCAGATGTTCCCAAAGACCAAAAAATGCAACTTTTTAAGCAAAGTACATTTTAAAATAGAGGATTCTTCTACTAAACTGAAGCAGGCAAAAAAGTTCCACATTTTTTTCAGCTGAGTGGAAGGAAAAAAACATTATTCAATGTATAATTAAGAAGCACAGCTACTGAAAAAATAAAATTCATTCACTTCACAATTTTCCTAGGAAATGTTCCATGACCATATAGTTATAGATGAAAATGTAAACAAAACACAAAAATATGGACTTTTTCATTATTCACTTGAAGAATTTTCCCTATTTTTTTAAAAAGAAAGGGTTAAAATAACATAACCAGTCCCAGTTTCAGTGAATTGACACAGCTCTTTGAAATTACACAAAACAACTCCAGCGAGTAAACAGTATAATTGGGCTAGATTTTCAAAATTTACTGTCTGAATCCTACTTTTGCTGTAATGTGCATGTGTTTTGCCAAATGAATGAATGCTTAGCATTCACAATACGTGCTAATGCATATTTCTGCGTGCACAGCTTAGGCAATAACTTTAAGAAACTTGTCCACACTATCTGATTACCTCTGAAGACTTCAAAATGAAGCTTTTTTTTTTCCAGGCTGACCTTGAAAATAGAGTTATTACTGATGCCAGCTTGGTGTCACTGCTTTTGGGGATGGCTAGAGGGTGGGCTGCTTACAAGCTGCAAATATGACCAGGTAGTGACACGCATGTTATCTGGATATTAGTCTCACAGCATGCCACACATCTATCAAACAATGAAACTGTAAGTACTTCTTTGGTGTACATCAGTATTGTTATTCATGTGACTCATTCTTCAGTTACATTGTAGGCTGAAATATTTGAATCTGGAAAATGTACCTAATTTGTGCTGTTCTAGGGCTTATATTTGTGCTGGCACAGGTTTTTGAAAATTTAGGCCTTTTTGTCAAGATTCCGTAGGATCCTATTGGTGTAGGCTATAATAGAAATTCACTGAGGCCCTAGTCACACAATATTGAAGTCAGTCGGAGTTTTGTAGAACCAAGCTTAGAATCACTGTATCTGGTTGCCCCAGGCATGCCCCCTACACAGCTGCAACCACTCTTTGGGCAGGGTGTCCCAGTGAGGTAAGGCTTCAGATGCTGGATGGCTGCCCCTCTGAATGGCTTTCCTTCCATCAAGGAGCATCTGCTGGTAAGGGCTTTGTAGTGACTCTGATGCTTATAATTGCTATACTGTATAAAATGTGTGTCTGATCCAAAAATAAGAAAAAGAAACCTTTGGTGGGAAACAATAAAGGAAGATACATTTTGAAAGTGAGGGGTTTTTGTAGTTATTGGTGGGGAAAAAAAAGTGCTTCCCCATTGCCCCACACCTCTGCTTCTGGAACAGAATGGGACTAAACAATTTCTGGGCATTCTGAAATATTTTGTATTGTTTTTTTATGCATCTCTGCATTCCCTGCAGGGACTAGAACCCAAAATCCCAGAAATGCCAACCTACAGTAAGTTCTCTTTTCTTTTTTGGAGCCTGATCAAAAATGCTTTGAAATTAATAGCAAGAATTCCCATTGGCTTCAATAGGCTTTGTGTAAGACCCCTAAATTTTGCATATACAATAGGTTATTATAGTTCTTATTAAATTCAGATAATTGCAGCCAAGTTGTGAGTGCTTATCTAAACAGAACTTGAACGCTGACCCTTTTGCACAAAGTAGCACAATTTTTTAGATGCTTCAAATGATTTAAAACTGCAGCTGAGCAATTCCACTGGTATTTTTTAGCAGCACCATGGACAGAATTATGGCTGTAACTTTTATACTCTGGTCCTGGTCCAGCAAAATACTTAAGCACATGCTTAATTTTAAGTGCATGAATAGTCTAACTGAAACCAATTGAACTATTCATGTAAACCTTCTCCTGTGTGACCTAATCTGCCATGTTTCCTCCTTTTCATCCATTTTCTAGAAGGCCTATCAACCTTAGTCCTCACTGCAGAAAAGGGCTAACTGTTAGTTTGACAGAAAGTCATAAAGATAAACAATAAAATTTAAGAATGAAAAATAGTTGAATTAGCAAGGCATTAATTCCAATGCTTTTAACTGCATTACTCCCATCCCTTCATTTGCATCGTGTCTTTTTAAAATGGCAACTGTCTGGGGGCAGGGAGGTTATGCTCAAAGCACTCTGTAAAGCACCTACAATCCACTTGGCACACTAAAAAATAAATTGTAGTAATAATAAATAATAAATTGTAGTAATAATATCTGCAGACTGAGGTTAGATGGTGACTGAGCTCTTGCCCTTTTTATATCTTTTCAGGAGGCACATTCTGTAGTTATGTTCATAAATCTGGACAATCCCTACTAGTGATTTATTGATTGCCGAGTTATATTCTGAGGTAGAAGAAGAGCAGGAGGCTGCTTGTCTTGCCTATTTGTCTGAGAGAAAACAAATGTATTTATTCCTATTAACAGCTCCTGTCAGTCCAGTATCCATCCTTTCTTACTTTATAGCAAATTTCGTAGTATCATAATTCAGATACATTTCTGACTCAAGCAAAACCCTGTTCCAGAGTCAGACGTGTCTCTAGTAACTTGTCAGATCTCTTGTGGAGATAATGGATTGACATCATTAATGATCTTAGCCACATATTGTTGGTAAAGTGTTGAAGGTCATTCATGATTTCCCTTTGTGTCTGTTGGGTGATGTGCAGTAATGCACAATTGTGCTGATGAGTTCACTGTTCTTGTGTGGCATTGACCAATGTTGAGCAGATGGTTGCAAAGCTGTTTGATCTTTCCATTGCTTTACAGTCAATAGCACACAGCTGAAGAAAATAGCACTATTGAAAAGATTTATCTGCAAATGTAGTAAAACCGTGCTTGACTTCCATATCTTCCCTTGTTCCCCAAAGGCAGCACATGTAAGATATTTCCTCTGTTTTATGTTACTGACTGGAATGCTTCATGAAATCAAACTAGCTTAAATTTGCAACCTGCTGTCTGTGTTAGTCATTAAGCAAAACTTTCTTTGTCTCTTGATTTGAGCTGCAGTCAACTGTTGACTGGTGTTACTAACAATTTTCATCCTAATGCTGTAAAAAACCAAATCAAACAGACTGAAAGCTGAAATTCCATCACTGTCTCACAATGTTGTGCCCAGCTATAGTATCATGTATTACCATATGGTAATATCATACACTGGTTTCAGACCTCTAAGCCACTAGTCAGTTGGACACATTCAAGGTACAAGGCCTAATTCTGTAAATCTTTACTCTTCATATATAGTCCTATTTGACTAATGGCCTCATCCAAAGGTTACTGAAAGTCAATAAATGTCTCCCATTAACTTCAGAGGAGCTGGATCAGACCCTAAATCAATGGGACTATACATGTTAGTAAAGGTTTCTAGGAGAAGACCCAATTGCTAGCAAATTCTGATCCATCATTCTGTCAATCTAATTGATGAGTTTTGATATACTGTCTTCATAATCATGGTACCTAATCACTTAATGTTATGGAGACAATTTCCCAGTTTATGATGATATGTTGAAAGCCACTATTTTCACACTGTTTGCATCTCAGGATACGTGCACATCAGGTTACCGGGTACTTTAATCTTAATCTATCTCTGTTAGTATTAGCATAGTTTTTATGATGGTAAAAGGTCAGCAACTCGTCTTTATTTTGAATCCAGCTGCACGGTATATAGTACATAATCATTGTTTCCACTGTAGTTTCATGAGCATTGAGATAATATTTATGTGAATGACTCAAAAATACATTACAGCAAGGGGTTCAGCCTTTCGTATTTGGTGGGTTATGTGAATGGAACTTCTGATTTCAATGTACTTCTTAGGAAATAGGCATCCATATAATAGAAAACCTCTACCTTTGCAATAATTGCCATCAGTGGAGCCAGTCTCAGCAGAGAGGCCAAAGACTGAATGGGCATGGACTGAACTAATGTCTAACTGATTAGGTATAGTTCCTCCACAGTGTGGTAAAAGCACATTTGAAAGTTGGAATGTTGCCTTGCCAGTGCATGGCTGTGGCTAAATAGAGACAATTAGTCTGTAAGGCTGTTCATTCACACACACTAAGTGTTCTAGTCACAGTACTAGAGTCACTTACAACAAATGCACATATAACCCCTTCACCCCAGTCTTAAAATAATTTTCAACCCCAGAATAAGAATTTAGTATCCATTATGTAAACAACGGAACAATCTGATTTCTCTGTCAATATAATAATGTGTCAATTATCACTAGAAATTGGCTGAAAAGACCTAACAGACATCTGAGCCATTCCCTGGCAAAGGAAGAGATGCTATTTGTTGTTTATCTACTTCCCATTTATAATGAAGACGTCAACTATGGTTTGGATTTGTTGTGAATGAAAGGCAGGTAAATCATGTGGGAATACCATTGTCACGTCAACATTCCAAAAGCTAAAGAATATATTCTAATTATCCCTTTGATGATGCAGGCCCATTCTTTTTATTCTAAACACTGTGAATGGGCTTGGTTTACCTCCAACAGGTGCAGGAGTTTCAACCTTGCACTTGAGAGGGCAGCTGCATGACCAAAGGCCCTCATCTTCTTGGGAGGAAAGACAGTAATACCACGACTCCTCTTGCCCAGAAGCTTTGCCAAGAGGTTGCAGCCCCCTACTGGGAAAATCCTGGAAGTGGAGCATGTCTCAAGGGTACTGGATCCCTGCTCTCTTCCTGACTGTCACTGTGTGCTGTTTCTGGACTCTACCGCTGGTGGAATGGGGTGGTGGGTAACTTACACTGTTACACTCCCAACTCCCTACAGCCTTTCACTGCTGGGTGCCTGCAGCTGTGAGCTTGCAGCTCAGAGTCTGCTGGTGGGAGTGAATTGGTCCCTAATGTTTGAAGCAATTGCTTGACTCTCATCCAGCTGCTTTACCTCAGGGTTTTCTCGTTAATTTGGCTGGGTAGTAAACAATATTTTGGTCATCTTTTTTGGCAAGTTCTCATAAAAAGAATTATGACCATCTTTAATACCAGGAGATACTTAAGAAGACACATTTTCCTTCAATTCAGATCATTACAAATTATTTGAAGATAATATAATTGAAATAACCATAAACATTGTCTTGATTGGCGGCCAAGATTAACAGATACTTTATTATTAGAAACCATTGCACAACATCATGCCGTTTTGAAGTTCTTCCCAGCAATCAGGTGAATTATTTATCATGCTTTACATCAGGTGAAATTCCTTGGACTCTGACAAGTCTACATGATCTTCCTATACAAAACTACGTTACTAATGCATTAATGATATATGACCAGGAATTGGGTGGACAGGTTGAGGACTGGGTATTTGGATCTGGCATTGACTCTAGACATGTTCTTGATATCTCTTGGGCCTTTACTACCAGTTAAAAGCAAGATTATTTCAAGTAAAACCAAGTCATGTATCCTATTATTTCATTTTCCTTTCATTGTCAGTAAATTCTAGCCCAACTCTGGGTTCCAAATGACAGTCCTAATGTCAGATCCGAACAGATGTTTAACACTTTACAATAGTGCATCCAATTGAAACATTCAAATATAGACACTGCAGATATTGTATCATAGTCTTCAACTACATTAAACAGAAGCCAGCCTTGCTCACTGTGATAAACTTCAGGGATATCTTTTTCCTGCTTTTAGGTTGTTTGGCCTAATTCCAAAATATCAACCTCCAAAAGATACAACAGTTGATTTTGTAGTTTTAGATAAATAACCATTCCATTCACAAATGCATTA
>ML675617.1:578580-699140 GCA_007922155.1 Mesoclemmys tuberculata | reverse complement strand
ACATAGTCGTCTTCATGACCATCTAATTGTCAAATTTTTAAGGGATACCATTGTAAATAATTTTTTTTAAAGCATCCTAGAGTCACAAACGGCTGTTAGAAAATGCTTTAGAGAGACAGTATAGGTAGGAACTGTGGGCTAAACTTTAAATGGGCATGGCTATTGCGCATCTAGATAAGCCAGCAAGGGGGTTGTGAGGTGATTTTCATGTTCCAGTGCAAAGTTTACAGTTGATGCAGGGGTTGCAGCCCACAAAAACTTATTCCAGTAGAAATTTGTTAATCTTTAAAGTGCTACAGGACACTTGTTGTCTTTTTGGTTTTTTTTTTAAGCTATGGAGTTTTGCACAACTAGATCGATCTCTTAAAAACTGGGTAGAGTTACAAAACTGGGTGTGCAAGTCAATTTGTCAAAATAAATTAGGTTTGGGGAAAATGTCATTCCAGACAAGCAATTCCAGATGAATAAGGCCCATTACTAAGACAAATAATAAATGACAGTATCACAAGGTTGAATCAGTGCTGATTTCACTAGGAAATAAGAATACTAGATTTTAAAAAAAGGAAACCAGTGAAGGATAATACATAAATTACTTTTTATTTTTGTACAGAATCCATTTTGTAACAGCATAGCTATCTGATTTTTAGGTCACATGCAAGATACAATTAAAAGTAAAAGTAAGATCCAAATGATTTATGGAAGCCAGGATGTTGGTGACAGAATGAGAACAGATTTAAGACAAATTATCAATAAAATATATATTTCGTATAAATTACAGCAAAAGGAAAATGTATGTTTATATCCAATGTGATTTATGCTAATTATTCAATGTTAATTCACTAAAGTACATTTGAGAAAGGAAAAGAGCAGGCCTAGTTTTTCTTTTATTCATTGAAAGAAATATGACTCTAATGCAAAGGGAGAAATATGATTAACAATTTAAGAGTGATTATTATGAAAAGCAATATCGGTCAGATTGCAGCTCACACATAATTCAGCCAATCTTCTTTCACCATGAGATTTGCATTCTTTAAATTCAAAGCTTTATAGATGGATGAAGCCTGCTCACTATTCATCTCTGCCACGATCTAAGAATTAAAAGGCTTCTTGGTGACAAAGCACAAATTAATCATGTTTATTGTGACAACCATGACTGTTATAAAACAGATACTCTTATAACACTTACCCTCTCTTCCCCGCCGCTCTCTTCTTCTTCAGAACTTATTGAACCTACAGTTCATGTCTCTTGAGACTGGATGCTAGACCACCATTCTTTCTATAGGGAAATAAATATTGGGGGCAGATGCAGTGGGATTTCAGTGGTGCGAATGGACTACATTTTGGTAACAAGACGGATAGCCTTATGAGATCTGAAGTTGTAAAATAATTTAATATGCCCTTGATTGCTCCGGGTTAAAATTTTAGTAATTTTTTAGAAAGACCTAGATATTTCACCCTTTATGTATTTATTTATTTTCTTAGTATCTGAGGCTGAAACTCTGTTCTTTCAGATGGTAGTGAGGGGAAGGTGGGAAATCTCTGAATTAGGCCAGGTCAGAGATGGTCCATATGTTCTGATGTTATTACCATAACTAAGCTTTATAGAGGCCTAAGAATACTAAGGGCCTTGAATTTGTAGAACTACAAGGGCCACACACAGGCAATTGTGACTCTTATAGCTTTGTCCTCAAGACAATGCTTCATGCTTCATGATATTGTTAAACAACCATTGCTATATTGCACTATGATATCACCACAGATGATAGAATCTCATCTGATGATTTCATTCTAACCCTCAAATATTTCAGGACAATTTTAAAGTCCTACCAGGAAATATAACTCCATTATAACATAGATGGATGACAACCGTATTAATCTAGGTCAGGCAAGCAAAGTTAAAGGCAAATCTTGCACTCCTTACCCCCACAAAACTCCTGTTATAGTTAGTTTTTCTGTAGTTGTTGAACAGGAAATTGCTGTGGTACCTCAGACATGCTGTAATGGCTGGAAAATGATGACTCTTTACTTTGTCAGGATCATCCACAGTCAGTGTGTTAAACTGAAAGCAAATCATTTGTCCTCCTTGGGCTTCATTCAGCTCAGCCAACAAAGTGGGTAGAAAAGTGTGTGTGTGTGTGTGCGCGCGCGTGTGTAGGGAGGGGAGGGGGGGGAAAGGGGGAGAGGAGAGAACAGGTCATCACAGAAAACCAGATGCTGGAAATTGAGCTGAGCTTTCAGGAGTAAATCCTTTCTAACCAATATTAGCATGGTACACTCAATGAATACACTCAGGCTCTTGACAAAGACTGAGTCTACTATACCAGATTAATATCAGGAATAAAGATCCTTAAAGATTTGTCTTCTCTCGACTTGGTGAAGCATTAAACTCCTTTTCCAGCTGGGTTGCTGTTATTCCTGTGGATGCCACTGCTGTTACTTTGCAGCAATGGCAAGAACAGCCAGGGTGTCATTTATGAACCTTGTATAAAGAAACATAGTCTGTCCTGACTTTAACCAGCCACCATTAACAAGATGCTGATCCAAGCTCACAAGTCCCACCAAAGAACAACAGAACAGCTGCATTATTGCTTAAATACACAGAGGGCTTAACTCCGTTACTTTGTGATTTGTTTCTTTATAGTCATCAGGGGCCAACTGCCTTTTGCAAATCAGATGGCTGTTTTGCTGTAGTGTTCAAATGGAGATTAGGAACAGGTTTCTTGGAGCAAAATGGACACTAAAGCTTTACTGAAGACCCGTGGGGATGAGGATGTGGGTGGAAAGAAGAGCTAGAGTAAAAGTCTGAAAATCTCTTCTTAAAGCCATCGCTAAGCTTTATTCCAGGAACTATATTAAATTCATATTCTCTGCTCATAGTAGTAAAAATACTGCCTTCAGGCACAGATCTTATGGAAAATATATTCTCATCAAATCATAAGGGCTCCTGCCACTAAACTTTGAGACATACCTTGTTATTGAAGGTATTAGGAAAGAGTCAATTTGATACTAAGAGTGTTTAAAACGAATCTCTAAAAATGGTAGAGACCATTTAAAATGCAATGTATCTTTAATATAAAAGCCATTTTATTTTTCCCCTGCACAGGGAAAAGCAATGAGGTCCTGCTCTTCATCTAAGGAGATATTATAGGTCTTCTGATCTGTAGTGGAGCCAACACCCCATTACATGACTGCTAGTTATGGCTGGATTTTAGTGGGAGTCTGGTAGCGCTCGGCAGCACAAGCTGTGTTTTAATTTTTTTGGAGCTAGCAAGTCAGGGTGAACCTCAGGTGCTTGTTTGCAAACAGCAGCACCAATAAAGTATCCTCTGATTAATTACAACCAATTCCTGACTCTTCCTTTGCATGAGGAACACTACAATCTTTACATAAACTGTAAAACAGTCCTGATAATTTAGGGATGGTATCAAGCCATTCTTACATGGTTTTTCCTCCACAGCTTCCCAGCTAGATTTCTGAATAACAACTCATTGGATCTAACTGAAGCCAGAATTTCAAAATTAACTGTGCCAGAAGGCTAGACATTTTTATTTGAATTCAGGATGTACTTAATCATGTTGACACACTTGAGGATGAGGTCCTGCAGTGTCTGCAGCCATTGCTTGTAATCTAAGGATCATTCTGCTAAAGAGCACTGAAAATCGTCAGCTTGATTATTCCAGTATTTCTCATGGGGTTTTTTCCCCAAAATATGAATGCAAACAGTGGATGAATGAGGTGTTGTCTTGAATGTGATATTAAAATAGGGAATTATGCATGAGCATGGAGAAGTGAAATAGAAGGACTGGGAGGAGAGGAAATGATGTCATGAATCAGATAACATCTTTATCAGACATAAAGGAAACATCAGGACATTGGGTTCTTAGAACTGAAGAGATGGACTGGCATAGTTTTCTTCCTCACTTTTTTCCTTTGCATAGTCCTAATCAAGGAAAATTGTGCGTCTTTTCAATGTCTGAATGCTTGTCCGTGGCAAGAAGTCTTTTCAAATCTGCTGAAGGCTCTTGTTTTTAGTGCCAAATGCAGAGTATGAATGAGTTAGCTGAAGACTCACCATCACAAAACTCATGCTCTTCACAGTTTTTCCACACCATTTTTTTTGTTTTTTGCTTCCAGAGTTAGAGCAATTTTCCTACAGTAGAAAAGCAGCAAAGGAAAATGAGTAAAAGGAAATGTTGTGTCTATTACCATGGGTGTGACAGACAGAACCCCTTTAAAATTCTTTGGTATGGAAATTACACGATAAGAGTTCAGATACATTGTTCTCAGGAAATTGTGCTCCATGCAGCCCTCTGGGCTCTTAACTCAGTGCTCCTTGTTGCTCTCTTGGTCTCTTCGTCTTTTAAGCAGACTCATGCCTTTTCTCTCATTAGCTCCTGCGCTCATACCCTCTGACCGTGTGCACCATGCACCACCACTCTTCTCCATCAAAATGCTCCTCACTTCTTTCCATTGCTGAACTCTTTAAAAATAGGACCCAGGGAAATATAGACTAGTCAGCCTAACTTTGATATCTGAAGATACTGGAACAAATTATTAACAATCAGTCTGTAAGCACCTAGAGGATAATAGGGTTATAAGGAATAGTCGGAATGGATCTGTGGATGATACCAAACTGAGAGGGGTTGCAAGCACTTTGATGGACAGAATTAGAATTCAAAATGACAGACTCATAGACTATGCATCTATGGTAGGATGGTGGTAGTACTACTGGCAGTTAAACTTAAAAAACCTGGGCATGTTTCCTCTTGAGAAAAGAAGACTGAAAGGGGACCAGATAGCAGGCTTCAAATATGATAAAGGCTGTTATAAAGAGGATGGGGAGCAATTGTTCTTCATGTCCGCTGAAGGTAGGACAAGAAGTAATTGGCTTACTCTGCAGCAAGGAAGATTTAGATTAGATAATAGGAAAAACTTTCTAACTGCATGGGTAGTTTAGCTCTGCAAAAGGCTTCAAAGGGAGCTTGAGGAATCCACATCACTGGAGGTTTTTGGAAACAGGTAGGATAAACACCTGTTAGAGATGGTTTAGGTTTATTGGGTCCTCCTTCAGCCAAGAGACTGGACTCGATGACTTCTCAAGGTCCCTTCCAGCTCTACATTTCTATGATTTCTGTGATCCACCTCAACCCACATTCTGGACACTGTCCCAAAAGTTTAATTTATTTAAAACCCAGGCACTAGCAAACTGCATCCATCACACATGTCTTAAAACTGTCACTGTTGTAATCTGTATTCCCCTGCCCCCATTCCCATTCCCTCTTTCTTTATGGACAACTCTTGCCATGATGTGTATAATATTTAAGTTCTACACCAGTCCTGCAATGAGCAGTGTGCAGGCAGACACCTGCATCTCTGAGGTCATAGGAGGACTGGGAACCTCTAACTTTTTTTTTTTTAAAGATAAACAGGATTGTTGATCATACAAATTTGCCTCTTATAAGCAGTTAAGAAAAGTTGATAGAAACATAAGATAAGGGAATATAGCAGAGCCATATAAGACAGTATAAGTTATGAGGTACAATAAGTATATACATACTATTAACTATCCAAGGCAGGAACCTGTCATTGTTCATTATTTGACAAGCACCAAGCACACCTATGGTGTTATAGACATAATATAATATTGTTAGTTTGAGTCCTAGACAATTTCATTGAGCTACCAAACTGTCCTTTGTTTAATTAGCGCTAGACAACTGTACTCTGCACTCTTATTTAGTACTATACTACATAAGCTTGAAAGTACCAGAAGATTAGCCATTTTTCTAGGTGTTTTGATGATCCTCAGGTGTTTGAATAGCTTAACAGGGGTGTTTAATCAAGAATTTTCTCTTGAAGCAGATAGGGACTATTTAGCTCAGACTTGTTAATTTATTCTTCTACCCCTCACCATTGAAGTCAGCTGGAGTTTTGCTATTGGCTGAGTGGTGCATGACTTGGTCCTGAATACTGCAATAAACTTGATGTTCCTATGTGGGCATTGTGTTAACTCCCAGAACAACATCCAGCTAGCACAGGACTCCCTGATACCTTTAGGCCAGGAAAAGGAAGTATGGCCTGAGATCATGGGGACTTGGCTCAGGAGAGAGCAGAAGCAGGAGGCAGAAGCCTGGGAGCCGGCTATGGAGTGGAACCCAAGCAGTTTAGGGGCTGGGAACCAGACTAGCAAGCAGCCAGTCATTGGCAAAGGGGCTGATGGCAGCTGTTGCTGGTGGATAGCCAGGAGTGGCCTGAAAATGGCAGGGCTGTACGTACATCTGAGACTGAAGGACAGGATTTGGCTGTGGGATCTGCAGGCTAATGCATGGTTGCCCCTGGAAGGGGGTGGCCTACAGTGAAAAGAATTCCCTCCTTCGTAGCCCTGTATTGGATTGAACTGGGTGATGGCCTGAGACCTGTTGTGTGTTATCTTTTGTAATGTAAAGCAATCCTGCCTAGGGTGATTGCACTGTTGATTTCTGGCAGCCCTAGAAAAGCAACGCTTTGTTATTCATTTGACTCTGAATGTTTATGTGGACCCACTAATGGCTACAGCCCAAAGGTCCTTGCCCTTGGAGAACCTACAGTATTTGCCTTTGGGCATGTAGTACATCTAGCTTGCTACTAGACATCTAGGGGACTGGTGTACCACAGTACCCACAGGGACTCCCTGTGATGGAGTTAGTTACAATACTTTTGCATTGCACGGCTTTTATTGAAAGGAAGGGAATACAGGGAGACCAAATGATGGGCCTGCTTTCTTTATACCATGCTTCTCCTGGTGATGTGATCCTCCAGATGCTTATAAATTGATGTAAAAGTTAAAAGCCCCTGATCTTGTAGTTTGATCTATGCAGGGGGACCCAGCTTCACTGATAGCATAGGGACAGCTGGTTGGGTGTCTTCTGTTAGGACTCTGGCCTTTGGAACTTGCTTCTTCCATTGGACTGTAACACCCCAGGTTTGTTAGACCATGCAGAATGCTCTGAAAGCTATCTTTTCTTTTTTTTTCGTATAAAATAGGACTGGTCAGCAATGGTGTGGGATTACGTGGGGCGGTTAATTAACTTTGATTATATTTATTACTGTTTAGTTGATTCAGTTTGAGTAACGGGGTTAAAAAAAAAGAATTAGATAAGTTCATGGAAGATAGGTCGGTCAATGGCTATTAGCCAGGATGGGCAGGGATTGCTGTTTGCCAGAGGTTGGATCACTTGATTACCCATTCTATTCATTCTCTCTGAAGCACTTGGCATTGCCACTGTCAGCAGATAGGATAGTGGGCTAGATGGACCATTGGTCTGACTCAGTATGGCCATTCTTATGTAATTGATGGGTTGGTTTGAGTATACTTGCCCAGGTCTCATGGATGGCTCTTTTATTGTAAAATAGCAAAAACAACCAACCAAACAAAATAACTAAATAGGATTGCCTACAGATTTTGTGTCCCATGGAAATCAGGGGGGCCTCAAATGTGTATAGGGATCTGCCTACATGTCACATTGGAAGACCAATGCCCCCAAAAGGAAAGCAAATAGTTAAAATGTACATTTGAGCAATTCAGAAATCTGACAGAATCCGAGAAAACAAGAAAAGATGAAGAAGCAGAATAAGTATCAGAGTAAGATGATGAAGAATATAAGAAAATGAACTAGATACAGACTGAAGAAAAAAGACAGAATGAAACAATGATCAAGGAGTGAAGAGAGCTAGGATTAAGCTAGAGGAAGTTGGGTGCAAGAAAGAACAACCAAAGAGAAATTGGGGGAGAAGCAGCAGGGAACAGAAAAAAAGGGGAGAGACACTGAACATTTTTTTTTAATGGAGGATACATGAGTCAGAAACACAAGTTGCAATTTTAAAAACTTTTGAATTATTAGCACAAAGAGTTGTGTATGTAGTGTAATTTTCTTATTGTTCATGATCTATTACAAAAGAAGTCAGTATTTTCTCTGTCAACTCTAGATTGGATCGTGGTCCTAGAAATACAAGACACCTTCTGTAGCATCACTCTTAAGCTGGGGAAATGATGATTTGTATTACTTTTAAAAAAAATAATTACTGAAAATGTGGCATGCTGAGAGGTGACACTCTCAAGAATATGGGTTTATGGTGCAGCAGATTCATAAAAGGGCTGAAAACAATAGGGGAGGAGCAGATATGTGGCTTATGCAACTATCTCTTAAAGGAATTCTAATGTGAATATTATTTCTGCATGCAGCAGACAATACAAAAAACCTGGATGAGCATAAAAGTAAAATAAAAAGAACAATGAGAATTTATGAAATGGTGCTTAACCATTCTAACAATAGGATAGACACTAGCATTCACCTTTACAGAAACACTGGTTGTTTTGAAACCTGAATATTTGTTAGAGTCTTTGAATATTTTATGCAAACTGTGAACAAGATGCCAATTAATTAAATTAATTAGACATCCTAATTTTGTTCTTCTAAACCTAGCTTTAACTTCATTTCAACCTTTTAGACTAAAAAGATATCAAATAGTTTAGGATTATGTGATAAAACAGATGCCATGGTCATATAACTTCCAATCTGCTCTGTTCCTTCTTTAGTAATAAAAGGCAAAAGCTATGCTGATTTATTAAGCAGTCTAATATTAGTGAACTCCAGGAACACATGGATCAGTTTAAGTCAGGCTCAAAACCCCATAATTTAACTGATTAGTAACTTCCAAACCAAACTCACATTTATTCATAATATATTTATAGCATAGTTACTATGTGCTATTCATTCAGGGTTATTCCCTAATCCAATCGTAGACTTTTCACTTGTGTCAATGGGATACCTGAGTATGGACATGGGTTGTGTAACTGGATGGCTTGCTTCATGGGCTGGAGAGTCGGGGACTAAATTTACCCTGATTACAAGATAAGCCTCACATAAGTAGGACCATTAATTCCCTATGAAAGGGTAGTAGGTGGCAATGTTCAGGGAACAGAAGTCTGAGGTAGCGTAGCTGGCTTTGAGAAGCTGCTGTAGGGGGAAGTTTGGCTCCTACAAATACCCTGGCCTGTGACCCAGCTCTGAGAAAGAGGCCTAGAAAACTCTCAATGAAGTGGGGAGAATGAATTGGGGGCCAGTATGTGCTTAATGAGGGAATAAACTGGACCCCAAGTGAGGAATGTTCCAATGTCCTTTGGACTGTTGATAGTTTAAGGAGCCCTGAAGAAGTGGGAAAATAAAGGCAGGGTACTGCAGAAGCAATCTGGCCACAAGGGAGCACATGGGAGGCAGCCAACTGTGTTATAGCTGGTGTAGCCCACAGGATCTCTGAACTGCCTCCACTCAGGGAGGGAAGCGACCGTGGCAGGGAGCTAAATGAAGGAGATATTGCAGTACTTGTGACAACAGCAGACGCAGGCTGTTCTCTTGCGACTTCCACATGATCAGCAGAGGCAGCTGCTGGTGGTGTAGGTGACTCAGCAATAGTGGCACGAGCAATTGAGATATGCCCTCGGTTTCTGTTTCCAGTGTGGGGAAGTGGGTGGTAGCTTGTTCTTGATGGGGAGACAGGGTCATCAGCAACAAAAGGAAGTGGAAGGATGGACTAGGGGGAGGGCAGAAGGAAAAGCTTGTTTTAGGTGTGGAAAGGTCAGGCACAAAGTCAGGTTTGCCCCTTGAAGAACCAGGAGGGGAGAATTCTACAGGGCAAGGGAGATAATTCCTCAACCAGAGTGGCCAATGGGGAGAGGGTGCAGCAGATCCCGCTACAGGGACCAGAGGAGAAAAAGGTCTGCAGAGTGACAGCCCTCAGGATTGTGGTATGATGATGCACTCTACCAGCAGAGTGCAAGAACTAGATAAGGTAGCCAAGGCTCCAGGATTGTCCTGGAATCTCTAGGAATTAAAGATTAATCTTTAAAGACTGTCATGTGATGAAGCCTTCAGGAATATATTGAGCCAAAATTGGCAGCCCTGGGTAGAGAAAGGATCCCTGGGGAGAGATCCTTTCTCTACCCCATCTGGGGGAGAGGAAACTGGGTTGGGAGGATGACCTGGAGAGGCTCAGGCTCTGAGTAAAAGAACTGAAGCACAAAGCAGCGAGAGGCTCCAGAGTGGAGATTGCCTGTGAGTGAAGCAGAGCAACTGCAGGCTTGGGTTGAAGAGGTCAAGCAGCAGCAAATGTCAGTCCTGGTGAATGTGTGCTCAGAGCACGGGAATGCTGAACGAAAGGCCAAGCAAGTCCAGGCTTGTGAGAAGAAGACAAGTGTTGCTGCTGCAGTAATGGCAGAACTTCCTACAGCTGCCAAGAGGTGCAACTCAGCTGAGAGGGGAGGCTGTGAAAAGTTTTAATATAGCTAAATGTATACATCTGGGAACAAAGACTGTACCCCATACTTACAGGATGGAAGGCTCTACTCTGGGAAGCAGTGACTGAGGAAGATTTGGGGGTCCTGGTGGATAAAGAGCTGAACAAGCATTCCCAGGGTGATGCTGTGGCCAGAAGGGCTAGTGAGATCCTTGGATGCATAAACTAGGGAATCTCCAATAGGAGCAGGGAGGTTACTTTACCTCTGCATTTGGCACTGGTGTGACTGATGCTGGAATACTGTGTCCAGTTTTGCTGGCCACATTTCAGGAAGGATATGGATGATGGATGGAAGGGTTCAGAGAAGAGCCATGCGAGTAAAAGAATAAAGGATTAGAAAACATGCCTCGTGCTCCTTCAGTTTATCACTATCTATTTAGCTTCACAAAGAGAAGATCAAGGGGGTGACTTGATTAGTCTAAGTACCTACATGGAGAACAAATATTTAATAATGGGCTGTTGACTCTAGCAGATGAATGTACAACATGATCTAATGGCTGGAAATTAAAGCTAGACAAATTCCGATTGGAAATAAAGCACAAATGCTTAATAAGAGAAAGTAACCATTGGAACAATTTACCAAGGGTGGCTTTGGATTCTCCATCATGGACTATTTTAAAGTTGGGATTGGATATTTTTCTAAAAGGTAAGCTGGAATTATTTTGGGGAAAGTTCTATTGCTTGTGCTGTGCAGGAGGTCTGATGAGATTATCACAACGGTCCCTTCTTGATTTAGAATCTATGATGTTGACTCTCTGGCTGAGAAGCATTGAGTAGACATGGCTGTTTTGGAAGAAGTCAGGCAGGAGGCCCTGAAGGAAAAGGAAATGAGTTGGCTGAGGGGCATCAACCAATCCTAGAAGAAAAGGAATTATCACCGTTAGTGAACTGGAGGGCTGGTGGTCTGAGAAGCATCCTGGCAAAGGGAAAAAAATAAGAAAAGACTGTAGAACTTGCCCAGAGTTGTGCAAGACCCTAAAGGGTAGGGAGCATTGGGTAACAGGGTGGATTGCCTCACAGGCTAGCAAGCCTGGACTTGAGCCAACTCTGATTATAGAATGAGCCCCACCTGGACAGGATCAGGTAATTCCCTATAAATGGTATCAGGTGGCTGTAGTGAAGGGTGAGGATACTCCAGTAACAGAAGCCTGTGGAGCTATAGCTGGCTTGAAGAAGCAGCTGCAGGAAGCAAGTTGACTGCTGCAGGGACTTTGAACTGTGACCTGGCTCTGGGAGAGGAGTTCTCCAACCCTCTAAGGAAGGGGGAAAGATCCTGAACTGGGGTTGGGGCCTGCTTGGATGCTGTGTACTGAATAAATTGGATCCCAGGTGAGGAATATTGTAATTTCCTTTGGACTGTTGAGATTTTAAGATGCCCTGGAGAAAGTACTCATCTCTGTTTTCCCTGCAGAGGAATCCTGGTCATGAAGAGGCACACAGGAGGCTGCAAGCCCAGCAAAACTGGTTGTTACAGGCTGTATACAGCCCATGTTGGACCAAATCTTGCTGCCCTTACTTACAGCCCAGTTCTGCTCCTCTTGAGTCAATTAGAAAATCTCCAATTTATTTTAAAAGGAGCAGGGAAAAGCCTAGTCCTAACTCAGGCACAAGTTCCATTGACTGTGAGGAATGCAGAACTTGATCCAAATAGGATGTGCTGCTGGAGGAGGCCCCGCTAGCAATCACTGCACCTAGGTGTAAAATACAATCTGTTTTTTCTAGAACAGAGACTTGAATTAAGGGCTACGATGGAAAAACAGAAAGGTGACTTTTTTTCCAGCTGAAAGAAATATTAGGCTCACCTTTCACTCATATTCCAGGTTTACTTCCTGATTCTTATTTTTACAATTTACTGGTGTCAGTGATATAATTTTTTTGTCAGTAATTAAGGATAAATGGAAACTCTAGAGTCAATTTCTTTCATTTCAGCGTTCAACTGGAAATCTCCAAAGTCAGTTTTAAATTCTGAGGGTTGAATTATATAGCAGCCAGCTTTAAAATGCATATTTACTATGCCACACTATTATATCAAAGAGAACATTATATATTTTAAATGTACGTTGGCTATGCTCACTGGGAAATAAGTCAAGATGCTATAGTTTTGTGTGGCAACTGAGCAAATGCTGGCCCTTTTCATTAGAGATAATTGCAAGTCTATTTAAAAAGGCACTTAGGCAAAGATTTTAAAAGGTATTTAGGCATCTAAAGATGCCAATTGGCACCTGGTAGGATTTTCAAAAGCAATGAAGTGCCTATTGGCATCTTTAGAAGGCTAAATGCTTTTAATCTGGCTTTAGGATTCTAAGTTTCATTTTTTTCAGCTGCTTTTATTAGAATTTATGCTCGTTATGTCTCTAAATCACTTTTGAAAATGGAACTTAGGCCTCTCAGTCACTTAGGTCCCTTTGAAAATGCTACCCTGGGCCCATAAGGCAATGTTTGTTGCTTATAAAAAAGTGTTTGTGGGATAAATATTCAGAGCAGTCAAATGAGTCTGTCCTCATTAGGCTTCTGAAACTACAAGAATCCCTTTCTTTAAAACACTACTTTTACTCTAAATTTGTATTTAATACAGTGATCTTGTAAACATATGAGTTTGTGGTCAACATGTGTATGCTGATATAATGGGAACATTCTTCCAAAACACTTTCCTGTGGAATTTTTTTTTTGTTTTATAGTCACTTGCTGGTTACTCTGGAAAGGAAGCTGTTGTTTGGGATCTATAATGGAGTATGGCATGAGGTGGAGCAGAGCAAACTCAAAACATTAGATTATTTAAATACAGTCCAATTAAAATAGCTAAAAATTGTTTAGGGAGGTAGTGGAATCTCTGTCATTAGAGATTAAGAGCAGGTTAGACAGACACCTGTCAGGGATGGTCTAGATAATGTTTGGCCCTGCCTTGAGTGCAGGGGACTGGACTAGAAGACCTCTTGAGTTTCCTTCCAATCCTTTGATTCTATTAATGTATGTCATTAAAGGCAGAAGTTTCAACTACTATTTGCAGTGCCTTGGGAGCATTAGTGTGTGTGTGTTGTAATGTTATACAGCAGTTGTACTCTTCCGTCTCCTCCAACTACACAGTTCTTAATCCAAACCGAATATCAGATTCACAGGTCAGCAGACTGAAACCACGTTATCTTTATGAATTGTACTTATTCCTTCTTCCATCCTTGATAGTTAGCCTAGGCTGCTCGTACCTGACATTCAGGTGGCTCTCACATGTACGTCAGCTTTGTCTTTGTAATTTACCTCTAGATGGCTAAAACAAAATGTGAGGGCTGGCTGGAGAAACATTCTTGTAGTGAAATGATTTTTTGCTTGCTTGAATGGATGAAGAAATTGCTGCAGAAGTTACTCCATTGTCGTCGGTGGAGTTATTTTTCACTTACAGTGTACAGCTGGGGTAAATTAATTGAAGACAGAGTGACTTTAAATTGAAAAAGTAATGCAGCTGAGTTCAGAATCTGGGCCAGTACTTCTTCTGCATCAAGAATTGGATGATTATGGCAATACCATTACCTCCTACTCTTGTATGATCTAGTACAAATGCAAATGTTTGCTCTGGTATATCCTTCTACATTAGTGCCAGAAAAACCCTCTGCATTTCCTTCTGTAGCCACCTGGCCTTCTGTCCAAAGCTGCTGCTCTTTGATCTCCCTCCTTTCGGTTTACTCTTAGTTCATTTGGTGGTTGCCTGTTTTTCCCCAACAGCCTAAGGAAGAGACCTGTGTAACTGTACAGTGTTCCCTTTGACTTGAAAACACATTGTGGTTTTGTGCTAAGAATAGTTAAAGAAACAGGAGTGGTCTGATGATTTTCATGGGCTAATCATGTTTCACACAGGAAGTGTTCAAAACTAAACAAATTTTGAGACTCCTGCTTGTATTTTGTGCTTTAAGCAAGGAAAAACTGAAACAGATCCTGTGACAAAACTGTAAGTGAAATATACATGAGCCTGAGTTAGAAAATTTCTACAATTACCTCAAAAATAAACAAACCTTTTTCGGGTCAGGCCTTATTCAAACCACTGCTGAAACCAACCTAATTATCTGCATAGTCAAAGGCAAATGGCAAGCCCTGCAGCTTTTGTGGTTTTAAAAATTAATGAACATTTATTAAACAGCTTTAAAATCTTATGGTGATAGAAAATCCAATCCTGTGAACTCTTAAGTAAGCTGGTGTTCCTACTGACTGGGATCATTCATGTGAGTAAGGACTATTCATAGAAGCAAGTATATGCAGGCTCAGGCAATCCAAAAAGTCACTTGCTAAAAACATTCACTAGAAATATCCAAGATCTGTTTCTAAAATAAACTCCAGAACTAGGTTGATGACAGTTGTTTTGCCTGAAGCAAAAGTGATCCCCTTCACTGACTTTTTCAATCAGTAGAACAGAAGAAGCTACTCTAGCAATAATTCTTGTTCCCATGTTTAAACATTGGAAAGAACTGGAGAAGTTGGCTGATCCATCCTAGTTCAGCTGTTCCATTTATGTCATCAAGGCAAAATGGGTAAGAGTCAAAAAGCAATTCCTTTAACAACCATCTGTGTTTCTTTTTTCTTTATAGAGGGTAAATACCATCCTAATAAGCATCCTAACATTTTTATATTGCACCAGCGATAAAGGAAAGGGTCTATACCATACATATAGACATGTACTCTTAATCACTTTCATATAGCTTTATAGTCTTGTGTTACCTATCCAATGATCCTTGTATTTAGCCTACATAGCTAGGCATGTATATAATGTTCATCACAATGATGAAAAACCTCTTGAAGTAAATTGTTCTACTAAGGAAGTCACTGTTGTATCAAACTTAACAATATTGTGGGCACCGTTACTGAATAGGGCTCCTGCATTTGTGGCATATATTAACTTTGTGTAGTACATAAAACAAAATGGTCACCTTTTAAAAAAAAAAACAACAACAACAACTCTAAAATGCCATTTCATTCATAACCCATCCATTTTGTATTTATTTATGGGCAATGGAAGATTTTATAATGTCCTTAGCCTCTTTAACATGAGGTAATGTATTTCTTATTCTACTGGGGAGCTTGATAAAGCTGTTTAAATTTTTTTTTTTTTTTTTTGGTCAGCAAATAGGAATTAGTCCAGGTTTTTTTGTGGGGGGAGGAGATGCTTAATTTTCCAACTTCTTAAAAACAAAAGGTTTCAGATACATCTTTCCAGGACACAGAAGAGCAGTCCCACCCCCGGTTTAATGGCCTCTGTGTTGTTGGACTGGGTGAAAGTCTTGGGGAAGGAGAATATCAAACTGGAATTTAGGGAAATGATCTCATAGTTGGTACCCTCCTTCTAGATATGTCATGGTAATAGCTCACACTGAGGATGCCTCTCTGGGGAAGGAGACCTTTTTTGTTAGGAAGAAACAGGTAATAGTAATGTGGGATTTGATCATAAAAAATATAGATAGCTGTGCTTGTGATGACCAGAACTTCATAGTGAATTGCCTGCCTGCTGAGCACGAAGATTGCAGATTTCTCAAGATATCTAGACAGATGTGTGAAAAGCTGTGGAGAAGCTGTGGTCATAGATATGTAGGTATCAGTGACACAGAGGAAGGTAGGAGAGAGGCCCTGGAGGCCAAATTTAGGCTGCTAGATAAGAGACGAAAGTCCAGGACATTCATGGTAGGATTCTCTGAAATTTTTCCAGTTCCATGTGCAGAGCCAGTTAGGTAAGTAGAACTGCAGGGTCTCACTGTATGGATGAGGTGATAATGTAGGGAGGAAGATTTTAGGTTTATTAGAAACTGGGGAACCTTTTAAGAGAAGCAGAAGCCTATACAGGAACAATGGGCTCCACCTATTCCAAAATGGAACCAGCTTGCTGACCTGTGACGACATGAATGGCATGGAGAAAATGAATGAGGGATTATTTACCCCTTCACATAACACAAGAACCAGTGATCACCCAATAAAATTAATAGGTAGCAGGTTTAAAACAAACACTAAGTATTCTTCACATGAGTGATGGTCAGCCTGTGGAACACATTGCTGGGGATGTTGTGAAGGCCAAAGTAGAATTGGGTTAAAAAAAGAATTACCTAAGTCCATGGAGGATAGGTCCATCAATGGCTATTAGTCGAGACAGTCAGAGATACAGCCCCATGCTGTTCTCTTAGTTCCCTTTGAAGTGTCTGGCTTTGGCCAGTATCAGAAGACAGGATACTGGACTGAATGGCCCATTGGTCTAGCCTAGAATGGCCATTTTTTTGTTAATAAATCAACTGTTTTCTGCTTCCTCTGAGCAATCTGTATTCCCTCTCTTTTCAAATTGTCTGCTTTTGACAGCTCTATAATAACTGTAAAACACAGATGGACAATCCTGACACTAGGATATAAAAATTAGCTTAATTAAAAATCTGTTTAATCATTCTGCTGGCGTGCTTGGTTTGAGGGGCAGGCTTGGTCCTCAAAAATATTTGTCTTCATTCTGGCCCCCCCCCCCCCAGCAGGACAGTGCTCTCAGCTTTGGAAGCCACCGTGGCAGGCAAAATACACAACCCACCTACCAAAAAACTGCAAGTCCCAAGCTAACGTCTTGATTTGTAGAACTGTTTTAGTCTGCCATGTGTTTGACCTTTCAGGACACCTTCTTTCAACATTCATGATAAAACTGAGAAAATAGAGCAGGAAAATGTGACGCTCAGGCTATGTCTACACTGTAGAGTGAAGTTGTTTTAATTTAAATTGACCTCCACCCACTGAGCTGCAGAAGTTGTAGGAGCGTGATCATGCCACCACGCTCATTGTGTCGAGGGATTGCGTCCCCACCATCCACACTTGCATCAATGATCAAATCAGTGCACTATGGGTAGCTATCCCACAGCACAACTAACCGCAGGGGTGTTTGGGAAGGTTGTCATCCTCCCATGATGCAATGTCCTTCCTCTCCCCTTCCCTTCTTGTCCCAGACAAACAGATTAACGCCTTTTTTGCCTCTGATGTGCGCACGTCATTGCCTGAGAGGAACGGAGCCCACTCAGTGTGCATGGTCATTGAGCATCACAATCACCTCATGACTTTTTCTGCAGTATTTTCAGGGCCCAGACAGGAGCTGCCATGCTGAAAATTGTGATGTTTCTCAAGCTGCATTGCTACAAGCTATAGAACGAAACAATTCCCATTTGCTGCAGGCTGTCATGCACCATCTGCACTTGGTAAAGCACCGCTTCTGGTCCCAGGAAACAAGCAGGGGGGATTGCATCACTATGAAGGTGTGGGATGATAAGCAGTGGCTGCAGAACCTTTGTATGAAAAAGGCCACTTTCCTGGAACTTTGCTCAGAGCTGTCCCTACCCTGAAACACATGAAAACTTGCTTGAGACTAGCTCTGACAGTAGAGAAGAAAGTGGCCATCACTCGGTGGAAGGTAGCAACACCAGACTGCTACTGGTAAGTTGGGAATCAATGCGGAGTTGGTAAATCCACTGTGGGGGCTGCTGTGATGCTAGTGGGCTGGGTCATTAATAGACTTTTGCTAGGAAGGGTAGTGACTTTAGGAAATGTGCAGGACATAGTGGAAGACTTTTCTGCAATGGGGCTCCCAATTTTGAGGGGGGAAACGATAGATGGCATGCATATCCCCCTCTTAGCACCGGACCATCTTGCCACAGTGTACATAAACCAAAGGGGATACATCTTGATGGTGTTGCAGGAACTTGTGGATCAGGGGGGATGCTTCAACGACATTGTGGGGTGGTCAGGAAAGGTGTATGAAGTGCATATCTTTAGGAACTCAGGTTTGTTTAAAAAAAAGATGCAAGCAGGCACTTTCTTCCCAGACCAAAAACTACTGGTGACGTTGAAATGTCAATAGTGATCCTGGGGGACCTTGCCTATCCCTTGCTCCCCTGGCGAATGAAGCCTTACACTGTGCCCCTGGACAGCACGAAGGAGTGTTTCAATAATAGGCTCAGCAAGTGCAGAATGGTGTGGAATGTGCATTTGGATGTTTAAAAGCATGCTGGTGCAGTTTACTCACTAGGTTAGACCTCGGTGAAAGAAACATCCCAATACTTATCTCTGCCTGCTGTGTGCTCCATAATGTCTGTAAGACAAAGGGGGAGAAGTTAGGCTGGCCACCAGTTTAGAACAGCCAGATGCCACTGCAACACTGAGAGCCAACCATGGAGTGTTATGCCTCAGGAAAGCATTGAAAACCTGTTTTTGTAATGACATAGTAATGTGAGCCACTTATCTGTGCTGGGCTTTCCCATTCCATCCTCCACCCATGCAGTTCTGTGCTCCTACCGCTTTTCCCCACCACTCATCCTCTTGCTGTCAAGGAACAGTGATGAATTGTAAAGCAGAACTTTTTATTGTTCATCCTTAACAGTGGAAGGGAAGGAAGACCATTTAATGTTTCGCATGCCTTGTGAGTAGACTGAGAAGGGATACAGAACCAAGTCTGACTCTGCAAACAGCAAAACACACACATTCCTAGTGCCTAAAGAGGCCATGCCTCTTTCTGCACCCCTCAATCGGCAAGGAGTGGAGCACATACTGCCCCCATTCAGCCTCCTCTGACACAGCTTGGGGGTGGAGGCTTGGAAAGAGTATGCTAGTTCAGAGTATTGCAGGGGCTGAAGAGGGAGTCTCTCCTGTCACTGAGCTCCTGAAGCTCAACCAGATGCCTCAATATGTCTGACTGATCCCTCATTATACACAGCATCTCCTCCTGCGTTGTACACTCGTACTCCTGGGCTGCCTTCCTGTTGTCCATCTCCATGTTCAGTTTGTCTGAAACACTCCATGCTCCTAGTGCTGTGTCAACAGCCATGGAGGTGTTCATGATCTCATTCAACAAGTCATCCTGAATTTTTTCTTGTCACCTTATCTGCGACAGGCGCTCAGCAGAAGCAGTAGAGGCCGTGTTGAAGGCTGCACTGTCCACTGAAAGGCAAGCAAAGCACAAGGTATCCATTGTTAGCCACTCCCAAGGATGAGAAGCAATGTTACAATGTAAAAAGAACTCCTCTTTACATTCCCAAGGGAATGCTAGACCCACATACCTATTTCATGGGTCGGAGTGCCATTCCAGCCATGGGAAGTAAGGGGCTGGGGCATCTATTGTAGGGAAATCTTCATTGCACATGCCTCCCTGTGCAGAAGGATTTTGGGGCTCCCCTAGTTCTCCCAAAAATCGTTTTTGAATTGAAATAGGGGCACCCATTTGCGAATCACTGAGACCCATAGCAACAAGTTCCTGTCTACGAACTTGTTTTACTAACACAAGAAATTGCTCAATGGCTGTGGAATAACACATTTTAAAAAGTGTATTGGGTGGGTACTGTAAACATGCACAATCTTTCGTAGATGACCATTAGTGATATTAGTCTGCTGAGGGTCACATCGGTGGAAAGGAAGGATTTGCTGCAAGCATCTGGGTACAAGCCTGGCCCTTATGCTGTGTTCCGCAATGATGCCCGCACAATTAATAACAGAGTGGCAGGGTAAGAAATAGGGCTGCCCTCTGAAGAAACCTTCTGCAAAGGATTGCAGAGTACCTGCATGAAAGTTTTCTGGAGCTATGCATGGGGGAATGTCATATCCAAGAATCCCTTGGCGCATCCTTCTGCACACAAGTAATCTTTTCTGGGGAGAACCCTCTACTTAAGCATACCAACTATGTGGAAGCCCATCCACACACACTACTTTTTGCTGTTTACAAGAAGCTGAACTGGGGATATAACCACCACGTGTGCCTTCCCTTGCATCTTCATTCACACTTTCCTGCCTTGGGCTGGGCTGCTTCTGTATAGCAAACAGCTCTTGGTTTTTTTAGGGAGAAGGGGCAACCCACTCGCCTGCCTCCTGTTTTCATCCTTCTCCTCTTCCTTATCCACAGGCTCATCCTTATTCATCCTGACCTTAGACTCCCCGGAGGTATCAATGCTGCCTGGTGGTATAATGGTGAGATCACCACTGATAATTGCATGCAGCTCCTTGTAAAAGCGGCATGGCTTTGGGTGATGAGCCTGAACGATTGTAACCTCCCTAGTTTTCTGATTCTCGTGCCTCAGCTCTTTGATTTTAATGCAACACTGCTGCGCATCCCTGTTGCTCCCCTTCTCCAACATGCTGTACGATATCTTTTCGCAGATAAAAATTTCTTTTGCTGGCTCAGAGCTGAACTAGGACAGACCCTTCGCCCCACAGACTGATGAGATCCAAGACCTTGGCTCCAGGCTGGAGCATGTTTGAGATGTGCAGTCACCATGATCCGTTCTGCTGGCAAGCTCTCTCCATGCTGAGCAAACAGGCAATGAGAATTCAATAATTTCCCTGGGCTTGAGGGGAGGGGCTGTTTCCTGTGTACGTGGCCATGGTGCAGCAGAATGCAAATGCCCAGAGCGGTCAGAGCAGAGCATAATGGGATACCTCCCAGAGGCCAATGATGTCGATTTACGTTGTGCTCTGCCTACGCTGCAGCTCCTTTGACCCATAGGGTTCAATTTCAGCGTTATGCCTCTTGTGGAGGTGGTTTTATTAAGTCGAGTTTTCCCAGTGTGAACTGATTTGCCAGTGGAGATGCAAACGTTATGTGGTCAACAGAAACCGCATTCCATCCACCTATCTTATCAGTGCAGACCAGGCCTCGCTCCTTCCTGCAGACTTTCCCAATTATTGTAATCCTCTCCTTTTTGTTCAAACTGAAGTTTGACTCTTCTATATACAAGAAGCTTTAGTTCTGATGTACTTTGAAGCATTCTGGATTTAGATGTATCTCTGATGGGGCTGGTCCTTCCACTGTAAATGTTGCCTTCCAGTCCTATGCTTCCCCATGTGTATAGGAGATGAGATGCAATCCAGCAGGGCCACACAGCATGATGCCCAAATTGGTAACAGCATTACAACAGCACATGTCTCAAGTATTCATTAGCTCCTGTTATGAGATCATTTCAGCCATTTTTCAATCAGGCCTTCTGCTTGAAATTAGCCAAATCTTTGCAGCAGTAAAAATATAACACCTGGCATTTGGCAGCTTATTATAAATCTGCTACATACGTAACAGCCAGTGTTTAAACAAGCATGCATGCCAGTTGGAGTGCTGCACTCATGGCATTATATTTCTAGCTTGATTCGGGATCAAACAAGATTTTGTTAAAACATCAGTGGTCCAAGCCGCCAGAGTAGCAATACTGAAACTTTGATATAGTAATCACTTCCTGATTACCATTTGTGTGGTGGGTGGTGAAGAAGCAGAATAGTTTGAAAACAAACCCCAAACTCACAAAAATGTTGCCAAGATTGAACTAACTTCAATGCAATGTGCTTTAGCTGAGTCAATAGCTGTAATACTCCTAATGTAAGTGGCTTAAACTTAAGGAAGTGTGGCCTACTGGATAGTGCAGTAGATGGCTTCAGCAAACCTGGGTTCTATTCCTGGCTTTGCCACAGGCCTGTTGGGGGCCTTGAGCAAGTCACTTCACTACTCTGTGCCTCAGTTTCCCCACCTGTAAAATTAGGCTAACGATGCGTATCTCTGTAAAGTGCTTTGAGATCTACCAGTGGAAAAACTCCTTTTCAAGAGAGAGGCATTATTATTTATTAAGCAATTCAACTAACCTTCCTTGTCTGACAGTGCATTTAGCCTGGTTTCATTTGCCTGATATCGTTTGCCTTGGCCTACCTGAAATGGTCTTTCTGCCTACACGACTCCAAAAGCCCCTGCAACAAGCTCCACAGCAGCTTTCTTTACCAACTTTCTGAGCCCGGTGGCCTTCTACACCGCTCTCCGTATCCATAGGGACAGAGCACCACACTGATAGAGAATACTCTGGAAGAAAGAATTGAGGAGTCTGTGTATATCTGCACGAGAGATGCTACAGTAGCTCAGCTTGTTACAGTGATGGCAGGGGATCTTCCATTGCTGTACTAAATCCACCCCTCTAAGAGGCAGTAGCTATGCCAGCAGAAGAATGAGGCTTAGGTCAGTTTAACACCCGAGTGAGGTCTCTAAGTCGACCCAATTTCCTGGTGTAGTCTCAGATAAAGGATAGGAGAAAAGAAATGGAACTGTTAATCAACAAAGGTCTTTATGCAAATATTATTGTAACACAGGAATGGGGGACAAAGGAAATAAGCTGTAGGACCAGATCTTCAGCAGATGTAAATTCAGTTTTTCACTGACTTCAACTGAGCTATGAACTTTTATGCCAGCTGAGGATCTCTTCCTACTGTACAGTGACTGAGTATAGATTGGAAGTGTTTAACTATTACATCAGACATGAGCTGTTATTTGAGTGAGGCTCAAGAATAAGAGCTATGCATGTAAAGTTGAGAATTATTTGGTACCTTTTTTAATAAGGAGTTTCTATTTATAGAATTTTATTTCTTTTAAATAAGTTTTGTAGGGTGTGTTCTCCCCCCTTCCCCTGCTAAACTTTATATCAGCCTTCCCTATTGTTGATCCAAACCTCAGCCTAGGAAGGGTAAGAGAAGCTTAACAAAGTGCTTTAAAGATAAGAAATAAGGATAGCTTTGAATTTGGGTCATTAGATTTCAATGGGATTTACTCATACTTAAAATACCTTGCTGAAATAGGACATACATTAAAGAACACAAGAAATATGCTTCACTGTTCTATTCCAGGAATTAAATACACAGGAAACAGGATCTTTAGCTCTAAGGTGAGTTAGTCTTGTGAATTAAATGTTTTATCCTTCTTACATAATGAAATTATTTCAATTCATTTTGTATTTTAAAAAATGTGTGTGTGGGGGGGGATTGGTGAGCTTAAAACAGATCGGTGGTTGAGTTCAGATCCCCTTTGATATGAGAACAGGTCTGGAAAACTCTGACAACTTTTTTCCTAAGATTTGGTTTTGGCTGAAAATAACTTTAAGAACAGTGTTTCTTGTGATACTTTGTCTTCCACTTCTGGTTCAAACTGGACCCAGGCAGTTAGGAGCACAGACATCTTTAAAATGTTTGCTCCATTTTTTCCAAACTCGTAAAAGTTGGGTTTAATTTAAGAAAGACAAAATCTGAGGCTGGCTCTTATTGAAGCCAGTTCACACATGCCAGATCTTTCCTTTCCCACCCTTGTTTTGTCACAGCTGACCCCCTTTAAACAGCAAACCTTGAGTGAGACATGAGATTGCCTAAAGACAAATTCTACTGTTACATCAGAACAGCTCCACTGAAGTCTATGGAGTTGCCTGAGGGGAATTTGGTCCACAATATTTTCTTCAATTAAAATGTAATTGAAAACAAGACACTGGAACTGGCTTATTTTTTTCATTCCTAGTAAAGTCTATAATCTTGGCAGCAGTGGCCAAAAACTGGCTGATCTATAGAAAATAGAAACCATTTCTTTCACTGGTATCGCCCCCTCTCCTCCCCACTCCTGCCAAAAATCACAACTCCCTCTTCAAAGAGAATACTCAACAACTAGAATCTAATGTTTCAATTCATTTCTATTATACGGGCTAAAAGTCTTTGGAGCCTGGCCTACCTGCTTCCCAGCTAATTAAATTGACACTGTGCGAAGATGGGTTTCTTCCCTACTGTCTCCTTATGTACATTCAAATAGTTAGGCAGATAGCATCAGATCTGCCTTAGGAGCCAAAGGCCCAGCTTTAGGCACTACTGAGACCCACTAAGTCCCTGTTTGGCTACCACCAAACCCTGCTAGTGTGTCAACTCACTTGGTGAAGGGAAGGAATTTGAAGAGGGGTTCCTCTTCTCTCTGCTGAGTGCCGTCACTGCTGAACTATGGGACAGTCTGATGTGCACTTTGGGTACCCAGATCCCTTGGCTGCCTTGTGTGGAGTTTGGCAAGAACCTAAGCTGTTCTCATTAGTTAGTTAATGTTTCTTTGGTATTTTTATACCAAGGTAGCTGCTTCAGTTTGCCTTTGGAACTTCCATTGAAGGGAGGAAAGCCCCTAAGACTGCCAGGAGATTTCTGATATTTCCTCCCCTCCAACTTATTTTGTAACCAGATATTGCTCTGATTTTTTTTGAATTAGTAGTGGGAGGGTTGGAATAGCAGTTTCTGACTTGGAGATTATATTTTATGTACATACTGTTGAGGGGAAAAGAAGATGGATTCTCTCTTTTCCAGGGGAACCAGTCTGTAGAGATGGCTGACAAAGCATGACATGGAAAGTGCCTTTCTAGCAGATGTTTAATTTATTATGTGTAGCAATAACAAGATAGTTTTGAGCCCTAACACTCCAGTAAGTACAGAATGAGGAGGAAGTTTTTAGTAAGTATTGCCATGGAAACTGACGTAAATAGACTTGTTTGTGTAAGACAAGCTTTAAGAAATGTATGCTTAGCGTCGCCCCTGACCATTGGGCCACCTCCATACGTAAGGAAAATAAACTTTGACTTTGCTAATCTGCTGTCTGGCTAATTTGGACCATCCGCTGGGCAACAGACGTGTAAGTAAGGACCCCTGAGTTTGGGTTCCTCAACAATACATAACCGCAACTTATACTCTAGGTATCCAAGGTCACATGGTTGGTTGTGATATGAGAGGTTGGGTAAGAATATAACTGCAAAGTGGTAGCTACTTTGTAAGAGTTGAAAACGGAGCCTAAGTTCCCCAACCATAGTATTTCTTAACCTGCTATATCAAAGATACACCCGGGTATTATCATCATCATTTGAAATATCATTCCTGTTTTGTTATATCCTCCTCTTTATTCCCCCCCCCCCACGATCTAGCTGCATTATATTTTTTTACATTGTCAGATTTAATAAGTGCATTAGGTGTGGCATTTCAGGCTGGTTTAGGAGGCAGGGACCTAATGCTTTCTCTAAATCAAATTTTAAAGTAATCAAGCAGGCTGAGTACTTTTGAAAGAAATTGGGGAAACAAATTCTAGGGGGTTGTCTTTTTCTGCTGCTTCAGGTACTCCTATTATTCTCCAGTTAGGGTGGTGAAACCTTCTCTTGAGGTTGGCCAATTTAGATTTAAAAGAAGATAAATTTGTTTTCTGTGCACCAGGCAGAAAGCTCTTGTATCTGATCTTCCACTGATGATAGTCTCCCTTCTGCTTCATTCGCCCATCCTGTCAACTTTTGAGAGAAATTTACAGAGGTAACAGTCAGTTGTATGGTGGCTTAATATCTATGGTATTTGCGGCAACTTTCCCCATCAGGGCATCATAGATACAGTGCCCTTAGCAGCAGCCATCTTGTTTGAGGGGAGGAGGCCTCCGTTCACCTTGTGTTTTGGTTACTTTTAGAGTTTCTCCTAGACAAATCTTTTCCTGCTGACATTTCAGAGATTTTAGAGCACCTGTTCCTTTATTGGGGGGACGAGTCTGTTGGGTCCAGGACTTCAGCTAGAAATGGATATTAGCAGATGCCTCTGGAGCTCTAACGGTCTGCTTCTCCATGCTGCAGATTACCTCTTGGAGTTATGTCTACCTTTATTTAACTTCAGCAAGCAGAACACTTTGCCTTCACACTGTAGCAATAAAAATCTATTAAGGCATCCCTGAAATAACTATTACTCAGTTTTTAATATTCTTTGCAAAGCCTTTCAATTTGGTAAGATTGCAGAAGAGATGAAGATGACTCTCTCTACTTTGGCATTCTCTCCAGCAGTTTGTTGTGAATTGTGTCGATTTTTATTTTTCAAGACTGGTATGTGAAAATATACAATATTTTCCACTGGTATCCTACCATAAGGGAGAATTTGTTCTGTTCATAGTGGCTTGCATTACACACTTATCCTCTGAAGGTATTCAGATGGTGGTTCAACTTTTTCCCTTCCCTAACCTCACATAGCCATGTGTTTTTAGTATGTTGCCGGATCATGGCCAATTTTTTGAAATCATTGAGCAATCACGTGCTTGATGAGACAACTCGTGCTACAAATGTATGCAAATTTTATACCTTGCTGGATCAGGGCCATTATCAAAAATGGTTTACAGCCAAGAACAAAGTATGTACAACATTCCTGATTATTTTATTACCAAATAATTGATTATCTTTTCATTTCCTTATGTTCTCATATACTATAGATAGACAGGTGAAATTAGGTTTAACTTGCAATGCTCTTGGAGGACTTCATTTCAGTTTTTCAAATAAATGTCTTTTTATATACTTCAATTTTTTTTTTTTTTTTTTAAGTTTGCAGATTATTTTTATAGTATTTTTTTTTCCAGCCACTTTTTCCTCCCTGGAGTCAAGTTTTTGACTCTTATATATTTTACTTTCCAAATAAGGTCTGAAGTATTTCTGTGCAATATGTTTTGCCAGGAACTAATGATGTGATAGGTTAAGCAGCAGCTGAATACATCTGAATTGCAACACTGAGCTTAGATAACCCCAAATTAGTAATGCCTGAAAATAAATATATAAAATTATATAGATGCAGCTCTCCCCATAGGGTCCCCATGCAAGTTCAGTCTGTAGACTTAAATGTGTTTTGATGGCAAACTTATTCTCTGGCAATCAGTACTTCACACTACATTTGGAACAGGGGTCAGGGTCTGCTTAGATAAGACTCCATATGGGTAGGAAGGGGACTGAATCACTTTTCGCCCCAGTGAGGTAAAGGGGCGTCTCTTAGTCAGCGCTGAGGGAGCTGGTGGAGTTCATATTGCAGCTGCCTGCAAATGAGCAAAATAGTGAGCTCTTAGGTGCTGACAGCATGTTAGCCATCACGCGCTCAAATGTTTAGTTCCCCTCATATCTACCAAAAAGCAAACACAATTAAAATGCAGTTCATTTGAGATAAGTGAGCAAATGGATGTGGAATGCGAAATGCTATAGGCTATACATCAGCTGTTGACTTGGTTTTGCTGTTTTCCCTACCAATTCATTTCAGAAATGCAAACCCTTAAGTTGTCACCAGGGCTGTCGGTCTGATATGTTTCACCAATATGAATATCACTGAGGAAGAATGTGAAAAGGAATGACATCTTCTTCTTTCTTGGAATATAATCCCGGTTTGGGAGTAGTTAAGGCTTTAGTCTCCTGGTCCTGCAAACAGTTAGGCATGTGTGTAACTTTATTCACCTGAGTAATCCCACATTGGTGATTCGTTATGTACATGTGTAAGTGTTTGGAAGATCAGGGCCTTATAAAGCCCCTATTAAACTGACATTGAAAATAATATTTTTAAACCACAAATGCCTTTGTTTTTGAAGACATGCCGTTACTCCAGTTTATACCATATGAGAATCTGGCCCAGGTGATGAGACACCGCAACAGTAATATAATTAGGCTTTCATCCTTTTGCAGGACTAGAAACATTTTCAGTAACTGTATTTTAAGAATGCAGAGTTTCTAGCAGCTATTTCCCAAAGATTACAACTCTTGAGATTTTGGAGGGACTATCTCATTTAAGCTCTCATTGGCTGAAGTCCATGGGACTCTGCATTGACTTTAATAGATGTTTTGATTCGGCCCTTAGGTTGCAGTGAAACTCCATCTTGAATGTAGCTACAAAAGTCATCCTAACCGACAGCCATAAAATAACAAAGCTATTTAGGTTAGACTGTGACTGGCCTTTGTGCTGGTGTTCCAAAAGAAAGGTCATAAGTGTACATCCTATGGCCAGGGACAATCATAGTATACCCAGCACATTGCCTGAAGTTGGGGGGGAAACCTTGAACACACCAGGGAACTTACCTATCCCCAAAGTAATATGTTACAATCTAAGGTAACAAGGTTGGAATCAAGTGAACTCATTCTGAGCTTTTCCTTTATTTTCAATCCAATGGGGAATCTTTTTTATGGTGAGAGTCATGGCTTTCTTTTTCCTTTTTGCTGGGGGGGAGACATAGGAGGAATAGGCAGCAGGGACTGAGATCTGTTAAAACATATTGAACTACTTCTTTCCTAGACTTTTTTTTGTTAAATTATTATTACTTTGAGATCTATTATCAGCAGGCACAGCCTTGTGCCCCTCTGATACTGTTAGTGAGTTGTCCTAGACCCGTGTGATAGTCCTATTGAGAACAATGGAATAACTCATATGAGTAGTTCCATTGTTCTCAAGAAGTGTTTGTTTTCAGGACTGGGGCCTTAATGAACACAAGTAAAAAATGAAGTAATGCTTGTATCGGAGACTTATTATATGTAACAACACTCTCAGAAGTTAAACAGACTTCGATCAAAAATAAAACATGAGATTCCTGACCTAACCACATGTTTATAGGTATTTGTCAATATTGTTTACTGGCTAGCACTCCCAATTCAGGGGCTGATTAGATTCCCTCTGCTATCTGAAAATTAGCATTTCCAGGAATGAGGCTAGTGAGCCATCTAATCCTCTTCGATGCAGTGGTGTCGTCTCTGGAAGCAATGTGGCTGTGTGTAGTATTTTCAAGTTTAAGAAAATGCTCCGTTAGCAGTAACTTTTTCTTTGGAGATGGGTAGCAAAACTACAGAGCTATCCATCTTCAAATTACCAAGGTCAAGATTTTAAAACCTGGGTTCCTAATGTTAGGCTCCAAAGTTTGTATTTAGGCACCCAGATAAGTGGTTTGATTTAAAAAAAAAATGCGGCACCTCAGGCAGCTACTTCTGCAAGTCAGACCACTTCCTCAGGTGCCTAAATATGCAGATAGGAATCTAACTTTCGGCACCTGAGTTTGAAACACTTGGTCTAAATTCTCTAACAAGAGAGTAGTGTCTCTGCCCTGGATTCATTCAGCCCATTTCCAATGGTATTAACTCCACTTGAAACTTCTCTTCTTGGATGTCTCTGTTGTTGCTGTTACCCCTGGCGTTTGCAGGGTAAAATGAACAAAGTTGGAATAGTGAGACTACAGAACAACTAAACCCCTCCGAGATAAATTGGGTGGGGTCAGAGGAGTTTCATCCGGAGGCAGCCTCTGTTGCTTCAGCTACTGATATCAACAAAGGGCTGAAATGTCAGTTCAAGACAAGAACTTGTAACAGAGTGAACAAGATGGGTCCCAGGACACTATTGTCAATGGTTCTTCATAACAGTCCTAACTTTATGGGAGGCTGACTAAACAGCTTAGCTTGGCATGAAATAGGATTGCACAAATGGTTAAAAATAAAAAGGACAGTAATTTGTTTTATTCTGTGTTTGTTTGCATGCTTTCTTTGGCAAAGAGAACATATTTGTAATTTTAAATGAGATAGGAGGTAATGCTGTGAATTTTCAATGCATTCAGTCGGATAATCATGACTCTCAGTAACCTTCTTAGAATTGTCATATTGATGTTTAGAAAAACTATATGTTGTTTTGGGGAATGTAGCCCTTGATTACTAGCTAAACAAAAAAGTTAGAGGCTTTTTTTTTTTTTTTTTTTTTTTTGATACCGAGGAAGTACTTTACTCTTGAGGCCCTGATCCTACGGTATGATGCATGTGGATGGACCCTTGGACCAATGCACTGAAATTGTGGGTATCTCTGGGAAGGTGCATTTGCTTCACACTGTAGGATGGGGGCCCAAGTCTTGACTTTATTCTCTAAACATAAACTCCCAAATTCTTTTTCTGGACCCTTTCAATGCCATGAGAGGGACACTAAAGGTAAAAAATAACACTTTTATGTGTGTGTCAGTTATAGAAGCCTTTGATGTAACTCCTGATGGGACCACCTACAAGAGGTGAGAAGATATTTCAGTCTCTGCACATTCAGTCCTCAGTCTCTGTTTAGAAGCTAAAACTATTGTGCCAATTTGTTGCCATTTGTGATTCAGAAAGGAACTGGCCTGAGACAATGCATTGCACTGAGGCCACTGAAAAGATATCAAATAGTGGGAGTGGGAGGAAGCATATGGTATATTTTAAGGTTGCATGATAACTTACATTCAAACTTTTCCTCTCTCCTCCCTCCCCTCTGTTTTCACTTACTGATACTTTGAGATTTCTCTCTTTCAAGCTAAACATTGCCAGCTTTGGTCTCTTTTCAAAGGTGCCATTTTTCTTTTAAAATGTTGGAAGTTATTCAATGGTTTTGAACACAAGGATTTCAGAAAAATGTTTTTCTCATTCTAAAAAAGTCACCCTTTTTGGAAAAGCCTTTTTGCCAAAACAGCTGGATATTGTGTGGTGAAATAGGATACAGAAATAACTGTTACTGAGGAATGGTAGCACACCTCATTGATCTGTAGAAAATTGCTTATGAGCTGTGTCCTTGTCTTTCTCAATTCAGACCCTCAGAAGGTTAAGATTAAAAGCCACTCAAATCTTCCCCATCACCGTAGAGTAGTGGCTCTCAACCTTTCCAGACCACTGTGCCCCCTGATTTGTGTTGCATACCCCAAGTTTCACTTCACTTAAAAACTACCTGTTTACAAAATCAGACCTAAAGAGACAAAAGTCTCAGCACACTATTAGTGAAGAATTGTTTACTTTCATATTTTTACCATACAACTATAAAATAAATAAATTGGAATATAAATACTATACTTACATTTCAGAGTATAGTATATAGAGCAGTATAAAGAAGTCATTGTATGAAATTTTAGTTTCACTTTGCTAGTGCCTTTTACGTAGCCTGTTGTAAAACTAGATGAGTTGGTGTAGACCCTGGATGATCCGCATATCCTTGGTTAAGAACGCCGGCTGGAGAGTAAATGCTTTGTTGGCCTCAGTTGTTTCACCAGTCCCTTTGTTTTCATATTAGTATCTAAAGTTGCTTGCAGTACACGTGTGTTTTGAACACCGACTCAGATTGTAAACTTCCAAGAATCATAGAAATTATAGCTGCAAGAGAACTTGTCTAGCTTCTACCATTCCCTATGGTACATTCTCCAATGCTACAGCGTGTTCCATGTACTGTAGATTTAATTGACTCAAACCTTCACCATTTCCCTTAGAAAATTATTATCCTGTCCAATGAACCTCACGGTTACAAAAGTGTGTGACTTTCTAAACCTTTCAGCATTTTTAAGTGCATATGTGGTTTATGTAGGTGTTTGAACATCTCTCGCTTAGCTACCCACATTGGGCAGCTGAATCATCCCATTTGTCAGGGAAAAATAACTGATGAGACTAGTACTTGATATTTTATTCCAGTCCAACAGATAGAATGGAATTAAAGGGATTGGTCTCAGGAAATTGGTTGCATGAGCTGATGGTCACAGAAATGCATCCAATAAACTTTGTCTGTACCAGAAATGGCAAATGTGATTTTTTTGCTAGGTACATTGTGAGCTATACAAACCAATAGGGATACAAATCTGCCAGAACCATAATAAACTCCATTTATATGTATTATAAAAATCTGTCCATGCACTTTGGAAAAAGTGACTTTTTCCTGCAAATAATCATGTTTGTAAATCCTTCAGTGAAATAGTTGCCAGCTACATCGCCTAAGCCACTTTCAGTGATCTTTTTAAATCAAAATAATTTGTTTCTAAGTAACAAAATATGGAGAGAGTAAATTATTCCATCTTTAGAAAAATGAGAACAAGTGAATTCAAAAGCTGCTTTTTTTGTTTGCATTGTTGGGTTACAATAAAATGTTGTGTGTTTTTTTTGTTTTTTTTTTCATTCCAATTACACATTGTTTCCATGGGTTGCTATATTCTGAACTGGAAAATGAAGATATTTTGCCTTACACATTTCAAACAACATCAGGACACAATATTGTACTTCTAACTCAGAACAAAGTCCCATTGGCTTCTGTGGGAGTTTGCCCTGATTAAGGAATCAAAGATAATATAAGGTACTAGACAGCTAAACAGTCAATGGAAAGTATCATAGCAAATGTTGTTGTTGTAGCAAGTCTGTGGCCTACATCAGAGGAAATTTCTAATTCCATTGTTTGTGTTGTGCTAAAAATCATTTACATTTGTTTGTCTCCTTTTACAAATCATTTAGCTACCCAAATGAGGTCATCTCTGAAATCTTGAGCATCTTTTCACAGGAATGTTAAAATTCTGGCTTTTTGGATGTACACACTTAGGTACCATAAGCAGAGAACTATAATTCTTTATAGCAACTAAGGTAGAGTGCCCCGAATAGGAACTTCAGATGTACACTCAGTGAGGTGAAATATTTATTTTCAGTGATGTCTAGGACTAAATAGATAACTAAACATAAATGAAGTAAAAGAGAATTTTAATAACTTGATTGAGAGAGAGGAATAAAAATGGATAGTTTGGGGCCTTCCCAGTTTTAACAACAGAAAATAATAGAGTTCCATTATCAGGATAAAATTGGGCATGCTACTTTCTTCTTAGGATAAAATAAATACAAAAGATAGCAGAAAAGAGTGGTTATTGTCATGCTGGAGGATCTGTCTTGAAAGGGGGAAAATATGTATTACTCAGAAGTAAAATACAATGGACATTTATTTTAATGAAGTTGGGATTATTTTGTTTGGTTTTTTCCTCACAAAGAAAAACTTTGCTATAGGTTTGCAGGATCAAGGCCACTGCCTTATTGTGTGACCATACTAAATCAATTATAGACAAACTTTCAGAAGATTTTTAGTGCCTAACTTTAGATACCGAGCACCTGATTTTTTCAGTGATGCCAAGCACCCAAAGTCAATGACTACTTTTGAAAATTTAGCTGTAAATAACATTCAGAGACAGTGAAACAGTCAGGATTAGAATTTGGGTGTTCCTGACTTCTAGCTCTATGCTCTAGATGGTCCAAATTTTCAGCTGAGATTTAACTTGGACTCTGTTTTTGCATCTGCAAAGTTGTGGGCACACTTATTTTTATGTACCTTTTAGGCCATCTAGTTGTATTTGATCTGCAGGCACAAAACAGGTCCTTAAAATGTGAAGTTACCTGAGTTTTGCCTCTATTATCAAAAATGGAGGCCATGGTTTGAAAATCTTACCCTACAGCTGTTCCACTGTACTGTCACAGCCAGTATTCTTCCCCAATGTATCTAAATATTGCTTTTGCTATAATTTGCTAAACATTGTAAATTATTCCAAAAGTACACTTAATACAAATGTCCCAGAGTACCCTGAAAACAAATTGAAGATTTATCCAAGTAGATAAACTGCAACGCTGAAGGGTGTATAGCAATCCCAAAGTAGGAATCACTGGTGAAACAGAACAGGCCATGTAATCCTTAGTATACTATAAGCTATTAAAACAACTCTATGCTTAAACTGTTCAGTCAGAGTTTGGGTTCAAAGCCAGGATTAGATTGAAAAAAGAGCCTGATGGTCTCAGCCTTATCTTATCTTTGTTTGTTCATGTCTCAAAACCAACACAGAATTCAGCATGGCTGGATACCTTCTCAGGAGGCTATGATCAGGCAGAGCATGAGTGTCAAGATCAGAAATGAGGTACATCCATCACTCATGTGGACTTCTACACACTATCCCCTGGGAACCAGCCCTGTTGGCCCCTAAATGCTCAAGCACTGAATTTGTTCAATAATGATTAGAGGAAAAATAACTACAAGAAGCAGATAAATCACAGAAACAGACATTTTTCTTCACAAAGGCCAGTGTCTGAGTTTGAAACCTAAATAACATTTTAAAATTGACTTTTTAGTTACTTGTACTTAGTTTAAAAACAAAATATTCAACTTTTCAGGGAACGTGCGCATGTTTAGCTTTGTGATTAAGACATAATGGCCCTCACAAAGGCTGTTTTAAACCACTGTGATGGTGCGCAACTGTTAAACTGGCTTAATGGGCTCCTGAAGGATTTTGCTAGTGTAGGGAAGTTGACAAAAAGAGCAGAACTGCTGTAGCCAGCACTAGGCCTGCCCCAGTGTAAGAGATGTACTGGGGCACTACTATGTTCTGGTAAGCTCTGACTGTCAAAATGGCATGTTTTCCTCAGGCTGTTCTGCATTGCCTTCTTGGGACTAGATGAGCCTCCATTTGCCCAAGGATAAGGGAGCTGCAAAAGTGACTATAAACTGCACTAGAGAACCATGGGCCCATCCAAGTGACTTCAGCATCAAATGGCAATGACATCAGCACAGTCTTTATTCACAAAAAGACCCATTGTACAGCGTAATCATGCTAGTATCAGACCTGCATTTCATATGCAGAAATACTGCTCCCATTGAACTCAACTATCAGATTGTTGTAATGGTTCACAGTCCATGAAAATGGCACTGACAGAATATCAGATTATTGCAAGTCTACCATGGAAAATGTATTCACTATGACTGATTTAAAGGCCATTTCTTTTTATGTCAAAGGAGGTATCCAAAGTAGTGATTAGAGTAGGGAAGGCTAGAGTTTTACTACAATAAAATGTGGCTCTACTCCTGACTCCACTATGGACTCACTGTGTGACCCTTGGGCAAATCACTTAAACTTTCCATGGCTCGGTTTGATCACCTGTAAAATGGGGTGAATAATGCTCAGCCCCTTTTGTAAGGTGCTCTTAAATCCTTAGATGAAAGGGGCTTTATAAATGTCAAGAATATTGTCATTTATTGCAATCCATCGAAGAACTGGAAAGAAAACCATGTGAGGCTATCCTAAAATGTACAGTGAGCTATGTCTGTTTCAAAGTACAGTCTCATAAAGGATATAGAATGTGTTATGCTCCCGTATGGTGTGACACAACTTTTACTCTGGTCCAACTAAGAGAACAGTTTATAGCTGAATCTAACTGCTCCAAAATTTCTTACCGAGATGGTCATTTAGGAATGGGTTTCAAGCCTTCAGTGATGACTGAAAATGCATCAGCCATTACCTCAGAAACAAGGGTTCTCAGTACCAGGGTGTACTGCATCATCCAAACAGTTCTCTCTGACTGTGCTAGCAGCCTGTACTGTTTCTGTCCTCCAGACAGCCTGCTGTTGAACTAATTTTCTAGACAGCTCTCTGTGAAAGCTAATAGGAATGGAGCAATGGCTGCCTCAAGTTTGTTGCACAAGTGCTTTTGTCAACCAACTAGGAAATGCACAACACAACTGTTTAAGCAAGTATCTATGAAGTATGTGCCCATCTTTAATGTTGTATTACCCCCAAAAGACTGAGGACAAATGTCTACCATTTATCACTCAGTAATGCGTTTCCAAGTGCCAAGATTCACAAGCCGTTATTAATTATGTGAACAGAAAAGCAGTTTACACTGAAATATTTAAGAGCACTCTTTGATGGAAAATAATAAATCATAGAAATTAGAGATGGAAAAGTTTTATATTGGGTTATCTAGTTCAGTCCTCTGCCAGTACTGGACTGTTCCCTATTGTTTGTGAGAAGACTGTGCCAGCATCCTTTTTTATATAACATTTTGAATCTCCTCAGAAGATACTGTCATCTTTCTAACATGCTTGCTTTTAATTTGAACTAGTGGTTCCCAAGTAGGTAGTGGACAGCTGCCTGGTCACTTGGTGCTCGCTTCTCTTTCTTATTTCCAACTGCTAAGTAGCATTAAAAGACTGATAAATTATATTAAATATTTTCCTTGCGTCACATTACTGTGTAGTTGCTGCAGGGATGTCAGGCAATTGTGAATGGCGGAGGAGGTGATGGGAACAGTTAAACAGTGAGGGAGACAGTCCACAAAACAACCTGTGATTTAAATTGTGATTCCCTGTATGAAAATATTTGGGAACGTTTGATCTAGACAACAACCCCAGTGAGAAGGTGTGAGTGACTAGATGATTATATTGATTATTCTTTTTTAAAATGATATTTCTCTCATGGAAACAAATGTGCCAGTAAAACAATCACCTGACAAGCAGAGGCCAACAGGTATACGTTGTGTTGGGAAAAAGTATCTTCTCATGAATTGGTTTTTAAATAGCATGAATACCATATGTGGCCCTAAACCTTCTTAAGAGGTAGGATACCATTTTTTTTTTTTTTTTTATTTTTTTTTTTAGCACTGATAATAGAGCAGAAAACAGCAAAAAGCTAAACAATGCATAGCAGGAAAAATGAGAGATTTATGCTCCTAGATACACTAATAGCTGTAGTCTTGTGACTTAAGCTTGAAGACATCTGGTGTGCCACTTAAACTGCTTAACTGTGCCATTTATCTAGTACTTAGAGATGGTGAAATGTGCTGTGCTATATTTCTTTCTTGGCAGATGTCCCAGGCAAGAAAGCATTCTTTTTGCGAGACTGACAATACACAGGATTCCACTGTACCCAAATAAAACGTGTTGTGTGTTACTTCTTGGTAAATAAGAAACAAATGCCCTTATTGTTTTAATGGAACCATCTTTCAATAACCCTAGAATCACCCACAAAATACGTTATACACCAATTTAATTTATGTAAAATGTTATGAAAGGACTTTGGGGCTGACTCTCTATCTCGGTAGTGTTATATGCAATATTTGGGGTATAATCAGACCAAAGTAGTAATTTGGGGTATAATCAGAGCAAAGCAACTTCTGATCAAGCTGCAACAGGACCAGTGGCATGAGTAGCAGCAAAAGGCAGATTAACAGCTGCAAGAGGACAAAAATTGCTACCCTGACAGCTTGTTGCATTTTGACTAGCGGCGGGGGCAGGAGAAGTTGATCCTTTTCTTCTATATTTTTTTCAAGAAAAATAAACATTTCTCACATATGTTGACAATTTTTGTGGGTTTTTGTTTGTTGTAAGATGAAAAACCAGAACTGACCTCTCCTTACTTCTCAAAAAGTCAAAAACGTTGGTTTCCTTCCTCTCCCCCTCACCCCCCCCCCAGCTAAAATCTGAAAAAATTTTCAGGAAAACCCCAAACTAAATGTGCACAAATAATGGAAAAGCCATTGTTGGAAGTTTTGCCAAAAACTTTCTACCAGCTGTAATATTAATTAATCACTGGGGCATATTTTCAATAAGGAAAGGAAGTTCCATTCATGTTCTGCACCTGGAAATTCACATTGACCTAATAAGGTGCTATATGTCCCCATTCCTCTGTTAATGATGTATTGTGCAGCTCTTTAAAGTCCCAGGAAGTAGTTTATGCAGCACGCATTTTATAAATCAAATAGCAGAATATAATGTAAATTCTGAACCCAAAAATAAGTCGTGCAATGGGAGACCCATGGCAAAACTGGAGATATGCATACAGAAAGAGATGAACTCCCACACAGCTGGAAATGACAAAATACCACTGAGGGCTTTCATTGGCACAGAAAGATCTTTAATGTCTAAAATTTACTTCGCTTGTGTATGGGTGAATGGTACAGTAATAGAATAGTTAATAAAAATGAGAGTCCTGTAGCACTTTAACAAATTTAATTTCTAGAGGCATAAGTTTTCGTGGGCTGTAACTCACTTCATCAGATGTAAGGAACAGAAATCAGATAGGAGGGGTGTGTGTATGTGTACATATACATACAATGGGGAGGGTAGGTAATAGCAAAGTCCATTCCATTAGAGTAGCTGAGGCCTATTCACAACCATTGATTACAAGATGAGAATGTGTGAACAGTGACAATTACTTCTTGAAATGACATAACCATTTCAAGTCCCTATTCAGACCCATTTTGACTATCAAATTTGCAGATGAGTTCCAGTTCTGCAGTTTCGCTTTGAAGTTTGTTTTTGAAGGTTGTTTTGTTTTTGTTTTGTTTTTTTGTAGAAGTATGGCAACTTTCAAGTTTCAAGCTTTAACATCAAAGATAACTAACTAAATCTCTTAACAGTCAGCTCTAATGGACTTGGCTTTTAATAAAATTTTATTCGTGTTGAATAAAAATGTTTTAATTAACTATAGTATTGCTGATGACAATCCCAGGCAGTTGTCATGGTTATGTCCTACAGCATTGAAAATAAACAAAAATACAAATACCTCAGATACAAATTATTTTATTCTTAAGATCAGTAAAAAACAAATGACAGGTTGAGATACTAGAAGATAAAACAAATGTTGATTTTACTGAACATGAAGAATGGATTTAATAGGAAATTAAAAATTACTGTGACTGGAAATAATCACTGTGAAAAATAGCGTGGATAACTTACCACGAGTCTGGTAGCTGATTCAGAACACCTGACTTGAACATTTTCCACCTTTTGCACTGAACCAGTTTGATTCTGTTCTTACCTGAGAACTAGAAGAACACAGGGTTTACGTCACTTTATTTTTTGTGGACAGAGATATCATCACATTATGGACCCAATTATTTTACCCTTCCTCACTTTATTCCATGATTGCTTTCTTTTGGACCACTTCCTGAGTAAGGTATTCCTGAGGTGTTTGTAACCGAGGTTCTACTGTATATAAATTACATTAAAAACACCACATATTAAAAGAACATGAAGGTTGCAAAGACAATCTCTTAACAGTTGGAAAATGCTAGAAGTTTCTGCATGATCTTCATTCAGGTCCCTTGAGTGTAAGCATTTTTAAACAGGTCAGCATCACGTAGGAAGTCTGTGTCAGAGTCAGGAATAGAACCCAGTCTTTCCTGGACCCCAGGAAATTTGTCTTTTTTTTTTTTTTTTTTTCCTGCAAGCCTGTCTCTCTTTCATTGTCTGTCCTGTGCCCTGGATGATGCATAGGTCTTGGAGAGACAATAGTATGTGATAGGCTATTTAAGGCTCTACCATTATGGATAGGTACAAGGGAGCTAGAATTAAGATTGTATGGCATTCTTATTTCTGGTATTTGCTTACATGACTTTGCAACATTAATGATCTTTCAACATAGTGGCGGTTTTGTTTTTGTTTCTATGTATAACTTCTTAGGTTTTCTAAAACAACCTTGCGGGGGTGTTTGGGTGCCACAGGGATCTGTAATTGATCCTTTGCTATTTACCATTTTTTTTTTATCAATGACCTGGAAGAAAACATAAAATCATTACTAATAAAGTTTGCAGTTGATACAAATATTGGGGGAGTGGTAAATAATAAGGAGGACAGGTCACTAATACAGAGTGCTCTGGATTGCTTGGTAGGCTGGGCACAAGCAAACAATACCTATTTCTATTGGGCTAAATGTATATATTGAGGAACATAGAATGTAGGCCATACTTACAGAATGGAGGATTCTAACCTGGGAATCAGTAACTCTGAAAAGGACTGCGGGGGGGGGGGTCATGATGAATAATCAGCTGAACATGTGATCCCAGTGTGACACTGGCCAAAAGGGCTAAATGCAATCCTTGGCTGTATAAACAGGAGAGTCCTGATTAGCAGTAGGGAGGTTATTTTACCTCTGTATTTGGCACTGGTGCTACCTCTGCTAGAATAATGTGTCCAGTTCTGATATTCACAATTCAAGGAGGATTTTGATAAATTGGAGAGGGTTCAGGGAAGAGCCACGAGAATGATTAAAGAATTAAACAACCTGCCTTATAGTGATAAACTCAAGGACTCAATAAATATATATTGGTGTAAAATAACATTTTTTTTCCAAGTATTGAGTACTCTATGAATTTTCTCAGTGGATTGGCATGAAGGTATTTAGCCCAGATGCTTGTGTAATTTTGATGCATTAGGACGTGCGTTGTATTGTGGCCAAGTATTAACATACTGAACTGTAATGTAAAACAGGTAAGGATCCTGGCTTCCGGAATTATTAGGGTTTTTTTATTACACCAGTTATGCTTCCTTATCCAGACCGACTTTTTTCAGTGTAGGTGTTTATTATTTAGTGCACTTTAAAATAATGCTGTGTCTGTGCTACCGAAGTGTTTATTAGTACACAAAGGCCATGTCTACAGTTAAAAGTTCACAACGGCACAACTGTATCGATACAGCTGTGCTGCTGTAAAAGTGCTTGTGTAGCTCCGTTCTGCCGATGAGAGAGCGAGAGGTCTCCCATCAACATCATAAAACCAGCTCAGTGACTGTTGCTAGCTTCGTCGGTGGGAGAGCATCTCCTGCCGATACAGCACTGTGAACACGAGCGCATATGCCGGCAAAACTTATTTTGCTCAAGGGGGTGACACAAATTTTGCTGACCTAAGTGCTAGTGTAGACATGGCCTAAGGATATATGTACAGTGCAAGTAGACACCCATGACTGGCCCATGCCAGGTGGCTTGGGCTAAGGAACTGTTTTAATTGCAGTGCAGACATTCATGCTCAGGCTGGAGCTTGAGCTTTAGGACCCTGTCAGATGGGAGGATCCCGGAGCCTGGGCTCCTACCCAAGCCTGAAGTCTGTACCCTAATTAAACAGCCAGCCCCTTAGAGCGAGCTCTGTGAGCCTGAGTCAGCTGGCATGGGCCGACTGCATGTTTTTAATTACAGTGTAGACATCCCTCAGATCCTCTCTAAAGACTTATGAAAAAATCTTGTGAAAAGAGAAACAAGGCTAGTTTTGAACCTGAGTCTTGCACTGCAAGCAAGCATAATGCCAACAAGCCATAGGTGGACATCATGTGAGCAGGTAAATACATGATGGTGAAACATTTGCTGACAACTTGGTGTCCATAATACATTTCATTCGCTGCAGTGTTCACATGTGTATCTGTTATAGATTTAAGTATTTTTAGAGGTAGTTTTAAAGAGATTTAAGTAGGTGCAATATCTATATTTAAATGATTTAACAAAAGGAAAGAATGGTGGGAGACTATGAAATGGCACAGAAAAAGATGGAAGTATTGTGCTCACAAGAAGGCAAAATAGAAATGGATAATTGGTACAATCTTTCAAAGTGAAATGCGATAAAACATTGTCTATGAAGAGTTAATTTTATAAAGCTAATTTTATAAAGTTAATTTTATAATTGTATAAAGTTATACAATTTTACCAGTTGTATAACACTGTTTAAAAGAAAATATTACTTAGCTTGCATCCTGGCAGGTACGAGTTTTGTATTTCTTCTTCAAAAGTTAACCACACAAACTCCTAAATCAGTGAAGTTACCACAGGTACATTTCAGTACTCTGGACTTTACAGTACACTCTATCATAGTGTAGGTGTTCACTGGATTATGCCTTATTGGCCTAATCCCAAAGCCCATTGAAGTAAATGGAAAAACTTCCACTGGCTGACTTCACTGGATTTAGGATAAAGCCTCAATCTGAAATAGACATTTTATGAAAGACAGATTACAAAATAAAATAGTTTTATTGTTGTGTTTTTAAATAAATAATACTAGAATTTCTATCTGTGACGTATGGTTTTACAATATTCCTTGTGTAGCCTCTTAACAAAAGGAGGTGTATCCTGTAGCTTTCCTTGTCTTCTGAAAACAAGCAAATGTTAATAGGTTTACACAGTGTATGTAAACCACAGCTCTATTGTTGCCATCTATCATATTGCACCAGTCACCACTATGATAAAATAGGAGGGTTTGTTTCATTTCTAAAAGATGGATTCCTTTGGCAACTAATTTCTTTCATGCCAAATACAGGAGATAGGTATTTTCTGCGGTTGTACAATAGTTTGCCATTAGATTACTTCCTAACTGTTTCAACTCACATTTCTATTTTGTGTTTTTAATTTTAAAAGATATTATGGGAGTTTAAATGAGATGAGAAAATTACACTTTAAAATGGGTTTTTAAAGTAACAGCAGGTGGCAAGATTTTTCCTCCTCTATGCTAGATCCTAATGCCAGACCTCACATAACTCACTGATAACTCAAACCATATCATGCAGTTTTGAGTAGGATTCAGTCCTTATTTAACTGCTAGACAAAAGTTGATGACATTTCTAATGACCAGATAACCCTTTTCTCTAAAACAACACAAAGAATGAAAATGCAGTTAGAAAAATGTTTCAATTTTTTAATATGTAGCAAAACGTTCTGTGCATTTTTCCAAAGTGTTCTAGAAACCTTTCCAAAGGTTAAACAAATAGGTATTATTCTTTGCTATCTTACTGTCACTGTTTTTTTTTGGTAAAAGGATAAATGAACATATTTAGCCATTTGTGATGTTACCACGTTGGGCAACAAGGGGTTAAGAAGATGCCCTGCAAGAGCTGCACAGATAGGAGGAGGCATTAAAAGGAGACCAAAACATTCACTTGGGGGCAGGCTAGGGAAGAGAGCAGGGCAGCAGCTCACAGCTCCTGAGAAAAGAGCTAAGGGAAGGCAAGACCTTGCCTTACAACTGCTCAGAGGTCCCTCCCTGAGTGAAGGGAGGACCTGCTTCAGATACACCCTGAGAGGGAGACAGTATGTGGGAGACAGCCCCGCAATATGAGCTCCGTTTGTTTGCGTTAATTACCCATGTTTTGTTTATGCGCTACCCTATCAGGTGACAGACTTGGAAATGATCTGGCCAAGAGCCAAGCAACAGGAGGAGGCAGCAGTTGCCATGAGCGAGCGGCACTTACAATACCACACATGGCCACAAGGGGATGCCAAGTAGCGAGTGGATACCCTGCACACCCCTCTCCTCAGATGGAGAAATTTGGACAACAGTAGAGTGGTAGGGAGAGGAGCCTTAGGGCATCCCAGGCTGTCAGACCCTTGACAGTCCTCACAGGGCCCTGGCTGGAATCCGAGTGGAGTGCCCAGATCCCCTACCAAATCCCCACTCTGCAGTTTGAAGGGCCTGTAGGCAACGCTTTCCATGAGCAAATGCCATCAAACTATTCGTTATATGAGGAAGATGGCAAACACAGGCATTAACATTCAGATCTTTGTGAACACACAACTTTCCACCAATCCACAGACTAGGTATTATAAATGGCTTTTTGTGTTAATCCACTGGAAATTTGACATCAGTCCTAAAATGTATCTTGCCAAGCCATGCCTGACAACCCAGGAAGACTGTTCCCACTCTGCCACTTTGTTACACAGTCTAGAGTACAGAAGCCCTCTATGCACTTTTTAGAATATATACATATATCTGTACATAAAAATCTCCCAAATTCTGACCTAAAGAAGCCTTCCCATCTAGGTTGGATCTTACAGTGCTGGAATTGCTGGCTGGCTGTTGAACAGGGTGGTGTAGTAAGGGGCACTCTGGATACCACTGTTTTGGAATTTCTAGAAATGAGGTAGATCGGTGCATTCACAGTGAAATTAACATGGTGCATTGTGGAAAATAATTATTTCAGTTCCTGCACTTCTCTTCCACCGGAAACAATGTCATGACCAAATATTCCAGAGTTTCATTAAAAACATTCCATGCATCTTTGGTAATAAATATAACATTATGACACATGTTCTGTCTGTTTCAAATAAAATCCCAAAGATTGAAATGACAGCTTCAACTTTATAAATGTTATCACCATGATTTAGCTAACACTGAACCTCCTTCAATACTTTCCACTGCACAGATAGTAAAGAAAATATCTATTATATGACTAGATAAAGCCCTGACCAGAAAAGAACACATTTATTATACAGTTTCCACAACTGCATTTTGGAGGATTACTCCCTCCCTGTATAATTCCCACTAAGATTGAAGATATTCAAGAGCTGGCTAGAAGCAAAAGAGATGGCCTTGATCAGCTACCTTTATGATTTTCCAGGGTCCAAGGGTTCCACTAAGAGAACTTTCCTGATGTCTAACATAAACTTTTCTTAGTTTTATGTACAGTATATAATGATTGAAGAAATACTAAAAAATCCTACTTTTATGCAGCAACAGAGACATTGGGAAAACTCCTGCCTAGAAAATAACAGCTCAAGCAGCTGGAATTAGTGGTGGTTAGGGGGAGGGTATTTTATGGTGATTTCAAGGATCTGCCATTTCACAATATTGGAAAAGGAATGAATCACAACTAATACGCTCCTGCTATTGCTTGATACATGTATAGTACCAAACCCTCTTTCTCAAAATCCTCCTTCACCTTTTCTCTTAAAAGAAAAATAACAGTATTCAGTACTTCAGAATATATTAAACTATAAGACCAAAGCTATCTATAAGTTTGAAAGCTTCTGAGGCTTGCTGACATGGATTTGTTATTCATCTGGCTCTCCTCCACTTCATCAGTTGCTATTTAAGACACACATACTGAGGGCAACCATGCCCGTTGAAGTCAGTGGTAAGATTCTTAGAGTTCACTGGGCTTTGGACCATGCACTTATTGCCAAATGTTGTGAAATTCCTTGTTCAGTGAGCCATCTTGTTCTGGTCATTAATGGCAAAGGGAGAAATGGTAACTTTTTAAAAACTGCCCTGAAGGGATTGAATCTTTGGTACAAAAAGTCCTCGAAATAAATGTGTGTGGGGGGTGTATCTGTGTGTATTTGTTCTGTCTTTTAAAACAAAAAATTTCTAGTAGTCTTGCTGGTAAAAACTGTAGTTGTCTAGTCATGTCATATTATTAATGGCATTTACTTGAAACAGAACATAAATAAATGTTTACAGTGTTAAAGTGTAAAATTGTCTACCCGAGCATAAACAAGTATTACTTGGAGAGATGAAGTTTAGCGCCCGATATATTCTGTTGATGATATCCTCCTATAAACTTTTGATTCTATTTCTATCATGCCCAAATCTCAGGTAGTCACTTTCATCTTCAGTAAGAGCACTTTAGCACTTGTTAGTATTTCTAGCAACAGTAGTGGTGGCCATATTTGAGAGTCCAAGATTAATTTTTGATTGATTAGCTGTACTGTTAGATCAGCTGTAGAATGCTTAAAGCTAGCAAAATATTATTCCATTGTGATTCTGTGATAACTGTTAAAAAAAAAAATTTTTTTTGTCCCAAATTCCTTTAGGGAAGTAGGATTATAAAATATTTCTTTAGAGGTGGGAATAGATGTCAAAGGCCCTCCATCTAACCCGTTTTATTTCTCCCAGATGTTCTGAGAGGAGGCTGATTGATACAGTATCCTCCCCTTCGCAAATCCATAATGCACTTTTCCAGAGATTTCTTAATTTAAAATATGTATTGGGCTGGATTTATTGTAGGATTTTATGATTTTCAGCTCTTGTTTGTGCATCACTTCATTTCCCCCTCCCTGATCCAACCCCCCTGGGGATATCTGCAGCGCCATTGGCAGAGTGCCCATCTGGAAAGAAAAAGCGAAGGCCTGATCCTGCCAATACTTCATCCTCAACACCTCTGAGAACTTCCCTTTTTCTCTTTATCTCCACAGATAAATCTCTTGTTCAGGTTCTCATTATATCCCACCGTGACTACAGCATCCTTCTCCCTGACCTTCCAGACACACACATACAGTCGTGCCTCCCAACCCTCCCCCCTTCTGTTAATTCATAGAAAATGTAACCATTAAATCCTCTTCCTTGCCCATAAATTTGATCATGGCACTTCCCACTTTGAAGCCCTTCACTTGGCTGCTCATTAGTTGTCATTTAAGCATCACGTCACCCTCTTCAAAGCTCAACATAATCTCCTCCTCCATATACGTACTCCCTCGTCAAGCTTCACCTTGCCCCTGTCCTCTCCATTCCACTGGTGCCTTCATCTGTGTTTTACTTGTTTGTAAATTCTCTTAGTCACCCCTGTGCTTTCTCCTCCATGGTCTCTTGCGCATTGGGTAACTTTCCAGAGCTCATACGCAAGGCCCTTGCTCTATCTCTACTTAAGGCCCTTTTAAAGACCCACTTCCACTGTGCTGTTTGCAGTGAACCAAGTTGACTTTTGTATAAATTGCTTATTGTTGTTCCCCTACCCCTAATCTCTCTGCTTCTCTTTCGGTCGTTGGTGAGCAACTCACTTGTGAGCAATTTCTGAATGCCTGGAAAGTTCCAGATGCATCATGGACACCGTTATGAAATAATAAATTATCCAAATCATGAGTAGCCCTATTTAGTTCAGTGGAATTAATCATATGTGAGAAGCTACCTACATACAGAAGTGCTTTGCAGGATCCAAAAATAAGGACTTGTTTCGCTCAACTAAAATACTGCCTTTTTTTATTGCTCTCTTCACTTTTCTTATGGGTTTTGCAAATGCACCAAATTCCTTCAGGTTTATTCACTCTTGCTCTGTATATAAAAATGAGCTGAGATCTGCAAGTGTTTTTATGATGGCACAATAGAGCCCTTTAGGCAATTTAAATTTGAGAGCCAGTGCATAGTCCTTTTTTAAAATACGCACTACATAAAATGGAATGACAAAATGGAGCACGTCAACTAAAATCTAGCCTGCTCCCCTGAATTCCACAGACTGGAGAGCTGATATCAGACACAGATGTTTTAAACTCCAGAGTTTATCATGTTGGTTGGAGACAACTGGATGGGTACATTTAAAAAGAAGAAAAATTTGAGGCCCTTAAATAGATTTCAGTCCTACTAGTGGTCATCCACCTAATATGGGAGCAGAATGTATCTGATTTATCCAACTGATCTAATTCAATTAAATGCTACACACCTGTTTAGAGAAGAGGTGTGTTCATAAACACCAAAACTAAGTAAATTCTGCAGCCTGGAATGCCATGCAAATCTAATTCTGATTGTATATGGGTACCACACACAAAGAGGACTCTCCAAAATGGGCGTAAATAATCCATGCTTATTTGATGTTTAGCAGTCAGGATATTTAAATTAATTTTCAGTCATGTAGTTATTAAATATGGATAATATCTAGCACTTTCTGTGATGCAGAAAACACATGCCACTTCTAATCAAGAGAAAACACACATCTATTTACTGTGGACTCTTTCAGTCTTGCATTGCTCATGTGCAATAGTAGTCCGTTAACTAGGTGCTGTATGTTCTTTTCCTCCAAAACCCAATTTTATGCCACTGACAGTGCCCAGAGGCTTGACTGAAACATACAGCCAACCTACTGAATGGAATTCAATGGTACTGGAAATAACTGAAACAAATGAGACTGGATTTTTAAAAAATCATTATGATTTAGTTACCACTAATAATAGCAGTAGCTAAGCAAACTACGATAATGGTAGGATAATCAAATTGCTCATTTCAGGGTGTAAGGCTGATTCTCTGATCCTGGCTGCAGAAGTGCAGCAGAATCTACCTTTTGCTGCAAAAGTATGCTCCAGAATCGAAGCTTTCACGGCAGCTCTCATGGTAGTTAATAATAACCTTGAAAACATGAGCCCAATGAAGCTTTTATTTTCTTGTCTGCAAACGGCCTCAAACAATTACTCTGATAAGTGTTAATTTGCCTTTTCGGCATTCTTGTTTGTTAATTGGTGTAACCTGACATTGGCACTGCCTGTATCAACAATGGGCTTTGGGCAGTGAAATAATCAACGCTGTCCCCCTGTCCAGAATTAATTTCTCCCTGACGTGCATTTACAATGTGGAGACTGGAAAACAGAGTATTCTCAAAATGAATAATACTGATACTATTGTGATGAATGCAATATCTGAACAGAATACTACTGTACTGTATGTGGTGTTCACATTTAATTTATGAAAAACCTCAATTTTTTAAAATTTAAATGAAATTGTTCCTAATTTTCTAGACTGCCATACTAGAATTCTATGAAAGTCAGGGACCTTGCTACAGAATTTAGGTCCAACTTGTCACAGAGTAAATGTGACCTTGTCATGGGAGACGAGGAGTTTCAAAGAGGAATTTAGTCCTTGTGGAGGGTATTACATATCTGACTAAGAGTATGAAGGGTAAAGAGAGAGGATTCCTTTTTGTGATGCATTAAATGCTAGCTACTGGTACAGGAAGGTTTTCAAACAAGGCAGCTGGATTAGATGGATAACATGGGTTACTAAAATCAATGGGAGATGCAGGTGTTCAGCACCTTTGAACAACAGGCCATTAGTTTTCAAGCACAAAAGGTTTGCTGAAATATTCAGTAGTCCAAAGCACATGGAGGGAGCATGTGTGTCTTAATTCAGGGAAAAAAGTCTAAAGGCAATGGAACCCATCATAGATTTTTTTGTTAGGGCTCCATATGGGAGAGGTATGATGTATACATCATCTGTGAAACTAATGGAACTAGCTTTTCTTCAAGTTGAAAGAAGACAGACCCATTTCCCACAAATTGTTCATACTGTTCGAAGACTTGTAGACTGTAATCCTATCCCACTGAGTCATTGTTTAGGCAATACAATTTAATTTTTAATTTTCTTTCATAAATCGTTTTTGTTGCTTCCCTCAAAATTCCATCTCATTTTAGCAGAGCTGCAGCTGCAAATGCTGTAAAATACTTCTGAAAATTGTAAATATCCATGAATAACCAGTAAAATGTTCAAGGTAAATAAGGGATTTCTCTAGAGAGGGCCCTGGATTGTACAGTAGTAGTTCTTGTGTTGCATAAAAGATTGCTGTAGTTCCACTGCTGCTGGTCAAATTGAGAAATGTTACATAGTATTGGTAGCAGTAATCTTGAAATCTGAAGAAGTAACTCTACTTGCAAGTCAAGAAACAGTCTGCATTTCAAAGAATAGGCAAGAGTATAAATTAATAAGACACTGCGGTCACTAAACTACTAGAGGTAAGTAAAAAAAATAAGCCATTATTCAATATATGACCTAGCAATGCTATGGGTTTAATCTTCAGCTGGCCTCAGCACAGCCACTGCAATGTTTTACATATACAATTGTTGCATGCACACAATCTGCATTTATATAAGAGGTTTGTCTTTGGAGTTCGCAAATCAAGTATGTGTGTGTCCAAAAGCAAGTTTTGAACATCTAAACTTTCAGGTACAATTTTAGAAGCTGATTTAGAATACTGGGTGGTTTGTGTCAGTGTGTTCTATGACTGATTTAAGAAATTCTAATTGATCTAACATAGGAGAAGTAATATTAAAAAATGGTTGAATACATAAGGAGAAACTTTCATGTATGTTTAACTATCACAGGCTTCTTGAATATATTGAGGTCTGGAAAAGAATTCTAATGTAAAAGCTGCGGAAATGTTTCAAATCAGGGAAATTCTTGCAGCATTTCAGTGTGCAGTTTCTTATGGTGCCAACCTTTTTTTTTTTTTTTTTTTTCTTCCCTGTGTTTCCAACATGATGGTACATTTCCAAGATTGTGATAAATGAGAAAACCACAATTAACTGTTCAAAGAGCACAAGCTTTCTGGGGTTAGATGTCATCCTTGTTGTTCAAGACTGATTCCAAGAAATAGAATTTTCAGTGTGCCCAGTGACATAATTTTCCTTTGATTTATGCAGCTAGTTCTTAAGTTTATGACGATTTGGCTGAGTTGTGCTTTTTATGGGTTTTGTTTTGACTTCAGGCAATACAGCATGTTATGCTACCCATTAAGCTCACATAGAGACCTGAAGAATACTATTCTTTTCTTGCCAGCTTATTGAGCCTAAAGACACTCGGGGTCCAACAGCTTGTCAGCTGCTAAAAAGAGGCAACAAGAATTTAATGCAGCATCTCTTCCATCCCCAACCTCCCCTGCAAAACACAATGCATTTCTTGAATTAAATTGGGCAAAACCTCTTACCATACCAAGAGAGCTCAGGGCTGATTTAGTATCTTCTAGCTACAGAACAGACACCCTGTCCCTGAGTAGCCATTGAGTACTGAAGAGGATCAAGGATGAAACTAGTATCTAAAAGATGTTGATCCTCAGTTTATACCCACAGTTAAAGGAATGTGCCATTCATAATGCAGCTGGCATCATGGTCGGAGATAAGGTGAGAAGAATCATCCTCAGATGGACAACTAGAATAACCCTGCACATGGAGCAGGACAAACAACACCTGAGCAGCATCAGCAAAACCAGCATAACTGAGATGGATACAGCACATCGATAGAGAGAGCTTAGGCTATTGTCTTAGAGTGGAGAAGATACATGATCTATATACCCAGTTTGTGATCATTCTGTGCATCTTTGATATTTCCAAGAGGACTATGAAAAGGTCACAGAGAACTAAGAAATCTGAGAATCCAAACTCCAATTCTGTCTGCTGGCACGAAATAGCCGTTGCCATGCACTAGACTCTCGGAGGGTGTGTGTGGGTCTTTGCTATATGTGATTTCTGCTGGGGGACTTGCATTCTTTCATTCTCTTCTTTTCAGGACCCAAAATCACTGCTCTTTCCAACAACTTTTCATTTTTGAGGGTACGTTGCAGTATGTGTTTGCTTTCTCGTATATTTTGGCATATCCAACTACCTACCATATCATTTTATGCAGGACAGAATCGCACAATCCAGAACATGCTATAAATTAACTGCATAGCAACTAGTCTGCAGCAGGCTATTCTGAACATCCTAATGACAAAGATAAGAACAGGAAGTGATTAAATGTGACAATAATTGTGGATCACAGTGCAAACCTACCCCCTTGTTCTTACAGCTCTAAAATTAGGGACAGGATATTATAAAAACATAATTTATATACTGCTGGAAGAAATGCAATTGTTTTAACCTTGCAATCTTGGCTGGATGGCTCTTCAAAGTTTGGCTATATCTTCAATCCTTATTACCCAGGGCAGCATATGTGGCTCAAAAGTTCTCTCTTGCGGCCTGACACTTTTGCAAGTCTGTTGTCTCCCTCTGTTCTTCAAGGCATCTCTTTGTTTCTGCTGCCAAGCCTTCTGCCTTTCGCTCACTAGGCATTCTGCTTCTTGATTGCTAGACCTCTTTCTTTCTTCCTAGCATCTACTTTTAGCCCTTCTCTCTTTTCTTGGATTTCTTTCATTCCAAGGCTTCTCTAGCTGTTTGGTTTTCTGCCTGCTCCCAGGCTTCTATATGTTACCACACATCTTCATCTTCATTTTTGTAATACCCTCTATGTCCATATTTACATGATACTGTCATGTTACTCATCTCCATGCTAGATTCTAAATGGCTTTCAGAGGTTGTGTGTGACAACTGTGAGTCACTCAATTCGCCCAGAGAACCTTACCTAATACCTCACAAAACAGAAACCTTAATATTGATTTCAAAGCATTTTTACAATATTTATTCAACACTACTTAAAGCTGCAGTCTGATTTCATATATATCAGGGACTACTACAAGTTGTTGGATATTGGAATGGAATTAATTTGGGCATAAAACCTTCTATATCTTTATAGATACTCTATAATAATATAAACCGTATAAAATTAGGCCCAGTCTCTTCTGTAATGCTGAGATTTTTTTAATTTAAAAATTATGTAGCACAAAAATACTACTGACTTTGTAGACAGTTCTTCAAAGTTTGACAAGTTTTGGTTTTGTATTCACCTATTTATATAGGATAAAGAACGGCACTGACACAGCAGATTTTCCTGGAAATGAATCCAAGAAATGGTGATGAAAACTTTCTAGCCAATCAGGTTGTCAAAAGGAGTTATTCCTTCAGCATGAAGCATTATTCATTTAATTTTCATTAGCTCCTTTTACCTAACTACTACTAAGATAAACAACTGGTGTATGGAAACATTCATTTATGTCAGATCACTTGACAGTCCTAAATCTTCACGTCTGCAACAACAAACTGGAATATAGATTTTGACCGTTACTAAATGATAACAGCTACGACGCGACCACACTAAAGAGGGACGTTCAAACTACGCACTCCCAAATACCACATACTTGCTAAAATCTTTCCTAATATTGCATCTCTGTTCGTATATCATAAGCGAGTGTTACTCAGAAAGGCTTTGAACTCCCCAAGCACATGTGTCCACTTCCACTATTAAAGTGAATTCAGGTGGTTGGCATGACTATCTCCAGACAGGCTTCCTTTAAATAATTGACAGCTACAGTCTTGTTGTCCCCGAGTTCTATGTCTGGATACACTCTTGTTGCATTTATAAAGGTTTGGTACAAGTCACTAGCCGGCATAACACCTGGTAAGGATCTCACTTTCTTTTATTAATGAGGCCTATTTGCACATTCTCTGATGACAAATTTCTCAAAATGAGCTTTTTTACACCTCTTATAACCTAATGAGAAATCCATATGTAAATCACAGCTGAACTGCAAATATTGTACTGCTTTCAGTAGTGTGGGGCCGGGGGAGTTGATTACTAGAATGTGAGTATGATGCAAAGAAAGGCAGACATCCTAAACAATAAACATTTCAAACGTATACTGGAAAAAGAGAAGATCACTTAACCATGAGCTAATGTGTTGATTTGGATGTGTATATACATATGTGTAAGGAACTAGACAGAGTGCTGTGCATGATCGGGTGTAGCATAGTACACTTCAGAAAATAACGAAGGGATGGCTGGATTGGCTGCATAACCCATGAGTGGCTCAATGCAGAAATGCCATGAAGGAAAATAAACATGTATTACTCTGCCATTATGGGTAGCCCTGGGTAGGCAACTCCAGAGCCCACTCCATTTTGCTCCAACACAAAATTGCCATTCTAGTGAAGCGACATAGCAAAATGAGACAATTTAACTAGTGATATTTGTAAGCTGGTTTTTTCCTCCCAGGTAAAATCTCCATCCTTTTTATGTTTTCATATAATTTGTTATGTCTCACCATACTACATTCACAATGGGCCAACAAAGTCATAACGCTACTTAAATCCCACTGTAATCCTGGGTGAGATGCTCTCTCTCACCCCTTTGAGCCAGGTAAAAGGGAAATAATGGCATAAAGGGACCCTAAAAGCCCTATTTCTGGACAAGGCAGGATTCCTCCAGCATAGGCACTGCAGAAGACTGCTGTAACGCTGCCTTCTGAGGATTGCCTCACAAGCCTAGCATAGGGCGTCATGCCTGGGAACTGGAGGGGAGAGGCAGGGGCAGTGTCCCAGCATACAGCTCTGCGGAGATTCCTTACAGTGCTGAGAACCATAGACCTGGGGAATCTGCCATAACTTAGTAAGACTACTGGGTTGTTGAAGGTACACGGTGAGCCAGTTCAGTACCAAGAGCAACCCAGGATAGGGAGGGGGCAAAAATGGCTTACAGCCATCCTAGGTTGCCTCCCCATCTCCTAGAGATGCAGCGCAGTATCTCTCTCCCTACTTTGAGGACCTGAGTGGGACTGTGTTGGTTCCTAGACATTTAGTTGGCCATCTGCACAGGAATGAATTTCACCCAATGTGCCCATAACATTGCCTAGATGCCTGTTCATGTTATGTTTATTTAAACAGTAGAACCAGTCCCCCTCCACATACCAACACACACTTCCTAGCTGAAATTAAAATTTATAAGAAGTCTGAATAACATACTAATGTGAAAACAGTGGAGAATTCCATATGCAGTAATAGATGTGAGAAATTTAAAATCTCAAAAGAGCTAGCTGATATCAAATGTTTTAATAAAAGTTTATAACATTTGATAGTCCTCAAAAAATATCATTTGCTCTTACCTAAACAATACTAATGTAACAAAAAAGCTTGCTATTATCTATTACTGTTAGTTACTGATTATTTTTACATTAGTTTGACAGACTTCATCTAAATTAGCTCTAGTTGGCAAAGTTAATTATTTCTAGCTGATGAGGATGATCATTCCCACTCAGATCTGTCAATTAAATGAAATTATATCACTCATACCAATCAGGAGGACGAGCATTTTGTACTAAACAAACACACAATCCCTGAAAATGAGACATTGACAGCTTTATTACAGATAAAATACGTTTTCAAAAACATTAATGTTTAAAGCTAGTAAAATGCTTTGAGTTTCTCCGATGAAAGGTGAAACATATTAGAAAAGACAGCGAGAGCTTTGTAAATCTTTGGGGGTTTTTCAGACCTCAAAAATCTCTTTTCAGAAATGATCAGAGGATGGTGATGATGGTAGGATAAAAGATGGTATCAGTGCTAGACAAGACTCCCAGCACACACTCTCAGTTAATTCAGTGCTGTACTTTGTCAGGACTGGTATCTGTTTGCTGGTCTGCCCAATGAGTTGCTTTACAACAAGATAGTCTGGACTTAAAGCTTGATCTTGCACCTCTTTGAAACCTGTGGGAACTTCGTCATTCACTTCAGTGGATGAAGGATCATTTTCTAAGAGCTTGATGATTAATAGTGGGGCTTGGTTTTGTGCACCCTTAATAACTTTCCTCATAGAAGTAGTTCCACTGAAGCGCCATGGCCAAGCACCACGCCTGAAAGTGAGTGTTTGCAGTCTCAAGGCCTAAGGCAATATAAGGGGGTAGTCCAAGAACTATAAAACAACTGGTACGAAGACTTATGTAAACTCAGATCTCTGCTAAATCTTCTTTCATTCATTTGAATGATCTAAAGGGTTTAAAGGTGAAACTCCAGCTGAGAATTCATTTCTGGTTTTGCCTGAGGATTTCTGGAGTGGTCCCAGAAACCTTTGCCTTTGTCAATGACGGGAGAGGATTACAATCAAAGTATTCCCTTTGGACTACATGACCTTTTGGGTAAAAAAAAAATAATTTGTATCATTCCTGACATCATGTGGAAGGCAAACCAAATAAAATTCTGGAGATTAGCTGTTTAAATCTGGACTTTTCCAGGATAAGGGCTGATATAGTAATTTTGTATCTTACTGAAATAAGAGTTGTCTATGAGGACCGCGTACATATCTTTTATGTGTTTGAAGATACTGGGAGATTTTTGCACTGTTGCATTGTTGACTCTGAAAGTTCAATTTAGGACAAGACAAACAGAAAGAATCGCAGTCCTGTTTGGTTCTCTGAGAATAATGAAAAGATTAAAGGCAACAGAGAACCAGTTAGTTTTCTGCATTGTTATGAAAAAATGATATGAGATACGAAACACAGATAAAGCCTCATGTAGAAATATTGTATACTGGGCACTTACATTTTTCTTGGAGTACTGATATTATTCACAAATTTGGGTCAAATGTGGCAAATTTACCCCCTCCCCATACAATAAATAAATAAAAGTGAAAACATAATTTTCAAAAACATCCAAATGGTTTGTTTCACCATTTCATTTCAAGTTGATATTTTTAATAAAATGTCAATTCTAAACATTTTTTTAAAATGGTTCACTTTTTGGCTTACTTTTAGGCGTTGTATCTGGCTGTAGATCTTCTGTGGGACTGCTCATATGAGTAAAGAGAGAGCCAACAGAGTGATTGACAGGGATTTGTGTAGTGAGAGGGATTGACACAGACGATGATCTTAGTAGAAGCATTTTGAATGGACAAGAGAGAGGAAGATGAGTGCTGAGAGAGCCAGGGAATTCTAAGTATGAGGAATCAAGATGGGGGGCCTGAACAAGAAGACTGCTGGATTTTTGCTTAGGAAAGAAAAGGTCATATTTTAGAAGAAATACTGAGAAACAAGCAGAAAATATCAATTTGTGCCCTTAAAATGGTTAGAGAGAGCCACTGGAGAACTCCCCTGGTACTTACATGGCACACAGTAGCCTTCTCAGATTAGAGACTCTGGCTTAGTGTCTGTTATTGTAAAAGGATCTTGTAAACCAGCATTCATGGTTTTGTATAATTTTATTTTTAATTTAGAAATACTTTTTTAAGAAAGGTGGTCTCCCTTTTATAGGAGCAATTTACACATGCACCATTTGCTCCTTCATTTTTTAATTTGCAATTAAACCGTGAAGACAAGTGTGAACAGTTGCACATTTAACTACCTATTTGGGAATAAATCAAGTATTTAGACGTCCATGTTCTAATATCTACACATGCAGTTCATTGCAGGTGTGAACCATGCAGTGCAAATTTTTTATGTAATCTTTTTGGTAGAATTGACTTGTGCCCACAAATGTATCCTTACCTTTCCAGAAGTAAGGTGCCCTATGTAAAGAGAAGACTCTCAAATATATAGAACGTCTAATGGAATCCATCAGATTTCTTTATCATCTGAATAACCAACACAGGACTTCAGCAGCAATTTGTCAGTCATAAAGTCATTTCATAAAGCTAAGTGGTGAAAAACTGAGATTATAAAGATATGGTAGCATCCTGGTTTGATTCAATTTTAGTAGTGTTTTTACTCTTTTTGCTTTGCTGATCCACTGAGAATGGGATGTTCACATCCAGCTGTCAGGAGGCTTATTCATTTCATCTCACAAACAGTGGTGACAGTTGCATCTTGTCACACTGTGGTGTACATTTCAGGAGTTCATGACTGTGATTTATCATTTGATGATGAGCATAGAGCATGGGTGACCCTGTCATTACTGAATACAATCAGGTGCACTTTGAAACTAGAAAATGGAATTTATTGCTGCTAACACATTTTGAAGTTTAAGAGGTCATCAGACCTTGGGCTTCTGAGATATTTCATGCCTGGTTTTTAATTTGTAAATACAGCAGATTTATGCTGCTAGCTTTACACAAACATGAAGCCCAGTGTTATATCAAGTATACTTTTTTCACTGAATAGATGCAACAGATAACCGATAGTAATTCAACAGCTTAAATGATATATAAAGGTAGCATTCAGGTACAAGGTATTATATTTATGCTAAATGTAACATTTATTTTACAGAACAGTGTATTTTTGTACCCAGCATTTGTTTTCTCTGCTAAGCTATTCAGTAAATACAGGGTTTAGCCCCGGCAGAGTGCTCTAAATATGTATTTTTTGGAGTAACATGATTTATTTCAACATCATTTGAGAGTAGCTAAATATAGATATCTGACTGTGGGCCCAAACCCACATTGCGTGTACAGCGCAAACCTCTATTAAAGCCCATGAGAATTTGTGTGCTCAGGGAATGCAGGGTCCTTTATGTAAACATTGATTTTAAGGAACCCTATTACTAAGTAAAAGCATGCCAAAATAAATAGGGAGCAGTGACCCAGACAAGAGAAAATAAGAAGCAACCTGAACCCTTTCTCAGAACTTACACCAAATCTTTCTTTGAGGTTTGGAAAGTTCAGTTAACTTAAAACCCAAACTCCAGATTTATTCGTTTTTGCATGTTGATGAATTACAAGCCATTTTCCCAGCTGCCTTGTAAAAGATTCTTTTCTGTGTGAGAGGTACCTATGAGGTCTCCTTCACCACCCTCTCTAGTCTCCGGAAGTTCTGGGTGGTTCTCTCCTACCATTTCCATTGTCAGATCAGAGGATTCTGATTAAACAGTCTTTAAGAAGCATTGTGGATAAATTGGGGTTAACGGTTATTTTTAAGATGCACAAAACAAATCTTTTAGGTCTCCTTTGCCAGTCTATTGTCTACATTTGCCATCACGTGTGATTCTAACTGCATCACCAGTTTTTAATCAATGACTGCTGTGGTCGCATGAACAAATGAATAGTGGTTTCCACAGTATGAATACCCTATCTGTTTGTGAAGGCACAAGAGTATCTCAGCACAAATCTCATTAATCTTGGAGGTGGTGAACCAGTTCTCAGTCAGCCCTGGAATTGGGAGACTTGCTCGTAAATGTAGAATTTTCTCCAAAGTTTCAGTTGAAACAGAAAAAGCTTATGGACTTCAGCTTAGAACTGTCTTTTCACTCCTCCAAGAATAAGCTGTTGAAATGGCAACTCACAAAACTGTTGAAATAAAGTAGCCTTTCAACACTTTCCTGTCATCAGCTGTGTCTTGGAACACTTTGCATGTCATCCCCAGATGTTCTTGGGAACCTGCTCGCAAGCTAACGTTGCCTTTGGATATTGAGGTAGAGAAAAGATCTGGTAGATTAGAAAAAAGGATCCTGTGAGGAATTCGAGGCTTAGGCCTTGCAAAGTATCAACCACCTCCCATGCCTTTAAAAGACCCAATCTCGTGTCCTTTGTTGGAACCATTTAGTCAGGTCAGCCCCAAGGTGATGATATTATGTGATGCTAAGCACCCCTCTCATTATTCCTTCTCAGGCCATTTTTGCAGGAATATCTGACTACACAAGATATTGGGCACTGGAGAATCTGGCCCAATGATGAAACATAAGCTTCAGAGATTGTAACTGGAAGCACAATTTATCAGCCAAAATTATGTGCCAAATTCTGGCATTACAGTCCAAAGCAGTGCAGCTGCAAATAGTTAGACGCATAGTAAGGTCTATCTGGCACAAGAGACATCCTGCTCTCAGAGGGAAGGATGTGGAGCCATTTCAATGTGACAGAAGGGTGCTACTTGCTGCTACTGCCTTCTGGAGTGAAGGTCTTTATGCTGCTCAAGACGCCTGTGTTTGCTGTTGAGAGTAGCATATGCATTAGCCAATTTGGTGGGATATTGTTCTTCTCTTTGAGCGAGCCCCACAAACTGTGGTCCGGGTGCATTTCCTAAGATTGTATCTGTATATTTTCTACTGTATTTCAGCACCGTAGTTGGATCCTGTCTGCAACCTCTCCTTCCATACATTGCTGCTTGCACATTAGCTATCTTTTATGCACCCCAGTGTTTGTGGGCATAGGTTGGATTTTCCCCAAAAGATATCAAAGCACATGTATGTAGAGTAAGCATTAATTTGAGTTAAAGTAGCAGTGACCCTTTCGTGCCTAGGATAGCCACCTGAAAATGCCAAGGTCAGGGCAAGCTGTAAAAGGAGAGCAGATTCTTCCAGCACTGGTCAGACTGAAGTCAGACTTCCCAACCAGCCACAAACAGTGCTTCTGATTCCCCACACTGGTTATCAAGAAGCTAAAATAAAAATACACCTCCTTTACTGAATTTCAGTCTCTGGCTCCCAATCAGCCACTAGGTCCAGTAAAGAGACCAGTTATTTAAAACTCTGTGCTCTTTACCAAAAAGGTTTCTCCTGACCCCAAAGGGTCAGCCACAGTACCAGATCACTATAAGTTTGGATCTTACCCAAAATACCACGCTGCCAGCCAATCCTTTAGTAACTAAAACTAAAGGTTTATTATAAAAAGAAAGAAACAAACAAGACAAATGTTAAAGGATTAAAGCAATCAGACAAATACAAATGATTTGAAAGTCCATATATATCAGGTTTCTAGTAGAATTGTGGAGTTTGCAGGCTTGTATAGTCCCTCTGGTATACACCCAGTACCTGGATGGGTCTCAGTTCTTTGTTTCACAGCTTCAGTTCAGTTGTAGATGAGTTGATCCAGAGGTAGGCTGGAGACTGAAGACAAAATGGATCTGGTGCAGCTGCCTTTTATGTCCTTTGGCCTTTGCCATGTTGCTTGTGGAAACTTACAGGAATAAGATGGAATTCAGAGTCACATGAGTAAGTCCTGGTGATTCATCAGGTATATCTCTGGCTTTTCCCCCTGGCCCATTGTACCTGTGAGTTTCCTTAATGGGCCATTAAGTAGGCACTTGTGCTGCAGCCATCCTGTTTGGGGTGTCGCCCAAACACAGCACAATTTGAAATACAGATATATCAAACATATCCATAGCTTCCATTACACGTATAAACACATGAACATAAACACCATCATCTTACTTAGCACACTATAGCCTTTCTAACAGTAGCTGACATGGCATATCTCATGAACTATTATGATTTTGACATATTGATGTTAAATAATATAATAAATGCCTCCCCCCCAATCCATCCAGCGTGACAGTAGCACAGTATACATCTGCATTAGAAACATTTGGAAAGCTACATTCATTTTGATTAAAGTAATTGTCCTCTAATGTAATAAAGCTAATACCTAACTCTTATATCCTGCTTTTCATTCTTAGATCTCAAAGTATTTTACAAAGGGGGTCAGTATTACTTATTCTCTTTTTAAAGTTGAGGAAACTGAGGCACAAAAGTGAAGTGGCTTGTCAAAGATTACCCAGCAGATCAGTGGGAGAACTGGGAATACAACTCAGGTCTCCCGAATCTCAGATCAGTGCTTTATCCACAAGGGTATATTGCACCACAGAGCAATAATTTCATCTGTATCTGTTACTTTAAAAAAGTCACCAAAAATTGTATCGACATTTACTATTCACACTAATGATGGACAGGACTTTTAAATTGGACAATGATAAGGTGCTTTTGACGTATGGACGCCTCTTCTTTTGTGGACTCCAGCTTGATGTGCCTTCTTCATGGGACTTTGTCTCCTTTTTTGTATGATTCTGATGTCATGTAATAACCTGATCATAAATTGGTCCATTTTAACCCAGGGCTGGTACTCATCTAGTTGGACACCACCAATCCGCCACTGCTCTGGTATTTTCATTAAACCTCTGGTCATAACTTTGTGGGGCATAAACCCATAAGCCACCACCGTGGATCTTATTGCCATCAGCACTAGAGGCAAGTTTTATCCCTATCTTTTCCCGAATTACCAACTAACTTCCGTAGGGTCGTTTTGTCAGAGTCAATTGTTTTGGGAAGACTGACCTAAGAAATGGTCTGTTCTAGGAGCACCCTGGCTGTGGTCACAGCAGTGTTGTTACATGTTGGGAATGCCTCTACACACTTTGTAAATGAATCAACCACTATAAAGGCAGAACATATGAATAGATTCCTTTTGGACTCTGCTGCATCCAAGATGGAAAGTACTGCCACCACTTCAGCAGCTTGAGGGGGGGACGGTGAGACTATACCTTGCAGGACTTCATTGGTACATTGCTGTAGAGCTGCATAACCCACTCGTAGTTTGCCTTCCACATGGTAGCAGCTTCCATCCACTACCCAAATGTCCATGTTGTTGCATTTGGCTTCCCCATAAATCATGCTGATGGAAAAATGTGACTTAATCTCTGTCGCTCATCTGGAAGGAATGGGCATCTGTGATTCTCGCCTGGAATGAGAAGCTCATAAGGTGTTATGGCTAACTGAGTGGTTTTGTCCACTTCAGTGTTACAGTTTAACAAACTTGAAGCCCACCCTGCTAGTTGGGGGTTCAACACCTGACCTTCATTGATCCGGCCAGACAAGATGTATTTAATTTTATACGTGTTGTTCTTAATACGACTGGCACCACCCTGTAAGATATTTCTAATGATGGATCATCCAGGTGAGAGCCAATAGTTCTCGTTCACAAAGTGTAAACTTCCTTTCCACCTCACTCAGTGTCCTGGAACCATTTTAACCCAAGACCAGGATTTTGAGACAGAATAGTACTCAGACCCTGATTCATCGTGGCAAGTTGTAAAACAAACTGTTTCTCTTTCTTCAGGAGTGCTAATGTGGGGGTAGCTAACAGTGATTGTTCTAGCTTTAGGAATGATTCCTTCTGTTCTTTTTTCCAATGCCATTCTACTCCTTTTCTTAGGAACAGGTATAGCAGCTTTGCTATTTCAGCATATCCTTCCACGAAATCTCGTGAAAATTTGGTTAAACCAAGAAATGACCTCAAGGTTCTTACATCCTGGGGAGCTGGGAGTTTGCTAATAAGTTCAATGCGCTGAGTCTTGGTCTGCATCTGTCTAGTCCTAGCTTCATACCCAGATAAGGGATTCATTGAGAAACAATTTGAGCTTTAGCAGGGTTTATTATGAATCCAGTTGATTTCACTCTTACAAGTACCTCGTTCGGTATTTTCAAGTTTTCTTGTCTTGTTGCCATAGCTATAAAATTTCTATGTATGAAATTATTTGATCTCTTTCCATGATTCCATCCCACATCTGAGTTACCTGGTGATGATAAAGGGATGGTGTGTTATGAAATCCTTGGGAGCTTGGGTAAAAGTATATTGGTGAGGATTAAAAGTAAATGCAAACTTATACCAGGCAGATTTACATAGCGAAATTGAAAAGAATGTGTTAAGTCCAATACACTAAACCATTTTTCTCCCAAAGCCACTGCTGCCATCACTTCATGAAATATTGCAACTACTGGAGTCAGTTTTGGGGTTTCCTTATTGAGCTCCCTGTAATCGATCGTCAACCTCCAGGTGGTCTGGTCGGCCTTTAATACAGGCCAGATTGGAGAGCTGCATCAGCTGTGGGTCTCTATTAATGTTCCTTGATTCTCCAGAGACATGATTGGGGAAGACTGGGGAAATCCGCCCTATCATTGCTGATTTTCTTCCAGGTATACTCTATTGGACTTCAAAGCCTCTTTCTGGTTTCCATGCTTAGATAAGTGTTGGAGGAGTTTGTCCATTTTGAAGCTGTGGATATCTTCTTTGGCTTCATATTTCAGTAATTTCCTTCATACTATATTTCTAAATTGTCTCTCCAGAAATCTGTTGTTTGTTTCTTTTTTATATGACAGTACCTTGTCATGCCTTGGCTGTTATCAGGCCTTCTGTCTTTATTTAGTTTAATTGGTTCTTTTATGGCAGTGACCCTCTTTTTCTGCCAGGGTCTGAGGAACACCTCTCGCTGAATTTCATGTGCCTCTCTCATGAGCTCCTCTCTGGCTTGGAGATGGGAATTTTGAGTGTCCAAAGTGCCCATCACCACCTTCAGGGTAGGTATAAGTCCCTGGACCAGGACTTCCTGAAACTCAGGCCTTTCACAAGATGATGCACTGGCTGTCCAAAAAAGAACTTTCTTTCATTGTATGCACCGTTCTGTCTTTCATTAGTTCGTTTCTCAGTATAGTATTTGCCAATTAAATTCGTATTAAGGAAGTAAAATTTATATATACCTTCATACATGTCCATATTCTCATTGACACTAGCAATCTGAAAATTTCCAGGAAGTGAGCTGAAGTCATCGTTTGACATGTACTCATGAATTAATGCAGCAATGTTCTCTTTACTAATTGCAGGCAAATTGCTCACCCTCGCTATCCAATCCAGGGCACTTTCTCTGTTGAGGGGGCCCAGGGTCTTCCCCATCACCCTCACCTTCTCCAGGGTGTAGGATTTAATTCTGAAGTAGGTCTCTGCTGGTTTTGATGATCTTCTGTAATTCACCACTGTTGTGGTGGTCAGAGCCATGGATATCCCTGACCTCTTCCCCTCCTGGGGCCCCTCGGAGTTGCTTTCCTCTGTTTCCTCTTGCTGTGGGGCTCATGGTCGAGCTCATCTCACTTCCTTCTGGAATTTGAAATTTGTCTTCTGATTCCTCTCATTCCGAGTCAGAATTTGACTCCTGCCTTATCAGGGGATCTCCTCTCCTGGCAGCTGCCACCCCCTGTGCTTGCCTCAGCTTCTCTTTCAAGGCAGGCTATTTTGCTGACAGAAGCAGAATGATTAAGTCTGTCCCTTCTGGAATTCTCTAATTTCAGATACCAGCTTGCATACAGCTGCCTGACATCCCTCCTGTTTTGCAGTAAGTATGCAGATTTCTTTATCACTTTTTTCCCAATAAAACATTTAATTCTTGAACCTAAAGTTCCAACCCACTTATCTGTGTTGTCTGGCTCAATACCTGTGGAGCCAGCCATTCATTCTGTTTTATTAATTTCCTTCTGAGTTAACAATTCCTCACAATGGACAACTACCTTACTCTGTTCCCCATTACATTCATTTAATTTCTTGGCCACTCAGGCCAGAGCATATAAGAGTGCCCATTTCTTTGTTTTTCTGGAAGGACATGGTTTTGCGGTGACAAATGCTTCCCACCTCCCACATAAATCTTTATATGTGGTTTCCCTGGTAAATAATCAGTCTACCCACAGATTCTTGTTTTTCTCAAAATCATCCAGACAAAACTTGAGACAGTCTTTTATTTGCTATATCTGCGATGTCCATCTGGGTGTTCCAAATCTCTTCACTCCACTCATATGGTTAACTGGATTGACACATCCCCCACGGGAATCACCACTCCAAAACACTGGCACCACCCAGCCTTTTGGTTAGTGTGGGCTATGGACTCAATGCTCTTACTCGATTTACCACTCAAATGACACCAAGCAAGCCTTGGCTAAGCTTCCCAACACCACTTCAGGGAAACTCCAACTTTGGTCGGCTGATCTTTCAGTCCTTCAATTGTATGCACAAGTCCTCAGCAGCCTGCTCACCAATATTTGCTGCTGCTCAGGATTCAATGATCCTCAACCAAGCTAAACGGGCAGTACGGTAGCTCTGGTTAGACTTAACTCCTGCTGATATCCCGTCCTCGTTGGGTGTCCAACTATTGTATCAGCACTATGCTGAATACTTTCAAGCAACACGTTAGGTTATTAAAATACAGCACATGTGGCTTGCTTTCTTTGTTTTTGTTTTTTAAATATGGCACACAAGGTCAACCCGACTAATCAGCAAACAAGACTAACTCAACTCCAGCAGTACACTGACCTTGGTCAATGTCTCCCCACCCACACAGTTAGTTGATGGCATGTAACCTCACCGAGCAACATAACACTACATAAACACAAATTCCTAAAAGGGGTCCTACCGCAGTTGCCAAATGTTGAACTAAAATTATGAATTGGGGGGGGTTGTTTTTCACAGGACCCCTCCTTCCATCAGATCCACCCCGTTGTATCTGTTCACTGGTAAAGAAATGTGTAAACAAAGTGTAGGTGTCAAACAATTAAATCATTTCTTAATGGAATTATCAGATAAACCAGATTACAAGGTAAAATAGCTCAGGGGTTAATGAATTGTGTGACTTAAAGCCTAGGCCTGCTACCAATAAAACCATAATTTGATAATATTTAATTATGTACTTCACCATTTGTCACACACAGGGGAGACTCACACAGAATGGATCACAGGGGCAAGTTGAGACCAGAACAGCGGCGAAATGGAGCCAAGGTTCAGGATGCCAACGAGAACAGAGAAGCCACGAAGGAGAAACAGAAGCAGCAGGGTATGATGTAAACAGTAAGTGGTCTTCTAAGATCTTGATCCGATGCTTTTCAGTAATCACGGGGCACATCGGTCACCCCAATGGACAGCTGTGAGCTCAGTCCATCCAGCTCTTATATGGTAAGCAGTCTCTGGGCAGATTATACACCATTTGACACCTTCCAACTGAAAACCTTCCCCTATAGTTTAAAAAAATAAATAAATAAAGGCAGCAAAGTCCCCATGAAGAAGGCACGTCAAGATGGAGTCTATATGTCAAAAGTGCTTTATCATTGCCTGATTTAAAAGTCCTCTCCATCACTACAATTTATTTGTGAGTATGGGCCAGACCCCAGCTGGTTAAAATCAGCACAGCTTCTTTGACTTCAATGGGAACTAGGCCAATTTACACCATTTGAGGTTTTAACCATACATTTCCAATATTTGCAACACTTTAAAACAGACTCCTCAGTTCTGGAAATAGCTTTTACTTGAAGCTATCCAAATAAACATACTAATGCTATCCAATACTTTGAGCTCATATAAGAAAAGAAAAAGAAATCCAACCAATATTCTTATTTATATTGAACTATGATTATCTATATCTCTCTTCCTCCTTCACCACCTCACAAGTACAAGTATATGCTGCACTGACAAACACCTATCTCACATACCAGCACCACAGCTGTAATTTTTTCTTCCCCTGAGGGAAGCCATGTAGTACAAACCTATCCTCTCATAGCTGCACAGTATTCTGTTCTCCATTCAACTTCAGATCCACCCACCTTCTGCTCCCCTGCCACATGCAGATATATCCCATTTATGCCACAGTTCACTCAGCTCATGCAATAGTACTCCATATAAATATCATTTGCTCCTGTCAGTGTCAGAGTACTGAAGAGTGCAACCATCGTCTGAATCAGATAGGAGAAACTTGTTCTTAAAAGAGCATCCGACCTGGCAACAAAAACTTGTGGAAACTCTTGTGTGTGTGCTAGACTCATGAAGCATCATTAGCATTCACCTACTGCTGCTCAATCTGTTTGTCAAGCCCCCAGAGTTTGGTATTTTAGCTGCATACTGGTTCCAGTCTATAACGGAAGCCTCACTACTGCGCCTGTTGTGGTGGTGGTGTGTGAGCCAGTGACACAAATCTCAAATTAATTTTATTGGTTATTAGTTTTCTCTGATCTAGCTCATCTCCCCGTCTAAACTGCAGTTTCTCCTTCCTCCTAATGTTCTGAAAGAGACAGTATGCACAGGCTTGGAAAGGAGGTTTGTCTTAGCAACTTTGAAACAAACATGCGTATGCATGTACAAATACATCCACTGATGTATATGATTGAATCCACGTGCACACATTAGTTTTGAATGATGCAACCTTTCTTAACATTTTTCAAATAAATAAATACAAGTCTGGATTCAAAACAAGGCCTAGCTATCTGCAAAATGATGTCTCAATAAAAATCAGTTCTAATTTTGGCCCAAGAGTCTCAAAGTCCCAAGTCTTTCATAAATCTGAATCTCCAGAGGGTTCTACATAAACATAATACATGTACCACCAACATGGTCGTTGGCTAGCCTGAGCGAGAAGCAATTTTCAGATGTGAAAACCTGTGATGTTTTTTTTTCTTTTCCTTTCTGGAATAGCTCTGTGATATCATTCTCTTCTGAGAACATAAATATGATGTAAAATGTTGAGGTAAAAAAAAAAGCTCCAAGAAACAATGGAAAACTGTATTTATATAGTATGGGATCATAAAAACGCTACTTTTAGAGACCACTTAATTTAATTTTTTTTTCCTTTCCCAGTGGAAGACCACATCTGGTGAGAGGGAGATAAACTCATAGTTACACCCACAGAAGGGGGAAATTTGTTATGACCACTGAATAAACATATCATATACATACAGTAACTTACTCCAGTGAAACGTTTTATACATGCATTTGGGTTAAAATAACAAGACTGAATAGATTTGGAATGTATGTCAGAGAGGCTGGTTCAGTAGATAGTGTACCCTCTTATCTCTGAAAAATAATTGAGAAAAATATGTAAGATAAATACTACATAGTTATAACAAACAACAACAATAAGATTCTACCCAGCTTGAGTGAATAGAAAACCACTTCACTGGAGAACCATAAAAAAAACACCTTTAAAACTTGACAGTATCACATAACATATCCAAGAGAAATGTGCTAATGTCTTCTCCATTTAGAGAGGCATGTAAGAAAATGTACTTGCCAAATCGGCATTTACTCTTTCTTGTGTAACTATAATAAGATTATCCAACCGAAGAGTTTAAACATCTTAGATTTCTTTTTATAATCACTCTGTTAGCTACAGATTTTGGCTTTAGAAAATGAACGGTATGTTGTAAAATTATTTGCATATGCACTGAGTTACCCTGAGAATGAATTCACTCTTTGAATGCACTGTTTTTGTAAAATTTCTATGTTCTCATTTAGCTATCTTTCTACTTCAGGATTTTATACTGTTAGCCTTTACCTAAAGTATCTTGGCATCTTCCATATAAAATCAACAGCAGTAGTGATGTTCCTAGGGTACTTCATGGAGTGTCTCGCACACCTCACTTGTTGGGCTAAAAATGCTGCTTGGGCAGGGTTGTGGTCTTGATTTTTTTTTTAGGTTTTTATTAGTTTACGTTTTGTTGGGTTAATTTGTTTCAGGGTAACCTTTTGGGGGTGTGGGATTGGTTGGAGTTTTTTGGTTAGAAGGGGATGTCTTTGTTGTGAGTATCGTTCTTCTGTTGGAAAAGCCTTTCAGTATCTCTCCAGTGATATGCTGTTAGATCATTCAGTACTGACATCTTTATGGCTTTCTGACTAGTAATTTTATTAAAAGCCAATTGCCATTTAACTAAATTCTGTAAAATTTTAGTAGAAGCTTAATGAGAAACGTGGAGGGTGGCTGGTTATTCATATGGCAAAATTATGGAAGTGAGCTTCCTTTCTGGTAGTATCTTTCTTGTAGTGTTTGAACAAATCATATGTGTTCTTCCAATACAATACTGTTCTTATTTTGCAGTAGATAATCTTTGTATATCAAGAGTCTCATGTAGAGTTTATTTAACTTTGTAACCTTTTAAAGTCATTTAAAGCCATTTTTAGTTAATATTGTGTCCTCTTGTTATGATTTCCATACAAATATCCATACCTCTAGAATAGATTTTCTATCTAGACAAAACCAAAAACAAACAAAAGAACAACCCCACACCTACCCAACACAGGACTACATGGAAATTTATTTTATGCACAGGATCACAAAGAAGAAAAGCAAACCTGTGTGAAGGACATATAGTAATGTACTGTCCCTGTTGCAAAAAATGTGATGGTAGTGGAACAATGTTTATGATGGGAATGAAGAGCAATGGAACCATAGCAAAAGCTATTGTGAGCATGGTTTAAATATTAATTAGCAGTCTGCTCAGAACCTGCGTGCCTTTGTTTAGCATAAAGATAGTTATTGCTACCTTTGTCCTATGTTAACGAGGCTTTAAATACAATGATGATGGCACGCATTAATTATCATAATTTTGTACAGAAATATATACTCTGGGGACTGGAGCCATGATTTTCTAGGGTTCCATTTAAGTACTCTATTAAGGCAAAAGAGTAGCTCCCTTACACTAGGTCAGAGCCTGTATAATTAGTTATCCATAAATATGGTGTTTCAAATAAAGACAACAGACATGCTCTCGCAATCAATGAGTTCAAAGCCCAGCTGATGTGATGAATGCAAAATCAGCAAACTACAGGGAAGGAGGTAGAAACTGGATTTTAGCCACCATTCTGCTTCCATGATTTTTGGGTTGGCAGGGCCCAGAAAGCCCTCAGTATAACTTAGAGCAGCTGCAGGGCTGTTCTAAGTTACATTGCTGCAGCCAGTTGTGAGGGCAACCCTCAACTGGTCCTTTAGGACAGGTTTACACTTGCTTTGGGCTGAGGATTGAGGGCAATTGTCAAGTTCACTATTACCTAGTTTAATGCTTTATCATGTTTTTTAATTAAGTAATATTAGAGAGACAATGTGAAAGGTATATGAAATATTATGGAATAATAAAATCAAATGTGAGCAAAATAGGAGTTAACAAAATAGCAGCATCAGATACATTACTCAATGTCAAACCAATAATTTTACAGAAGTTGACTGCATTACCTGATTATAAATCTGCCTAATTAGCTCATCCTAATGAAATAGAGAGAGGCCTGAACTGTGAAGTTTGCATAGTAACTACCTCAAAGCTCAAGGGCTTCAGAAAATGCTCCAGTTAAGACCCACTTCTGAGAGATGGGCCCAAGTAAAGAAGTTGGAATCTAAATCTTGATATAAACTAGTCACTAGCTAGTGAGATGACAATCAGGACCAGGGTTTGCTGAATAAAATGGAGACGACATAATAGATTCTCTTAAAGTGAATGCCTGTTTGCCATGATGAAGTTACTATCTGAAAGAACATCCATCTTTCTTCCAATTTGTTTCTGAAACTGTGATCAAAGATAACTGTTATGAATAAAAGGAAAGAAAATCAACACATTGTCTTTTGTGATTTTATTATTTATATTATCTTATGCCTAGGAGCCCTCATCATGGAGCAGCTCCCCATTTTGCTAGGTGCTGTACAAACACAGAATGAAAAGACAGACTGAAAGAGCTAGCAATCCAATTTGAAAGCAGCCAAAATTTATCTAGTGACATTTTTCTATAGATTGTATCTTTGTCCTTAATGTAAGCTTGCTTTTTCCATTTATCCTTGGAATGAATACAAAATAGTAAACAGTAGAGTAAAAAAATACATATTCATTTAAATGACTCACATTTTCTTCAAGTTCCAAATGTGTCATTTGACAATTCAGTCTGCAGTTTTGTAATTAAAGGGCAGAAATGATGAAAAGGGCTGGTCTTAAAACTGGTCTCTGTTTAAAATAATTTATGCTACCAGTCATCCAATGTAATGATAGATTGACTTACCAAAAGCCAAATTCTACCCAGAGAACTACACATGTACATTTCACATTGACTTAAATTCATCATAATATGTATCACTGCAACAGGGCCCTGCTATATGGCTCCAGTTCAGCAAAGTATTTAAACTTAATTTAAATTAATTAATCCCATAATTAATTAGTGCCAATGAAGTCTGAATGGATTTGTTGTCCCTTGCAGTGACTTCTATGGCACTTATGTACTAAAGCTAAGCATATCTTTAAGTATTTAGCTGAATCAAGGCCTAGATGTAGGTGGACATGAAAATCAGCAGGCATTATGGATTTGATCCCACCGGAGAAGTTTAATAAGATGGCATGTTTCCTGGGATTTTGTTTATTTGAAGGAAGAAGATTCCTTTTTAATTTTGTATTTCAGCCTATCTGGCATTTTATTTTGCATTTATTTTTATAGTTATCTGTAAATAATATCAATAACAAAACAAAAAATGACATCAGAGAATTAGAGAGATTTTTAGTTCTTTTAGATAAACTGCTACCTGCTCCTGCTACTGGAAAGACTTCCATGACATCTTGAAAAACACTCCCACAAGTCATTTTTGCTACAAGAAATCTTTCTTCTGAGTTACTTTCTGTACATCGCACTCACATTTCCTTGATTTTTTTTGTTAGTAGTGGATGCCATTATGAATCTCTTCCTTCACAATTTCTACATCCTTTTAAAATTACAGCGGAGGGGTGTCTTCTGTCTCACTTATAGCACTTGGGCACTTAATCTTCACTCTTTTCCCATCATAATCAAATATACAATCTGATATTTGTGGTGGTAATCTAATATTAATTTAGTATCTCTAATAACCATGCGCCTGGAACAAATTTAATAATTATTAATTACTAATTTGGTAATTTAGCTATTAAGTGTTTTATAATAATCTATGTACAGTACAAGTAAATATGGTTTTCTTACTCCATTGAGTTGGACAACATACTTGAAAGGATTTATACATGTTGCTATAAATTATTATTTATGTGTATTAGGGCTATAGCTAAAACAGCTATATTGGTTCAGTAAGAAATGGACAAACATGATTTGCATCGCTAAATCTTTTTGTACTTACATTTATAAAAAAAAGAGTGACTCCTTGCCATGACATTTGTTTCATGAAGCAGAAGTTAATAACTGTTATAGCATCATCGTATTTTTCACTTTTAGTTTCATTCTTACTAAGATTGACTGTCCTTTACTTTACCACTCTGCTTTGAAAATAGCCTAAAAGATCCATAGCAAATGCTAAATACATGTTATGTTTTTTAAGCAACACTTAAAACACATCTGGAGACTGCAACTCGTATCTCCACAGTAAGTTCAACCTCTTTGGTTTTTATGTTTGAAAAAGACTCTTGAAAAAGGATCAACTCGACATACCTCCAGACCCACAAAATAAATAACCTTTCCCTATTTTTTAGTTTAATTTGTAATTAATATCTACTTATGCTCTCGCTTGTCTACATCCTCAACAGTTCCTTGTCTCTGGAGTTCAGTCTGCTTTGTCCAATGATCTAGTCACCCACTTTGTTAACCCATGTGATGAGAAAGGTGGAGAGCCAAACTCTGCTCTCTGCTTCTCTGGTGCTAGTTCAGATTTACACTTGTGTAACTGAGATCAGAAGGTAGCATGTATTGTCCAATAAACTCAATTTGGAGTCCTTTGGAGTTTATTCAGGCTCTTAAAGCCTGATTCTGCTATCCTTGTGGTGTGCAGCACTTACTCATGTGCATAACATGAATAAGAATGGATTCTTAGAGTTTGTTACCCAGAATTCTGAAAGTTGACAAGCTTTCTATGTTAGCTTATGGTCAACAAGTACTATTACTTCTTTACCTTTTGCTTTACTATGAACAATAATACAATGTCCTTGGTATAACAAAAGTTCTTCAGCTTCTTTTATACAAGACAGTTAACTGCTACACTCTTTCATTTCAGTTTTTAGGTGAAAGCTATTACAGTAGGCTATTCCTACTCTTGTGATTTATAGTTCTTAGAAAGAGAAACTATAAAAAGCTCTTTTTTTCAAAATGTATTAACATAATAGAGACCAGTGCTAAGAGTTAAAGCAGAGGCATTGTAGTATAAATCTGTTTTAAACAGAGTCTTCTCTGCCAGAATTAAGTGCCATCTCTAGATTTTCTACTAAGTAACTATATTGTTTTAAATCCTCTCTACTGTGGCATTGTACTCAGTGTGAGAACAGAATTTTGGTATGTACAGCCTTGAAATTTTCAAAAAAATCAGATCCAGACTCAAGCCATGCTGCTTAGGTCTGTCTCTACTGAAAATTAATCTCCTTACCTCCTTTAGAAATCTCACCCAAAAAGTTGGCATGAGGGGATAATTATTGCCCTCCTCAAATATGGGAACTCACCAGATGATGCCACCCCCCAGTTACTGCCCGATATTACTCCTCTTCACAACTTGCAAGTTAACTGAAAGTGTCATACTGGTCCATCTATCCCCTATATTTGAGGCCATCCTGCCAAGTCAGTTTCAAACTAAGATGAAGATGCTGTGACCAGGTTCTCACCATTACCAGTCACATGGAGGCTGTCTTCCAGAGGAATTTTAAAAACTGGAACAACATTGATTGAATTATCTGTGGCTGACAAGATAGATGGAGATATGGGCATTGCTGAAGATGTCAAAGATCACTGAATGCTGTAGCACTATGTGGCTTCTGGCCACAATGTTGAGCAATATAGATAACTGTGTCTTTTTGAATGGGCAAATCAGCAAAGCATGGACCGACAATGATTGATAGTCTACCTCAAGGACCCATGCTGGCTCCTTCACTATTCAACATCTGTGTAAATGACTGACTTGATACAATTTCATGTAAATTAATTTATGCTGACAACACTGCATGCGTGGCAGAAGGCAAAAGACCTCACCACTATCAGTGACTTCACCACCACCAATCTTAATATAATAGTGGAATACTTTCATTACTGGAAGCTTCACCCTAATGCTTCTAAGACCTTGCTATCAGCTGTTGACAAGGAACCACGTCTGCAGTCAACTTGTCTGAAATAAGCCATATCCAAAGTACTTGGGTGTAACCTTGGACAGAAACACGACTCTTAAAGCTCATCTGGAAAAGACATGAGGAAAAAGTAAAAGGAAGGACTAAGTTGTTTGAAAACTTGCAGGGTGCCACTGCGCACACCCTTCAGAGATTCTAGCACTGGTACACTCGATTGCTGAATATTGTGCACCAGTCTGGGCAGGCTCGTATAACATCTTTGGATGTGCAGCATAATGCCATGATGAGAGTTACAACTGGAATATTAAAATCAAGACTTGTTCAATGCTTGTCTCCTCTAGCACACATACTTCCACCCCAATCCAGCGAGAGAGAGAGAGCTCATGAGTACAATTGAACCATGGCCAACTGGAACTCACTAATTCATGAGGTCCTCAGAACCTTCTGAGGATGCATATGAAACGTCACAAGCCTTTTTAAGATCAAGCTAAAGCTCTTCAATGCTTTTGGAGTGAACCTCCCAGTCCAGGTTGACAGACTTGGGCTTGCACTAGTGCTCTAAAATAGTTGTATAGCTAGCGCTTTGAAGTTGCAGCTTAGGTCTTGAGGTGGAGGGAGGGCTTCAGAGCCTTCAAAGCACTGTCTACACCATTATTTTTAGAGCCTTGGCATGAACCCCACTAGACTGAGTCTGTCAACCCAGGTTTGGAGGCTTGCTTCAAAGTGCTGTATAGACATACCCCAGAAGTCTTCATTCAATCCTGAGAAATGCTAGAAAGAATTCTGGGATAATGCTAATGTCCCAAACAAATAGCCACGAAAGAACTGCCAGGCTTTAATGTACCTTGAAAACAGTGGTCTTCATTGAACTGTTTCAGAACATCACATGGCAGATGCTGCCATCTTCTGCATCTCTGGAACATGAGAGACCACACAATGTGATTGTGGACAACAGTAGCAAACTAGGAACTACATTGAAAATCAGTGCCCACATCAATTATTTGTCAGTGGCATCTCATGCTTACACCAAGATACTTCTGAAGCTACTCAGTGGCTCACTAATCTAGACTGGTTATTTTAATGTTGTTGAGACTAATCACCTCTCCTGCTATATGAAAGAAGAAAAACCTTGACTTCAGTGGTATTTAAGCACATGCTTAAAGTTAAACATAAGTACCTTGCTGAAATGGGTGTTTAGAGCCAACTTGTGCCTTAGAGGTCCTGAACTACATTTAAAGGCATTGCTACCCAGCTGAAGAGATGGATTAAGAAAATTTTTCTGGAGTATATGGGGTATGTGCTCACCTGATACTATCCTTTCGGGTAGTGCAAAGTGCTCTCACAGGTGTTTGCATTTGTGTCTGACCATTGAACAGGGGCGTGATGTGGGAAAGAGAGACTCCTTATTCCCTTTCCTATGCCCCCCCGTACAGGACCAGACCTAATCCACCCCTTATTTTGTTTATTAATGACAAAGCAAGTCTCATTTGTCCTGTGTGTGTTCTTTCACTGTTTACTATTATTACTTATTTTATCTAATTTAGACTGTAAATTACTCAGGGCAGGGATCTGGTCTTCATTCGAATCTGTAAATCACCATACACACTAATGGAGTATAAAAATAAGATCAATAATAGACTTAGTTTTCCAAATATCTCCTCGGTGTTATAATAAATGTGTAGTCTGCTTGCCAAAATTATATTTTCATGTTCCCAATGAACATGAAATACTTTGTACATATAAAATTCATCAAATGCAGAGGATATATTCCTTTTATTACGTAGGGCTGGTAGAACAGTTTGAATAGAAATTATTTACACCAACTGTTTCTGGTTAGTGGAAATTCAAACTTTATAAGCAGTCTTTATATAAAATATTATTTATATTGGTGTTTGAATTCTCAGGGAAATAGTGAGGTCTAATTGATATCGCATGCTTTTTATTGTTTTCCACATGGCAGAATCATGATAGCCCCTAGATCATTGAATTGTGCTGAGGCATCATGCCAGATCATCAGAGAGCAAGGTCATATGTGATGAAAACATAATATTTAAAACAGGAAGAGCATGTATCAGGTCTTTGGAAAGAGGATTGATTCCAGTTTATCAAATAAAATCTAGGAACTGAATTTCCTGGAGTTTTACCCAACCTTCACAGTAAATACCCTCTTCCTAACCTTATAAATTAATTCAAAGAAAATTTATGGCTATGTACCATTAAACAATACAATCGCAGGATGCTATCATTTCAAAGAGCAGATCAATCACTTTTAGACCCAAAATGATTGCTTGAATTAGTTCAGAGATTTGAATCCCTGTTGAGTACAGAAGATAATTGTGTGTCAGATTCCAGCAGTATAGCTGCTATAGACCAATGGTATCTTTCTCACTATGCATGGGCGTATGCTGAAGTCTTATGTTCACTTGCAATCCTAAATATTTCCTTATTGTTCAGCTTTCATGACCATCTGCTATATAAAGTCACCCATGAAAGAATATTTTTTTTAAAAAACCCACCAAAATCCTTTGTGCAGGAAAAGGCTCCTTCTCACTTTTTTGTATAAATCTTCACCAGATTCAGAAATTGAAACCATTTATCTTGTTCACACAGTTTTGTGATGTTGTTTTGCACCCCAATTTCTGCTGTTTGATACGTTGATGAAAGGTGAATATGCTCTCTAGAACACCTCTCTCTCTCTCTCACTGAAACAATCATGTGAACGTCCAAGAGCTAAAATCTGAACATGCAAGTGATACCCTCTCCTCTCTGAGCAGACCATAGTTTAGTGCCAAATATTACTGTTTGATTCCTTTGATCAAAATCCTTTCAGATGGGATATTAAACAGAGGCCACTTGTCTTTAAAGATCCCATCATATTTCTTGCAAGAAGAGAATTATTAGCTTATTCTTTCTTGGTGAAATTCCAACATAGGCCGTTATATTCTGCCTATGTAAAATTCTGCCTGCAGTGTCAGTGGGATGAGTTACTGAACTCCTCTTTCATTCCTGACCCAAGTGTTTGTAGATTGGCACTTACAAAATACAACTGAAGTCCAGATAAAAATTCAGGCCTTGGAATTTCAAATACATTCAGAAAAAATTAAATGTTAATTTGTTTCCCTTTTTTAATTTACTCAAATGTTTTAAGATTTGCCCTTTACTATGATGGTTAATTATGTATACAGTGCTACTAAAGTAATGGTGCTTTGGATATAAAAGACATGGCTCTTACTCCAGAAAAAATAGCTCTCTAAGTCCAGACGAGGCATGACAGGACACAAGGATAAATGATATCGGACAATGGGGTTGGGATTGGGATTATCATAAGGTTATACCACTTAAAAAATCATGAGGTTTTGTACATGTTTCTCCATTCTTCTCATCATCGGGGCTCCTTTCTTGTTATCTACAAATTATTTCTAAAATACCATAACCATTTCAAGAAATATTTTTAGTGACTCAAGAATTGACATTTTTCGGTTCTCTTGGGATACTAATATCACTTTTCAAATTGTAAGTGGCACTTTTGTATCAGATGGTGGGACTTATAAAGAAAAGCAGGAAACAAACGCAGATATTTATCTCACAGTAGTTCTCAGGCAGGAAACTTAATTTTCCGCCATCTGGAAAAGTTGCAGTTTTAAAGGCTTTTGAATGAATTCTATGGTAATACCATTTAAATTGATGGTTTAAAAGGAAATAATAAAAGTATGGCAGGGGAGTATAGTATAATCTAATATCTTGTCCTTTGTTATATGGAGAATAATTCTTGACCTGGGATTGAATGATCTTGTGAAGAATTGTCTTCAAATTTGTTAATGACTTTTCATTGTCATAGATTAATTGGGAAAAAGAATAGAAAAGGCAAGTGGGACCCAGGATGCGACTCATTACTGCTTTGTGCACATCAATGGGATGCAGATGTCACAGTGGGGCTATTTATGGTCCCCTCCATGTTTCAGATTGAAGACACCTGACAACTCCAAGAATAGTTTTTCATGGTTTATAAATAAATAGACATAAAAAGGCTCAGGATCAGATAATCAAAAGTTTGAATGTTTATCTGAAGATATTAGTTATATAAAATTGGGCTGGATAACTTTGTAAGAGCACGTTTTCTCCTTTTACATTAGCATCTCTCCTTCATGTCCTGATAAGAACTTCAAGGTGCAAAAAGAGGGACTCCACTTTTTTCATGGTAAAATGAGTTTACCACCTGTAAATGTCGTCTTTTGCTTCTGTAAAAAGTTCAAGGTAAGAATAAAAAATACTTCCAGTCTGTGAAGCAGAAAAAGCATGCTTGTACATTATTTTCTAATTAGAAGTAAAGAGATTCATCCTTGTTCCCATTTGCCTTCTGCCCAAAGTAACATCCATCGACTTACATGTTTAAAAGAAAAAGATGTTGTATACCACATTTTAAAAGATGCCTCTAACTTTATGCCTCAATTTTTCATATACAAATCAAGCAAGTATATGTTTAACTATCCAGAGAGTACACATGCAAATATTTATGGGTGTGAGAAATTGGTCTTTACTTTAGGAGACCCTTGATAATTTGTCTTCATAAATCTGAAGGTTATGATGAAGGCAAGTTTCTAGGTCATCATTTTTCCCCATATAGCTAATCTTGTTCTGTTTTACTTCACCCTTTTTTCCCTTTTCATTTTCTGTCTTAATTACACTTTTTTCTCTTTGTTTTGCTAAAGAGATGTGGATGTTCTTGAGGAGAGAGAGCGAGATTCATTTTGTCTCTGTAATGCAACGGGGATGATATTCTTTTGCTAAGAATTTGTTTGTTATGGAAAGAGAGGATCTTGTAGGAATCTGAAGCATTTAAATCTATTTAAGTCTAATTCCCTGTTGTGTGTTCAGCAGCAGCTTACAGTCAGTTTTAATCTAAATGTATCCTGCCCTCATTTTCAGTAAGAATTTACATACATGCTAAATACAATTTCAATCTCTCTAAATTTAAAGAATTTAAATAAATAAGCTTCTGTGAAAAGTTCCTTGTATGAGCAGCCTCCAAAAAGTTGGTTGGACGATATTTAGAAATGATCACTACAGTGGTAAAATACCTTTCCAGTGGCAAATAAATTAATAAATAATCTTGCTGCTGTACCTATGTTTATATGGAGAAAAACGCTTGTCTTTCGAATTTTAATGTGTTTACTGATCTAGGAAGCTATGGACGCTGTAAAATCCCCCCTTGAGAAAGCTCAAATAAGGCAACACCTCAGTTTTTCCTCTTATGCTGTGTTCTATAATGACCTTTGTATATGTTTCCCAGCTCTACACATCTAAGATTTGGCTTCTGAACCAAAATAGATCAACCCTGGTATAGAAATCTTGGCATGTGGCTTGAAACTTGGTGATGCATATTATTTCCTTGTGCACAGGTTTCCTACCTAGCCTACTGTGGATTTTTCCTTGAGAATTTCATTTTAAAGCATACACTAGTGGCCCAGATGTGTGACATAGAAGAATAATCACAGTTATATAATGCGTTATTCCTTCAGGTATATTCAAAGTACTCAGTATAAGTGCTTATGGTAGAGATACTTTCAAACCACTAAGATGGTCTTTATTGGTGCTCTACAAACATCCCACAGGGTGTATTCCAACAATTAATACATACAGAGGTCATCTGGGAATGCTTTACAAAAGCACACAATTCAGATTGATTTTAAAACATAAGTGCTATCAAACTGGGTCAGGCCATGGTCCATCTTGCCCAGTATCCTGTATTTTTTTACAGGCCATTGTTGGAAATGGTTTCGGGGGAGCTAACAGAACAGGGCAACTATGGAGCAATCTAGCCTTTTTCCACTGCAGCTTCTGGTAGTCAGGTTTAGGGTCAATCCCTTGCCTTTTTGAGTAATAGACATTAATGGACCTCTCTACCATGAATTTACCCAGTTATACTTTTGGCCAGCACAGCATCCTATGGCAATGGGTTTCACAGGTTAGTTGTGCATTATGTGAAAATTTACTTCTTTATTGTATTAAACCAGCTGCCTATTCATTTCACTGGGTGGCCCCTGCCTTTTATATTGTGTGAAAGGATAAATAACACTTCTTCTCTATTCAATTTTTCCATACAATTCACATGATTTTATAGGCCTCTGTCATATCCCTCCTTTGTTGTTTCTTATCCAAGCAGAATAGTCCCAATCTTTTTAGTTTCTTCTTGTATGGAAGACATTTCATTCCCTTAATCTTCTTTTTTGCCCTTCTCTGAAACTTTTCCAGTTTCACCATATCCTTTTTTTGAGATGGGGTGACCAGAACTGGACACAATATTCAAGGTGTGGGTGCAGTATGGGTCTATATGATGGCATTATGGTAATTTGTCACATTTTTATTCCATTCCTAATAGTTCCTAAGCTATATTGGCCTTTTTGACTACTGCTGTGCATTAAGCAAAAGTTTTCAGAGACTTAGCTACAGTGACTCAAAGATCTTTCTTGGGTTGATAACACATAATTTAGAGCCCATCCTTCTACAGGTATAGCTGGAATTATTTTTTCTAATGTGCATTACTTTGCCCTTATCAATGTTGAATTTCATCTGACGTTCTGTTGACCAGTCACACGATTTTGTTAGAGCTCTCTAACTCATCTCAGTCTGCTTCAGACTTAACTATCTTGAGTAATTTTGTATCATCTGCAAACTTTGCCACTTCATCCCTTTTCCATGTATGAAGAACAACACATCCTAGTACAGACATTCTATATGTTAGGCTCACTGACTGGTAATTGCCATGACCTCCTCTGGAGTCCTTCTTAAAAATCAGTTACATTAGCAACTTTCCAGTCATCTGATATATAGACTGATTTCAGTAATAGTTACATACCACTCTTAGTAGTTCTGCAGTTTCATATTGGAGTTCCTTCAGAACTCTTGGGTGAATACCATCTGGTCCTCATGACTTCTTATTGTTACATTTATAAATTTGTTCTAAAACCTCTTCTTCTGACACCTCAATAGGATCAGTGCTAAGGACAGGAAGACTCCTCCCCTTCTTATAGTTGTATTCATAAACCTATTGATATAACTGATACTTTTATATTTTTATTTATCAATCTTTGTTGAACTGACTTTTAGATGAGTATCTATGAAAGACAGTTTTGAAAGAGGTACTTTTCATCATCTGAATAAAAACAATTAAATATGATACTCCTATTGTCAGCATTAATTAGAAATGTAGGCCACAATTTAAAAAAAACTACTCTCACTGATCAGGGCTAAATAGACTTTTTTGTACAATACATGTAAAACCTTTAAATAGCACATAGTACAAATGTAGTTGGACTACTTCAACATTGGCACTATCCCAGAGGATGTGAAAACAGCTCTGATTACACTAGTCCCAAAATAGGATAAAACAGGAAACCAGAGCAGAGGTTTCCACCCAATTGCTTTCCTAAACGTAAATTGGGAAAGGTTAGCAACAAATCTTGGCTACCAGACTAAACTGCCATATTTCCACAATTATACAGAAAGGTTAAATGGGTTTTATAATGGAAGATTAGGAGCTGACTATGCTCAAGGAATAATACAGTTAATGCCTGAAACCTAATCATCAGAACACTCTCAAATTGCTGCAGCAGAGGCTGCCAGAAAGGTATTTGATAGAGTGAATGGCCATACAGTGTCTTTCTAGCTGCAATCAAGAAATTTGGGTTTGGGCCTAACATAATCAAAAAAGATTGAGATACTGTAGATCATACATTTATATAACAGCGGGATACATATCCTATCCCTTTCATTTAAAACTATGAGCAAGATAAGGATGTCCACTATTTCCCCTCCTTTTTAACACTTCCTAAGAGCCACTCACTGTCTATTCACAATATGCACATATTAGGTTTCGTGTTGCAGCTATGGCACTATATATAAACTTAGCATACATTTAAGCAGTTCTCTTTGAGCAATCAGAATGACTAGAATCAATGCTACAATGACTAGAATCAACCAGCAAATTCAGAAAATTACAGAACACACAAATAACAGTGGAAAACCTAGTTTGCTGGATTTTAACAATCCATAGGTTTACATCAGCAACGCTTTCTGTCTACAGTATGTAAGTTAAATATTTGTGGAATATGGATTTTCAACATAATATATATATTTTTTATTTTTAAAATATATATATATATATTTCAAAAAACAAAATAATGATAATGACTCCTTTATTTTGTAGGCTACAGATTTATAAAAACGAATATTGGTCCAATTATTATGAGGCTAATATCCCGAGGAAAATCTTGCCAAAACCTTTCCAAAAGTATCATTAATTTTATCTGTGATAACGGATATGAATTCCAAACAAAACTGTAATAATCCCATATGTAGATTGTACCTTTGGGGCTAGAGTGCTGTCCCATTGAATGGGGCTATTTATGTTTATCAGTGTGACTAAGGGGATCATATTCTGGCCCTTACAGTTTAGCATTTATCTTCCTTCATTTAGTGAAATTGTTTTCAGTAATACAAGATGACTACAGAGCATATAAATGTGAGCAATTATAAAATAAAACTTCAGATCTCTACATACTTTTTATATTCTTTATATACTCATTTAGTAAAAGGAAAAATCTTACATTGGTATATTCTAAAGCAAATTAAATCCGTATCTAATTCATATATATATATAATATATAATTTGTTTAAAACTCTATTGTGAAATAAATCAAAGTTTAAAATTGGGATGGGAGGGGGCACAATCTAGTAATCATATATAAGACTAGAGTATAGAGATGATGAACATCTACTGGCCAACAACAAACCAGAGAATAGATTTCAACTATTTCTGTAACAGATGTCTACATTCGCATCTCTCCTTCTACACCCAACTTCCATTCTGAACTACTACAAAATCTCTTAAATAAACATAATCAGGACTGGCTGATAACTACTCATGTCACATGAAGAATTATTGCGTAAATTGTCTTCTCTACAAAATTTTACAGGATACATTTATATAGAAAATGTAGCCGTCTCATATTGTCTATTTATAGTCTATAAAACTATGAAGGAGGAGATTTTTAAGAGTGCTCAGTGCTGAGCTAACTCAGCACCCATTAAGTTAAGGGAATTTTACCAGTGGCTTTGCTGGGAGAGTTAGGCTAACACTTAACACACTTGAAAATCCCATTCTAATCAGGGAGAAAGAACCACAGGAGCCCATAACCACATGAAGAAATATCAGAAACATAAACAGTGTGATACCTAGACTGGTTTTCAAATAATACCCTGTTGCAGCAATGAATGCTTCACAGGGGGACCTCTGCACTCACATGGAGAGCCACAAGACTGGGGCCTAGATTTCTAAATAGATGTTTATGGATTCCAAAGAGAACCTACATGAGCAATGCAATCAGAAAATAACTGAGGAGGCCAAAATAACTTGTTACAGCAATATATCCAAAATTGTATTTTTGTTTGAAACTAAGAATTTGGGGGTTTCTCATCTTTTGGTTCCTCTTTACTGCTTTCTACATCCATTACAAAGTCACTGAGAAAAAGGAATTTTATTGTTGTTAATCTTCCAGATGAGTTGCTTGCATTTGCAGAACTGTATTGATTTTAGGTTAGATGGAAATGGTTGAACAGTCCTGCTATTAGTATTTGTTGGTTCTGAGCTGTGAAAAGTGTGCTGCACAAACAAATAAGAAAGATACTGTTACTCATCCAAATTGCTTAAAATGTAATTGTAAGGCAAGATTTAGGCTGGGTCTACACTGACGGCGGCAAATTCTTTGCCGTCACATCGATTGCTCTGGATCGACTGAGTGGTCTGTATAGACACGCTCAGTCGATCCAGGAAGCGATGCAGGAAAACCACCCCAGTAAGTGGCGTAGCGCTGCGTTGAAGGGAGCGCTGTTCCCTTCAAGGCAGCACAGTATGGACGCCGCATGGAGGAGACGCTGCAAAGTCGACGGGAGATACGCGAGTGATTTGCGTCACTTGCGTATCTCCCGTCGACTGCCACCGAATCGCAAAGGTAAGTGCAGACTGGGCCTTAGTAAGTGATAACAATGGACTATAGGGGGTGGACATTGCTCCAGGATTACAAATATGAGATTATATAGTAGAACTAGTGGTAAAATGGTTCTTATTATGAAACTTTGAGTTTTCATCAAAACATTGAAAATCAAAAAAATTTCAGCTGAAAAATTTATATTTTTCACAGAAAGCAAACATTTTCCATAAGAAAATTTGTCCTTAATAACCCAACTTGCAATCAAAAGAGTTTAAACAGAAAATTTTCCATCAGATACATTAGGCATTTACTTCAGTATATCATGTTCGTGTCTTGCTGTTATGATTTGCGCACACTTAACTTGTGCTTTCTAATTATTTAAATTTAAGAAGTGGATTTTTTTTTTATGGTGGGTAGAGAACGTTTTGAGCTCTGGTAACAGAAGGGAGGGAAGGTGTGTGGAGAGCAACAAACAATAGAGGGGAGGCAGAGAGATTGTGGGAGGAATGCTGAGGTGAGAAAAGTCATGGGGAAAGAAGACCTGGGATGGAGAGAGAATGTAAGGCTCAGGTGGAGAAAAGTGAGCGGCATGATGTGAGACAGTCAGGTGGGCTCAAGTCATTGTCTGGTGTCTGGATTCAGCGATATCTGGTACTCTATTGAATTTATAGAACATGGGCTTTGATGACAGTGGTCAGGAAAGTCAGTGTTTGTGAAGCTGCTGCTGCTGCTGCTGTACTGAGCCCATCCACTGAGCACCTGGTCTGTTATCACTGCAATGACCACAGCTAGGCTATCTCAAAGAGCAAAGTGGAGCAGAATCAACTGTCTGTTACATAGCAGTAACAGGTGGTGATAATCTGCTACCAGCCTTATGGATTTCCCTGAAGATATTACAGGAAATGAAGTTTTCACTGAAGGGTCTGTGCTGCTAATGCACAAAGTGAATAAGCTGAGTATGTGGCTCAGCTGGAAGGGGAGGTCTGCTTCTGATTAGAGGAGGAATATTGTGTGTTCTGCATGGAGGTTCCAGTGGCAGACATCGTGTTACATTAACTACTGTATCTTCCCTTGAATTTTACTCTTGATGACTCTTTAACAGTTGACTCTACTATGTTTCCTGAATGCTGGATGTATTTAGTGTCAGTAGTTAGGTGAAAAGCTCTAATAGCCTAAAACATAGGTGAGACTGTGTGCAAGCTATCTTTTGATGAGGTTCTATGCTTTTTCTGCACCTGGAAAAGAGTGTGACTACAGTGTTCATCTGGAAGTTATTTTTGTTCATCCTTCAGGATGGAGGATAACCATTTTTTGCCAGGAGGTTACAGAAGCACTATTTCCTGCAACATATACTTTGCACAGAGCTATGTTCTGAGAGATCAGAACAAACATGAGCATCAAAATAACTCAAACTTTAAGTTTCTTTTCACTATAATGGACCTTAATTATATTGCTGCTCCTCTTTAAGAAAATTCAGATTGTAGACTGCCATGGGCATAGCCTAAATTCCTAAAACGGGAGAAGAGGGGGGTTAGATGATGGGCATTTAAAATCGGAAAATGCTTCAATCTCAATTCACTGTTTCTCTCCCACTTTGCATAGGTGTAAGTGAGTACAGAAGGTGGTGCTAAAGATTCTCTCTCTGAATTGGCAGGGAATGATGCTCTGTTTGCACTAATGCGTATGACTATATAAGAGGCAGGGAAATGGTGAATCAGGTTCTCAGTGTATATATTTGGCAAGACAATCAAAGGGGTTGTCTAATATTGAGTATAGTATAATTAATTCATTCTCTATCAATGGATTATATCTTTCCCATGCAAGGGGATGGACTCATCTACCGCAACAGGGTTTTTTCCAATTCTATCTACCATAGTCCTCATTATGGGCCCAGTTATTTATGATACTGAGCACCACTTGAAGTACTTAATGCCTTAGACTCTCAGCAGCTCATAGTACCCCGTGGTTTCACCGGGTGTGTTCAATAGGAAAGTTCTAGTTGTCAACTGTTAACTACTATGATACAATGGGTTCCTGCTTGCTTTACTAAAATGTGTCAAAAGATCCTTTAGTTACTTTTTTTAGCAGACAGTGTAGGGAAAGAAAAAATGTTGATTGCCAGGACCAGGTAACAAAGGCTCCACTCCCATAAAATAAGCTATTCTCTGTAGACATTTTCCCCCTGATTGTACACTTTTGTGGCATTGCATTCCAATACATTTCTTTACTCTGGAGTGCACACGGGGACATAGAGTCTGAATGTAACACACTACACTAATATCCTTAATATGCCACTTAATTGGCTCTGTTGATACTTTTAAGCCCTTTACATGCCAATGGCTGCATTACTCCATGGAGTTATGTCACATCAGATAGCTTGTTAACTATCTTTTGGTGCCAAAAAATTCAACTCAATTTTCCATATTGTTAGTATTTTCTGCCTTCATTACAGAAGAAATGAAAAAATAAAGTGAAAGAAGAGATTTTCCTTTTATGGAAGTTAAAAGGACATTCTCAAGGTGTTTCCCATACTTTTCACTTGCTATAAACTAGAGACTGATCAGTTGAAATTGACAGAGGAGGAGAGAGAGCGGTGTGTATTGGTTGATCACAGAATGACTGTGAGCTACCAATGTGATCTGACTGTGAAAAAGACTGTGATCCTAGGATGCAGCGGCTGAGGTATTTCCGGTAAAGATAGGGTAGTATTAGTACCATTATATAAGGCACTAGTGAGACCTCATCTGGAATAGTGGGTGCAGTTCTGGTGTCCTGTGTTTAAGAAAGATGAATTCAAATTGGAACAGGTACAGAGAAGGGCTACAGGATGATCACAGGAATAGAAAACCTACCTTATGAGAGGAGACCCAAAGAGCTTGGCTTGTTTAACCTAGCCAAACAAAGGCTGAGGAGAGAGATGATTGCTTTCCATACACAAGGAGGAAGAGGAGTTAGGCTTCAGTATTGGCAGAAGAACAAATGGATATAAACTGGCCATCAACAAGTTTGAGATTGAAATTAGATGAAGGTTTCTAAACATCTGAGGAGTGAAATTCAGGAGCAGTCTTCCAAGATGAGCAGTGGGGGCAAAAAAACATAACTGGCTTTAGGATTGAGCTTGATAAGTGTATGGACGGGATGGTATGATGAGACTGCCTACAATAGTATATAGCCAATCTGTGATTGCTAGTAGCAAATATCCTCAGTAGATGGGGAGGGGTCTGAGTTACTACAGAGAATTCTTTCCTGGTGTCTCGTTGGAATGCTCAGGGTCCAACTGATTGCTCTATTTCAGATCAGGAAGGAATTTTTCCCCCAGGTCTGATTGGCAATGACCCAGGGGATTTTTTTGCCTTCCTTTGCAGCATGGGGCACAGGTCACTTGGAAGTTTAGACTAGTGTAAATGGTGAATTCTCTGTAAGTTGAAGTCTTTAAATCATTATGTGAGGATCTCAGTAACTCAGCCAGAGTTTATGGGTCTATTACAGGACTGGGTGGGCAAGGTTCTGTGGCCTGCCATGTGCAGGAGGTCAGACTAGAATGATCATGATGGTCTCTTCTGGCCTTAAAGTCTATGAGTCACAGATCACTGGGAGATTTAAATGGCTTATTCATCCATACAGGGCTAATGCTTTTTCTCCATTGTTCAAGAACACTGGTCTGGTTTTGAAGAGCTGCTCAGAAGTGTTGGATTGCTGACATTGTTTTCCTAATCATTAAAATAGAGCATTTATCCCCACTTTGGGAGAAACTGCAAACTTAAAGGGAAAGATAAAGAGGAAAAAATCTGGATAATATTTTCAGTTTGGTAACCTTCATGGAATTTTAAGGCATTTGCTTGGCTTAAGAGCAATGAAAAACAGCTTGGTAATTGAAATAATATTGGCGGAGCAAGCTACTAATATTATAGTACATTAGGAGTCTGAATGCGTCCGATGATGGTGGGAAAGGGTCTGATGGGGAGACCAGGAACAGATGCTATTGAGTAGTGCTGACTCAGAGCAGAGTCTTGCAAATGCTTCAGTACATGAGCAACTTCACTCATATGCGAAGTCCCTTATGCTGAAGTGTTTCTCAGATTAACTCCTTGGTTTTCAAAAGGGATGGAAAGAGAAAAGTAAGTCTGAGTATTTTCCTATTTGCCCACAAGAGGAACCTCTGTAAAGTTCAGGAAATGTGTCCATTTTCTTTGAGACTATTTCCTTGCTTTTTAATTGGATAAACATAGATATTTCAAAGTTCATACATATACCATTATTCAGGTTCTCAGAAGAGCTCAGCAGTCAACAACTCCTATGTAGGCACCTAACTGAAGTGGCCAACCACTTTTAAAAATCAGCCTTCACTGTGGGCACACAGCACTTCTGTGCAACAGCGAATACAGCGCAGTATCTCAAAAAGCACCCTGTGTGTTAGGAGTATTTTCTTCTTTTTTTCTAATACTGTTGCAAAATATATTGGCATTGCAACAATATCACAATTGAGAATGGGGTTCCATTGTGGTAGGAGATTACAGATTAAGGGACAGTAAAAGAAATTGACTGTTGTTTTCATTTTTCTTCCTTATGCAGCAGATGGTATACAAACAAATAGTAATTTGTTTTGTAAATCTATATTTCATATTCATTGATGGAGAACTAATATATGTTACTGGGTGTAAACCAGCAGTAATTTCACATCAATAGAGCTATACCAGTGATTAACTTGGTTCAAGAAGTCTAAAATAATGGCTGTTACTCTGTCTGGAGTAGCTCACGACTGAGAGTGCCTACTTCAGGGCAGACTGTGAAAAACAGGAAAGGCAGCCCAAACTGGTGGTGTGTTCTATAATTAGATTTCACCAAACCGGTAACAAATGTGAACATGGCATAACAGTCTTGCCATGGAGCCACAGACAGTCCCCTCAGACCCTCCAGTCTATCTTGCCACCCAGACAAACTGGACTTAGTGATAAATGGTGACTTACACTGAAAATCACACCATAGTCAGGTTGTTTCCAGTCCCCAGAGACCAATCATTTACCCCAGATCAGTTGGTACTCTACCCTACAGCAAAAACAAGGCCTGCAGGCAATCCAGTAATAAATTATCTAACGGTATCATCTAAATCCTACGACTGCCAGAGTTGTAGTGATCTGCTTATTCAAAGGGCCTTTCAGGGGAGCCCCTGAGGATTTCTGGCTTCAGTTTAGAGTTTAAACAGCAAAAAGATGCAGTTTCTTCTTGTCTGGGATTTTTATTCCATTCCCCCAGAGCTCAGGATGCTTGTGTGTACTCTTCATGGGCGCAGGACCTTCATGGGGAGGTCACAAACAACAAAGTCTTTTGTCCTCTGATGTTCCACAATGGTTTTTCTGGTGTCTGTGGGCTTTCTTTTGTTGGACAAGAGATAACATCTCCTGTGGCAAACTAGTATTTCACACTTGGTAATACTTTTCTCCTGATTGGGAGGGTTTATGGTTACAGAGCAAATACTTAAATAATATTACCTTGTAATATGGGATATGGATTTTATAAGTGAAATTATTACATCCAGCAACATACAAGCATTTCATAGACTCTAAACACTAAATACATTCTTATAAAACTAATACCTATTGTGAACAAAACTAGCATACAAGTGATTGGGTCTGGTCTCCAGCTAAGAGGCTGTCAGTACTTAGCTAATACCTGTAGCCTGGGCAAGAGCTGGCATCTGATCTGCCAGCATCACAATGCTATGAGCTTGTGCTGTTGATATTCATTTCTCTCCTCAAAGCCGTACCAATTTTAACCAAAAATATTCATTCTGTTTTTATCATTGTTTCTATACAAGTATATTTATACGTCACTAAGGTCAGGAACTACAGATCATTGCCAATTCTAGGTCCTTGTCTCAAATACCTTCTGTCCAGTCCTTTGATGTGGATACAGAGTACGTGTTTCAGTCACTGTGCTCCCGTTAACTTTGCGGCTTGCTTTCCATATAGCATATGTGCTGTTATTAGAGGTTTTCTGCATATTAAATCGTATTACAAGTGACCCCATGAACTTGCACCACTAATTCAGAAGCTCAATAGGATTAGTGACATTTGCTTTACATTTCTTTGAACTTTCTTCTATTAAAGGATGGGCTGCTGAACAGAAGTTAGTCCTTCTGTTTAAAAAAAAACAGAAATGGGCTTGGTATCTGTTTAAAAACATGTGTATCAGCATGGAACCTTCTGTTACAATAGGGAATTACTTCTGATAATACACAGGACTTTGATCCTTATACTTTGTACAAATACATTTGCCCTGATTGTGTCTTATTCCTTTCCAGTGGCTAAGCTCCTTCTGTTTCAATTACGGTTGCCTCAGTCCAATAGATCACAGAGTAAAGTAGTTACAGTAAATTGCCAGTACTTCTAGATTTTCTCTGCTTCCAAAGTACTCCCAATGAACTTGCTTAAAATTGAGGGTGCTCATGGCCCCTCAGGAGGTGTTCCATGTTTTCAGTGAAAAATGGGTCTTTTCCGAAATAGAAGGTTTTTGATCCTCTACCCCCATTTTTAAGGTGGAACATAAAATGTCATTTTTCATTTTCTGTCATTTGGTTTTCTCATGGCTATTACTTCTTCAGAAATAGGCTCAGCTGGGCAGGAACAGGTGGGGCCAGTATCAAACACTGGAGCAGTGAGCAGCAAGGGGGGCTGCAGGAAGGTAGGGAAATAGGCTGCAGTTATTCCCTGAGTGGAGGGAGTTGGGAAGCTAGCAAGCCCAGGGGAACAGCAGCAAGGGGTCAGACAGGGCAGAGACCTTGGCTGCTTGTAACAGAGTCCCTGGGCTGAAACCCATTGTAGAGGGTGGGCCTGGGCTCCCCTACCAGCCCCAGGGAAGTGGCAAGGGCAGCCAGTGGGACTGGAAGGGCTTTGAATTCCCTGGAAGGTGAGGACTTTGTGACCTGGCTGGAAGGCCAAGCTATGCAGAAGAGACTGCAGTCCCTGGAGTGAGAACACGGGGGAAGACACCACTGGACAGCATGATGCCTGGGAGAGAGAATTCCTAGGATGGCCAGCAGGTGGTGCCCTGAGCAGGGAGCGAACCCTGTAACAGACCAGTTCTACTCAACATTTCATAGAATCAGGACCAAAGTTTTTACAATGTATGTGCCAGATGCTGCTTCCACTGACTTTTGGGATGCAGGTATTCTTTGTGTTCATGGGTCTCAGAGAGTGGTTTACATGCGTGTTTATTCCTTTTAAGGTTTACATCTTCCACACCATTTTTGTCCTAATAGGATTATCACACCAATAGTTATTTATGGCTGATTTGGAACCTTACAATCTAGCCTGAGTAACAGACAGCTGGGCTGCCCAAAAGCTGAGCAGGAACCAGACTGTGATTCTGAGATAACTGGTATAACTAAGATTTTGTTCACCTTTTGAAAAATATTACTTACATATTTGCTCATCATTAGCCAAATCTTGCTTCTGTCTTTCTTCTATGCAAATTTTACCTGACTTCAGTGCAAGTAGGAATGAACCCACCAATACATGGCACTGTCAGACAACAACTTGCTACAAAATGTGGGTGGCTATATCATATCAGGAAATAAGGATGAAAGGAGTGAAAAAGATAGAAAGTTTTAAAAAATCCATTGAAGTCTCCTGGAAAACTTTGAAAGACATTTTAGTTAGAGCCATTTCTGCCTGAACAAACAGATGGGGTGAAATTCTGGCCCCACTGAAGTCAATGACAAAAGTCCCATAGACTTCAGTGGGGCCACGATTTCACCAAAAGCCTTTATTGTTTAGTTCATTTGCTTCTGCTGCCTACTCCCCACCTGAGGTTATGGAATCCCCTATTAGTGACATCACAGGTACTTGCTATGGAAATGTTGAAGTCACAGAGCTAGGATTGTGATTTCAAGTGAGAAATAAGCTGGCAGAAGAGGTGAACAGCAAAGAATGTCTCCATGGTCACACTGTGCTCTCTCCATCCATTCATTGTATCTACCTTTTGTTTTTCTTCTACTTAGGCTGTAAATCCTTTGATGCAAGGACCATTTCCTCATTCTATGTTTGCACAGAGCTGGGGCCATTAGATGCTACCACAGTACAGATAATAAAATAATAAGAAATCAGAAAATACAGTTTAGTGTCTTACTGAAATTGGGTTTTAAATAGAATGATTTCTGTAGCATCAGCTCTTTAATCAAAACATGTTTTCCATTTACTCTTTGTTTAATAACATATACATTAAAATGCAAAAATTAGCCAAATGTCAAATATTTGGCATAAGACTATAGAATATATTGTCTTCCCATAAATCTAAGACAATCTGTGAAGTGGCCAGTATTGCAATATTTGGAATGTAGTTTGCATAGTGTCATATTTTAAATATATGTGCAATTACATGTATCAAAACCATATTTTTCCAGATGGGGGAATTAAAATAAAATGAAAAAAAATTGCAAAAGCAAAGCTAAATTTTAAAAGTTAGATACTACTTCAAAAATAATCCCCAAACAACCATAAATTATATTGTCTTCTCACCCGGCTAAAAAACCACTGCTGCATCTGTGGTCAGGGAAAGAGGGAGTTATGTTGATCAAATAAACCACAATACTTAATACTGTTTAGTTTATACCATCAATGCAAGTGCAGATAATGTGAACTGGAAACATTATTTCTTCTATATAGCATATGATGATATCCGTTGTCAAATGTTTTCTAAGTACACACACACATGACTGATGATGGGATGGGCCACATCTGATGCCTGGAGACATCTGGTAGATTCCGATCCAATTGCTCATGTTCCTATCTATGACCATCTCTCATACACAGTGACTGCGGATCGTACCAGACAACAGCTCATATGCACTTTGACTTGTAGTGCAACTGAGGCTTATAAAATAAATATCAACTGCAACAGTAACAAAACAGAAGTTAAAAAGTTTTAATGAAAGTGTGCCTAGCAATGCTGTCCAGCTTTGAAACTATAAGCTTTACCATGTTAACATTTGTTGGAATGAGACATAAAACAAAGTCTCTACCATCTATAATTAATTCACCGTTAGCCAATAAAACATATGCTGGATGACTGCCAGATCTGGAGAAAAACATTTATACATAATATACATTTTTTTAAGTTAAAAATTCAAGTTCCTGTCTTTCCTATACCTATAACTTTTAAGCACCTTTTCTTATATCCTCTGTAAAGTACCAGTAAAGTCTGTACAGTGCATATTACATTTCTTCTTCAGATTGTTGCATAAATATTAGTAATTTATCCTCCAACACTCTTGGTAGATACTTTAAATTGGTGATAACAATTCTAGTCTAAGTAAATCCATTTATTTGTGTTTGAATATCAGTGACATCATAGAAGAATTTTTGGAAACCTTCACAATCCATTGCTACTTTGGCTGGGTCTACACTGACGGCAGCAAATTCGCCGCCATAACATCGATTGCTCTGGATAGACTGAGAGGTCTGTACAGACGCGCTCAGTCGATCCAGGAAGTGACGCAGGAAAACCACCTCGGTGAGTGGCGTAGCGCTGTGTCGAAGGGAGCGCTGTTCCCTTCGATGCTGCGCAGAGGAGATGCTGCAAAGTCGCCGAATCGCAAACTTAAGTGTAGACCGGGCCTTAGAGCACTTAGCAGCTGAGCTTGCAGTGATCTTCCACACACCATTCATCTATCTCCTTGCTTATCATCCCCTAAAAAAAATGACCCTCCACCAGTGCTTCCATAATAACTTCCACAAGGTTTTCTCTCTGTGTCTTGTGACCAAAGTACATCAGTTTGCATCTGTTAAGTTCTGACATCATTCTGCTTCTCTCCAACAGTATTTCTAATATAGGCTTTTTTTCCCCCCTCTCTATCCAGTAGATATGCAAGGCTCTTTGTCAGTACCACCTTTCAAAAGCTTCACATTTCTTCTTGTCAGCAGCATCAACTTCCCATGAGACACATTCAAAAATTGCTGTGGTATAAATTAGGCTTTTGACCATTGTGGGCTTTTGTACATTTTCTTAAGGGAGGCCATAGCTGAGCGATTCATTTTCTGATTTCTTTGAAACTGTCTTCTTGGATGGATATATATGATTCCAGTTAATAAAATTAATCTACTGCATTTACAGCTTGTTCATTAATTGTGATGTCTGCTTACATTTTGTTTTTGTTAGTTGTGTCAACGTACATGCTTTTTGTTTTTGTTGCATTCAGGAATAGTCCATGTTCCTCACTAATTGTTTTTTCCGGACTGCGGCAAATGTCGCATTACATCAGTAGTTGTAGCAAGGAGCATTGTGTTCTCAGTATATCTGAAGTTGGTTAACAGGTGTCCACCAATGGCCAGCTCCCTTGAATTTGTCAAAATCTTTCAAGGTTTGTCTCAGAATAAATTCTGCATGTATGTTAAAAAAGGCTGGGGACAAAATACACCCTTGTCTTTCATCCTGTCCAGTGGAAAACCACTTAATGTTGCCTACTGCTGTTGCCATTCGTTGGTGGTGGTGGTGGTGGAGATGTACAATGAGGTTAGAGAGATGAAATCCCCATGTCTGCTAGTATCCTTCAAGGTCAAACACTTCTGAGTAGTCTATGCAGCATATGGTCAGTGGATAACTGATATTCACAGTTTGGTCATGTATGCCTCGTCCCACTCTGAAACAGGATTATAGTGCTGATGGTTCTGCTTCTAGTCTTCATTTCATGCAATCCTGGATTCTGGAGAACAGAACTTTGCTCATGTGCAGTATCAGGGAGATGGTATGATAGTTACTACACTGTTATGTCTCCTTTAGTAAGGGCAGAAAAATTCCCTTCATCCAGTCCTTCAGCCATTTCTAGTCATACTTACATTATTACAAATTTTCCACACAAGATCAGCGCCACATTTACAAATTGCTTTTAACAATTCTGCAGGCACGTTATCTCTGTCGCTTTCCCACTCTTTATTTTCATAATAGCACATACCTCTTCCTCTCTCCGGATTGATGGCTTTGTCTCTGTACTCTCTTTTCTGTCATCCTATATTTTATGAGTTGTTCTGGTGACTCATACAGGTTGGCAGCGTAATCTCTCCCCCCGTGGTTAATATCACCCTCACTGAGGACTCTGCCATCATGATCTTTTATGATGCTTGATCATAGGGAAAGCCTTGTGGTAAAAAATCCGACCATTGTGAACATACCAGCTGTATTGTTATGTACCGTATGATTCTGGAGTTCTGTATATTTTGCCCTTGTATATTGGCTGTTATCTTGTCTAAGATGCCTTTGAATCTGAGTGCTTAGTTCCTCATTCTTTCCTATGCTCCTCCATCTCCAAGCCATTCTCTTTCACTCTGTCATTTTTCCGCTAGCTCACTCACCTTCTCAGTTAACCATAGTGTGGTCTGACACTGACTTTTTCAAATGTGTGGTTTGGCAGTTTGGAGCATGATAGTTTTCATTTTATTTCAAAGTTTGTCACCATTTTACACATGAGGAAATTGAGACCAAGAAGTTTAGTGACTTGCAAAAGGCCTCACGGGAACACAATGTCATAACTGGAATTAGAACAAGTGTATTCTTGGCTTCAGGCTGGTACACACATTTTTTTGAATACTGTAATATTTTCTTCAGTGACGTGCAGCATTTCATGGAGGTGTTATTCAGACAATTACTATTTCTATTGTAAGTATTAAAATGAACGTTGTGCAGGCTACCAAGAGTCAGCAACTGCAAAGATTGCTTACTCTTCCACAGAATACACACCTTTTATAACGGTTGAGCAATCTCACCTTGGTTGACAAGGATTATCCCAATCTCATTAGTAAGGTCACAAAGCCAGGTTCTCAGCTGATGTGAATTGACATAGTTCCACTGAACTCAGTGCATGAATGCCAATTTACAACATCTGAGGATGTGGCCTGCAAGCTTTGTCCATATTAGAAGTGTATTAATTATTAATAATATTGAATGTTGAACAGCGTTGGCCACTCCATAGTTAAAGATGAAGCTAGTCTGTACTTTGAATCAGATTTTTACTCCTCTTTCCACAATTCAGTGCCCACAAAAAGAGACTCAGTAATGAGATGAAATTTCACATGTCATATCTCATCCTAAAGAAGTCTTTTATTCTGGGAGCATTGGAAAATATCAGATGAGGAATTTTAAAGTTCTTGACAAACACATTCAAACATGAGTGTCTAAAACTAGGCTTCTTAACTGATATTTACTTCACTGAGAGTTGATAGGTATTTAGCACTTTTGGAAATGGCAAGAATGGTAAGAAGAGGATTGAAAGGTTCTTTGGTTTCACTATAAAAGCATCTCTACCCTCCCCCAATGTATTTGGCGACAGATTTTTTTCTGTAAGGAAATACAATTACAGAATGAAGAAATTGGAATAAGTTTTGAGGAAAACTGGCTTGTTGTATGTGTATTTGCATCAAAAATATTTAATTACAGTGGAACAAATAATATAAATAATTGTAAGAATGTTTTAATGAATTCATTCAATTATGTGTTTGTATTACAAACATTTGAATGAACATTTTTTAGTCCATCAGAAGAGTTAATGAACAAATTTCAAAGTTACATGGCTGAATACATAAGCAAACCACATTTTGACTTTCAGGAACATATATGTATGTGTGTGTGTGTGTGTGTGTGTGTGTACACATACACAAAGTATTTCAAGAAATAGAAGTAATGCCATGTGACTTATTTGACCAATCAGAAGTGAAGAAATACAGGTTGGCTTTCAAATATTTGAGATTTAGCCTTATGTTAAAAATTTTTTCTAAAAAGCTATTTGTCAAATAAATTTGAATTACAAATACATGTGAGAGTCCCCAGACAGATATACTATGAGCAGAAAAATAGGCTAAATTAATCAAATACGTTATTCATTGTGGATTATTCATTCAGCTTGAGTTAAAAAATAAATAGTCCTTGAAAATTCAAACAGTTTGTTTTTCCATTTCGTAAGTTACTCAACATACTCATATTACACCAGCCTGCTTTTTCAGCTGGATCACAACATGGTAGCCTTTGCAGATCACTGCTGATGTTTCATTAATGATCTCCATAACAAGAATATCATTGTTTCTTTTGCGTAAACACTGGCTGAGTTACAGTTGCATCCAAACTTCACTTCATGTTTTTTTGGTGGCCCAACCTCCTAGAGAATGTCACGTTCTTTGGCAATAAGTGCACTCAAACCATGTGCATGTGCAGACTTATTTGGAAGTGGGTCTGGTGATGGTTTAAAAAGAAAAACTAGTTTAAAAAGCCTTTTTAGGAAAGGGATAAACTTAGTTACCTATGTATAAATTAGGACAGAATTAGGGCTGATAAGTCACACAATATAAAAATGGAACTACAACTGACCAACTGCTATCCATTTTTCAGATAGTTATAATTCTCCTCAAGGGAGGGAGGTTGGCCTTGAAGTTCAGGCACTTGACTTGCACTTAGGTGATGTAGGTTCAATCCCTAGCTGTCTCAAACGTCCTGTCAGTCATTTATTTTCTCTGTGCTTCAATTCTTCATTTGTAAAATAGGGATAACGATCCTTTTTGTCAGCTTGATCAATTTAGATTGTAGGATCTCTGGGGAAGGTATGGTATTCTATTATGTACATGAATAGTGACGAGCACAACGGGGTCCTGCTTTTGGCTGGGGTCTAGCATGCTACCACAATACAAATATCAATAATCTGGAATGAATACCATGCACAATAGGGTAAAATTTTCAACAGCAACTAAATGACTTAGGAACCTAAGTCTTATTGAAAGTTAATGGGCTTAGGCTCTTGAACCTCTAAGAGAAATCATAGCCTTTTATCAGATTCATAAATTGCTATCAGATTAATAAAATCAGTAATCTTTTTTGATTCATGAATGCAGTTTCATACCTGTATCTGATTCATGAATCTGACAGAGAAATGCCTAATAATTTACATAACCTGTGAACACCGTTCTGAATTGGATCGTGGCGTGTTCGCAACAAATATTCATTTACATTTTAAACAAATATTACAGAACAGTGAAAAATATCCCCCCTGCACACACCTCCCCCCCCCCCATGGAGATTGTTAAAAGACTACATTTGCCAACAGATGATGTGCTTCAGATTTACGACAGTTAATTCCTAGCAGAATATCTGCAATAAGTGAACATGGGTTTTTTCACAGCTTTGTAAATATTTCTCATTAAAGTCATTAACCAATTTTTTCAATATACACTCCCCAGTTACTCTCAATTGTTTTCACTGGTTTCATGCTTAGTCTTTTTCCTGTTGATATCACAAATTAGAGGCTGCCAAAGTTTGACTAATTTTTTTTTAACTGACTTAGTTTCCATAACACTTAGAACATCTTTTGAAAATGGGAATTAGGCGCCTAAATCGCTTTGGCAGGTTTGAAAATATTGCCCTCGATCTCCTTTTTAATACCTATGGATGAGCTCCTAAGCACACTGACAAAAATTAAATTTGCAATCCATAGAAAAATGGCCCAGCAGTAAGATACAGTAAGAAAAGTTAACATAGCCCACAACTAAAATATATGCTACTGCTCTCCACCCAAAACCCTTTTTCCTCAGATCTCCCAGAAGTCCTATCCAATTGATGGCTTTTGCAGCCTGCCTGTGATCTGTTTCACTCCAAGAAGGTGATTGCATCCCATAGCCAGTGCTTTGTCCTGTCTCTTTTATAGTGTAAGGAAAGAGGATCAAGCATTTCTGATCTTCAATGTGATAATATGGCACTGGGGCCTCTCAAAAAGGCAAGTCACAGGCCACTGAGGGCTTTATTCATCAAAACACACACCTTATATTCCACCCAACAAGCAGCCAGCACAGATTCCAGACCATTATTGTCAAACATTCCCACAACGATACACTGATTAAAAATGGGCTGCTGTATTCTGAGTGTAGCTTCATTCTGGGGGTATGTCTACACGGCGGTAAAAAGCTGCGGCTGGTCTATGTCAGCTGGCTCGGGCGATGGGGCTATAGAAGTTTAGTGTAGATGTTCAGCCTGGGCCTGTCCCTCCTCACAGAGTCCCAGAGCAATTTTACAATTTCGTTGTGTGCAGTTTTACAACCCCAGTGCCTGAGCCCTGCACGCCCAAGTCAGCTGACACAGACCAGCAGCAGGAGTTTTATTGCAGTATAGATATACCCTCATAAGCCGCAATTCAACTAAGCACTTACTTAAGCATGTGCTTAAGGACCATTGACTTAGCACATCTTTAGGTGCTTTCTTGAATGGATTGAAGATGTCAATCAATGTACAGCACACTGTACTGCAATGAACTAATGAATCTGACAAGAGGCTGCTGACTGCATGAATTTATGCAATTTTGAGAAGATTATAAAAACCTCCCTTTCAAAAACCTGATCGATAGAACTTGCAGTTTAATTAAATAGTTAATCACATCCATCACATAAGTATTTAATCAGCCACTTAATCTACTACTTCTATGACATAACTAACAAAACTTTGAAATGTGATCCATCAAAGCTATTAGGAAATACTGCTTTCCTGACCGTTCAAACCCTATATAAAGATGGTGAAACAGACTCACAAGTGAAGCAAGTGTTACTTTTTTTCCCATAAGGCAAAAAACATGTTTGCTTCTTCCAGTTTCTGTAACATTTTCAGGTCAATCTTATCCCAGTAATCAGCAGCAGTGTTTGATCACAACAGTAAGAGCTCTGGCAGGTGTCTCAGGAGAAAAGCTTCCATAAACACTGGGAAATATATTGGTTCAAGTTGGGAAATCAGCAGGGAAGGCACTGTTCATTTTGTGCTTTTGTTCTTGTACTTGGAAGGAAAACAGATGAGTGTATCTTTCCAGATTTCTTGGAGGAAGATCTGAACAGAGCATGGGAGCCAGGGAATGAAGGGTTGAGACCTGCGTTTTACAACAGCAACAACATGGAGACAAAAGGCAAAGAAGGGACATGAGGAGAGGGAGAAGTTCTATTGGAGAAGCACAGAGAGGGCTCTGATTTATCTTGAAAACAGTAGAGGGCTTGTGCTGTGAAAGTGTGTGTGTGTGAACACGGGGGAAAAAACCTTGAAAGAGGAACTGTTTTGGGCCAGCACTTGCAATATCCAAAGCCCTCCCTGCTCCCCCCATTTCACTTATGAAACACTTCTGACTCATCTGTCATGACAAGTTCCCTGATCTTCATTTCCCATCTGCTTGCTTTTCCTCTGTTCCCTTAAAGGTCACTGTCCTTGATCTGCCCAGCTGCAAAGTCCCTGCTTTCCCCAGTCATGTTAGGTGGGTTATGGAAATCTGCCTGAGGCCCCATACATCTTGTTTTGTAGGGCCCCTGCTGTCCTAAACCTAGGGTTTTGGAATCCTTTACCAAGGTAACCCCTGCACGCATAACATAACTGCCCTGATGCTGTACTTAATCCTGCAGGATGTACAGAAAAGAAAAAAAGGAAACGAAGCCCATAGAAATGTGAAGCAGATAGTGCTTCTGTCCCTCCCCACAATGGCTGCCACATAAGCATACCTACACAGTATTTACAGTCTCTCTGGTGGATGACGAGCTATGGTAGGTAACATTTGCACTGTTGATACATATTAGTGAAATGCCAGCTGCAGTTGGGCAGGCTGATTTCACTTGTGCAGAGAGATGCCATTGTGCATCTGCAGTCATACTAGCTGAAGGGCTGAATGTGGAATCAAAAGGGGGCAGGTTTATTATTACAAGATCATGGTATTAATGGGGCCTTTATTTCCTCTTTCAATATAGAAATTTTGTTTCTCTCTGCTGTTCTTCCTGATCTTTATTTACTTTATTCATCTTGCTCCTTTTCATGTATTTGTTTTATTTGAAACAATCTTTTAGGCAAGTGAACAGGATACTGGACCGGGCCATCCATAGGTCTTGGCCTGATGCCACATTGCCCTGCACCCAGTGTAGTCATTTACACCCGTACAAAGTGGGGCCTAAATGCTACTGTTGTGATATGTTGCAGGGCAATAGAGAATTAGCCCCTTGGTTCTGTTCTCAGCTCTGCCATTGACCCACTGCATGGCCTTCAGCTAGTCATTTATAATGGTGCAATTCATAGAGGTCCTAAGCATTATGGGTCCTATTCAAATCAATGGGACATGTGAGTGCTCAACATCTCTAAAACCCAGGTCACTAGTTACCCTGTGCCTCAATTTCCCCCTCTGTAAAATGGGAGTAATGACATATTCCTTTGTGACGCTTGGAGATTCTCTGAGAAAAAGAGCTGTTTGAGTGCAAAATACAATGATGCGCTCTGACTTACTGCATGCTGAATGTTTTTTTCCCCGATTGTAATTATGAGTGTATATCCATTACTTTGTCCCATTAACTTCACATGCCAGGTTACTGTGTAATAGAATAACCAGAGAAAACAGCTGTAGGACTCCAAGTGTATGCTTCTTTTTACTCACATTTTTTCTTCAGTTACTCAAGCCTCCCATGTTTGGTTTGCTCTTCCCTCTCTTGCAGCTGTGCACACCTGTTTGCTGCAGCAGGGAGAGGCTGAAAAAGCAAATAGGAAGCTCAGGAAAAGGTTATTGTTTCATTAGTTTTCTATGCTTGATCATCACGAGCATGATGGCCCTAAATCATGGATGGGGAACAGAGTGGTTATGCTTGCAAATGTTATGGTCACAGGAGGCCTCTTTCTGCAGCTCTTTTACTGTAATAATATTATTGCACTGTAGTGAAATACTCTGGCCCACCTCCAGTAATAATGAAGTCCATTGCTGTATCTCCAGTGACTCCTGGAAGGAAACTTCCTGCCGAGTGATTGGAGCAGCCCCTGCCTACTGGAGAGGGAATTCAGTGACTCTTCACGTGGAAACACCTTTCAGATCTAATGTCCTGGTCTGAATCCCGTCCTTGTCAGGCAGCGGAAAATTCACCTTCTAGCATTGTGGATAAGCATAAACTGGATTTGGGCAGCAGACTGTGGTTTTTAAACACTCTCACTCTCCAGCACCTAAATGGCAAATATAAAATGACATAAGTCACCTGACTGGGACTAATTAGCAAGTAAATCTTGAAGGATCCCTAGAGTATTCAGAGCAAATAGCACATCCTATATGCATACAGGTCAGAAACTGTCTAGCTCTAAACTGGCCAGTGCATTGAGGCTGGAATTTCACTAGCTTGTGGGATGAGAAAACGGGCAGGAGTTAGCCAAATACATACTGTTAATTGATCATAGAGCCTAAGGCTGGCTGGAACCATTGTGATCATCCAGTCTGACCTCCTGTTTAACAGAGGCCCTAGAAGTTGCTCAAAATAATTCCTAGAGCAGATCTTTTCGAAAAACATCCAATCTTGATTTTAAAATTGTCAGTGATGGAGAGCCTCATGCTTCTCAGTAACTTGTTCCAATAGTTAATTACTCGCTGTTAAAAATGTACACCTTATTTTCGGTCTGAATTTGTCTAGCTTAAACTTCCAGCCATTGGGTCATGTTATACCTTCTGCTGCTAGATTGAGGGAACCCATTATTAAATATTTTTCCTACCTAGGTACCTACAGATTGTAATCAAGTCACCCCTTAACTATCTCTTTGTTAACCTTTAAGCTAAATAGACTGAGCTCCTTCAGTCTGTCACTGAGGCATGTTTCCTAATCCTTTAATCATTCTAGTGGCTTTTCTCTGAACCCTCTCCAAGTTATCAGCATCCTTTTTCACTGGTGGGCACCAGAACTGGACACAGCATTCTAGGGGCAGTCACACCAGCACCAAATACAGAGGTAAAATAACCTCTTTACTTTTACTCCAGATTCCCCTGTTTCTACATCCCAAGATCACACTAGCTGTTTGGGCAACGTGTCACAGTAAGAGCTCATACACCATGATTCCCAAATCTTTCTCAGGGTCACTGGTTCACAGTATAGAGTACCCCATCTTGTAAGTATGGCCTACAGTCTTTGTTCCCAGACGTATGCATTTAAATTTAGCCATATTAAAATGCATATTGTTTGCTTGTGCCCAGTTTGCCAAGCAGTCTAGATAGGTGATGAGGACAGGTCACCGCATCAGAGCTATTTACCCCTACACCAATTTTTGTGTCATCTGCAATTCTATCAGTGATTATAAGCTTAGTTACTGTAGGACTTGTCACTGACACTGTTATCTCATAAAGCAATATTGGGCAGCAATTAAACAAGGCAGTTATTTGACATTAATGCAGCAAAAAATAAGAGCTTTCCCAGGGTACAGTAGTTAGAGATTGCTTCTCAAAGGTCTGCATCAATTACTGTCACTTATTTGTCAGCAACATCCTGTGATTAATTGGAAAGATCCACATTTCTTCATATCTTACGTCACATGTGGCTCTGCTTTCCCATCTGTTTTCATTGGTGCTATAGACCAAAATGTTCCACTTCATGTACCTTGTCAAAGCTATATTAATGTCTCACAATGAGCCCAGGCTAGAACAACGCAAAACCCCATGGAGTACCTAAATGTGGTGAAAATAAAGCTGTAAAGGGAGGTGGCTGAAAGAATGATTTATTGGAACTGCAGAGATTCAGTGGGAGGGTGGTGGATTAGGAGCGATCTTTCTTCACTTAAAGGAGAAATGTTATAATTACAGAAGAGGCTTTTGCAATCAGTACTAAAGTACTTGGGGATGGTTTCTAAAACCCCAATTCACACTGTGTAGCACTTTACAAAAGAGGCTACTTGCAGCGTAAGTCACTATGCAACATGAGTAAGGATGTCCGAATCTGGTCCTAAGGTTCCAGTTCAGGGTAGAACTCATGCACATGTTTAACAGCCAACCTGTACTTAAATCACACTGACTTCAATGGAACTTAAACACATGCTTCTGTGCTTCCTTCAATGGTGCCTTAGTTAGAACACACCTGTATACACAGAGAACTAAATAGTAACTTTACAGACCGTGGGGCCATGTTTAGAAAGCAGCATAGCAGTACAGCTCATGATATTATACTATGAGGTGATCTAATTATTATCATAATGTAATCATCAATCCTTAAATTCTTAGCCCTTATAGTCTATTTCTGCTGTTGAACCGAAACTGCTGTACAAAGGTGAGTAAGCATATGTCATTCCCATTTTACACATGAAGTCTGGCCAATTGTGATTTTTTTCACAAGTCTCATGGTATTCATTGGTTTTCTTAAAGCCCCATGTAATTATGTGAGAGTCTCAGCTTCTTTTTGTTAAAAAAGTCAATTTCTAGCCCTCATGTTTGGTGAGAAAAGATCAAAAACAGAAACCTTTACCCAGAGGGCAAATAAAAAGAAAACAATGATTATTACTTTTAAGCCCCTTTGTCTTATCCAGTCTCTCAATTTCTGAGTGTGTGCTATTGACTCTAGAGCATGCAGAGAAAGTGAGTCAAAGACGAAGTGATTTGCCCAAAGCCACCCAGTGCATCAGTGGCAGAACCCAAATTAGAACTCAGTTAAACAAGGCTCCCAGCTTGGCGCTTGTTCCTCAAGGCCCCGCAGCTTCATGTTGTTAAAATTAGCAAATTTAGTAAAAATACATTTAGTACATAAAAACTAATTACAGTCTGAAATCTTTGATTTTGCTGCCAAACCTTCTGGCTTTACCATTTGTCACTCAGCTAACTACAAACAAATGTGCTCTCTACTTCTAAGGCAGGTGCTGGTTTGAAAATTGGCAAAATTAAAATTTAGTGACATTTCCTGGTATGGTTCCATTTATAAATACTTGATTAAAGTAACTTATTAAACAATATGGAAGTTTACAGTTTACTTTATACTAACCTTAAATTCAAGTATTAAACTGGCATATGCCGTGCATCGCATTAATGTTACATGTTCTGATAATCTATATTAGCTTGTTATAACTTAATCTGTTAAGAATTTAGCCCCAGTATCTTGAACAACATACTTAAAGAAAAAGTTACTGAAGCATGAAGTAGAATCTAACAATCGTTTAATAAAACATTACTGAAAAGTGATATTTCAAGTGTTACCTCAAAAAATCATTGAAGTTGGACCATAAACAGAACTATGGTTTAAGAATTGATACTATAACCAAAAACAAGCTTGGGATAGTTGTTTGGTATATCATGGCCAATGGACAGCTTTTGGTATCTAGAGATCCATAAAAAAGGGAAACAATAACATATGCACAGCAGCACTCAGGATTTTTATTTATGGAACCAAAAAATGATCCTAAAAAGCTATTACTGACAATAAACAGAGTTTAAAGAGGGTGAATAATCACTAGTTTTGATCCTATTGTCAGATTGTAGCATTTTGTCAGGAACTTGATAAATAAGGCCCTGCTGAATGTTGAAAAGAGAGGGATGGGGCAGAGAGAAGAGATTCTAGGAGATCTGTACCTCTCAGTGGGTGGAATACTAATGAGATTACGCGTCTGGGCAACCTCGGTATACAATGTGTACCTTGTATAAATAGGAATGAAAATACAACATTAAAAGCAATGGGATTTGCATGTAGGAGATTCTGAAGTCCTTTATTATTTTTAATTTAGTGATGCAATATATTTTGAAGACTTCACTGTGCCTTAAATTATGGCTGTTTTAAAACAGTGTGCCCGATTCTGCTCATTTCACTAAACCTACACTACACTAGCTCTCTGGAGTTAGTAGTGATTTACACCGGTGTAAACAAAAGGAGAATACAAGCCATTGAAGTTAGTAACCACTGAACTTTCATATATTTCTTTTAAAAAGCTGTAAGATTTGGACTCTGTCCAAGTACGCTCAGACCCATTCTAAAACAAACAACCATTGGACAATTTTTCTTCATGTGTTAGTGCATTCAAAGAATAATTTTTTTAAAATGATGCCCAATTGACTTTTGTCTAAGTCCCATTGAAAGTTGATGGGACTCCAATCATTTAGAATTTCTTAACCACGGTCGTTATCTGAAATACCAGCTAGTGCTTCAAAATCATCTGTTAGTAAGGATTTGTAACAAGAGCCTACTAGGCCCATGGAGGATTATTATTCATCTCTGCCTCAGATCCTGTGTGCCTGCTTGCGCCAGAAAACAGTCCATATAATGGTGATATTATATATCTTTAAAGGTGTCATCAGCACCTTGGACAGTGTGGGATTGTGAATAATAAACAGTAGGTACAAATACGCCTTCACCTTGATGTTCCCATGTGGGGTGGTGGGTACGTACACTAAGCTTTTTTACCCCCCATTCCCACTGTTACACCAGTTCAGTGCCACCAGTGGCAGGGTTAGTGTTCAAAAGGACACAGATGGCCACTGTGCTGTTAAGAGCAGGTTTACACAGCAAAGTGCTGAAACCACAAGTTGTTCCCAGTGCTTTGTGTGCATTAGGGCTGCCCTCTTGCTACCACCAGTGAGGCTGAACTGGTGGTAGCAATGGTAGAAGAGTTAACCTGGTGCAGACAAGACTTTTGTCATTTCTTCCCTCTCTTGCCATAGAACCTTTATTCCTGCTGCTTCCTGCACTTGGAATCCTTCCACCCCCTTCTTGTGTATCAAGCATCCTTTCTCTCCTCCATAAAATCCCTCTTTAAAACCCACCTCTATGCTCAAGCTCTTGATCACTGCCTTCCACTCTTCTGCTATCCATTCCTCTCCTCTAGTCCTACCTTAATCTGTTTAAAACATGATATATAAGATTTGTTTGTGTTAAGCCTCGTTCGTCTTTCCTTTATTCCCTTCTAGTGTCTATTACCTCTATGTTTTATATTTGTCTAATTTAGGTCCTGACCCTGCCAGGGGAACTATAGGAATAGATGACTGCAGCCACGCAGGGCTCCACTGAAGGCAGTGGAGCAGTGTCAATGCTGGGGGGGGTCCACTCATGTGATTCTTCTGGAAGGGCCAAGACCTTGGACTGAATACTTTGAGGGCAAGAACCATGTCTTTAAGTTGTTTAACACTGTGCAAAGTTATGGAACTCTCTGTATGTTTAACATATAGAGAAATAAAATAAGCATGTCCAATATTTTCAATGACTCAGAAGAGCCACAGATTGCACTGGTATTGTTTTTAATATTCAAGCCTGCGTTTTAGATTTCCTGGCATCGTTTTGAGAATTCTTCCTTGTGGTTTGACGTAGGCCTGATCCTCTTGGATCTTATTAGCATAAGAACTAATCTCTTGGTATCCAGCTTGGAAACTTCCTTCTGCACATGCAGCAATCTTCAAGATGCAGATTATATGCGAGATTAGGTTGTGGAAGGCTCTGATCGCTTCACTTAATGAAGTTAGAAAAGGTTCGCAGGGCTTTGTGAGCCTCTGAATAAGTGAGTGATATTTCATACCTCCTCCTTGTTTTTTACTTCTGGCTTCCTGAATGAGTCAAAACTGGAAGAACAATTTCGTGAGAATAGGTAGAATCAGAAATGGAGGCCACATTTGAAGTTCTTGGTGAATTATGCCAATTTAACTAATCTGTGGTTTTAAAAACCCTGAACAGTAAGCAGTACTTTTAAAGCAAATAAGGCACTGATAGTCATTACAGTAGAACCAGAGCAGACACTAGTTTCATTTTGTTTTTCCCTAGAAAATGAACATTAAACAACCATAAAATGCTTACAGATATTTAAATCCAATAAATATAAACCTACAGTATTTATTACATTTCAAATCCACAAGAGGGCAGAAGCACAGGTAAACTGATGTATGTGAAATAGACAAAACATACCAGGAAAAAGAAGACACATAAACAACATATGATCTATTTAATAGTTTGACATTATTTAAAGCACAACTGACCATGTACTGTGGAAAACTTATTTCGTTTGCTCAGGTTCACCATGTGTTAAAATTATGAAGTCCATTATCAAACGTAGTCCAGTTTTTCCTTTGTTTTGAAATCTGTGAAGCTGAATCCTCCAATTCCAAAGGCAATGGCCACAATTTTAGTCTCGTGTTTGTGCATTGAATTCAGCTGGAAAGTCACTATAGCTGTGACTATAAAAATGCAGAGAAGTATGGTTATCATTTTGCTCTCCTTGTGGGAATGTAAGTGCAGCCACACTGGGTCAGATCTGGTCCATCTAGCCCAGTATCCTATCTTCTGACAGTGGCCAATGCCAGATGCTTCAGAGGAAATGAATAGAACAGTTAATCACCAAATGTTCCATCCTATCAGCCATTCCCAGCATCTGGCAAACAGCAATCCCTGCCTATCCTGGCTAATAGCCATTGATGGATCTATCCTCCATGACTTTATCTAGTTCTTTTTTTAACCCCATTTTAGTTTTGGCCTTCACAACATCCTTGGGCAAGGAGTTCCACAGGTTGATTGTGTGCTGTGTGAAGAAATAGTTCCTTTTAAACATGCTGCCTATTATTTTCATTTAGTGACCCCATTATGATGGGAAAGTTTGTAGAACAGTGTCCCCAACTCAAAGCTGGAACTGGAGAAGTTCGTTTCTCACATGTGTTATCCTGCACTGGTTGCTGGTAGGATTTAAATTGGGTAAAATTTTCAGAAGTACTTAACACTTAAATTGTTAATGGTATTGAAGTATTGCTGTGCTAAGCATTGCAAGGCCAACCTGATTTAGGAGGCCCAGTCCTAGTGACCATCCGAGAGAGTTAAGCGCCTCACTGCTTTTTAAAAATTCTAGTAAGGGCCTATCTGCATCCTGAGGTAACTAAATACTGTTAAAATTGGGCTGTAAATCCTTTTGATTTCAATGGGAATTGGAGGCCAAATTTTTAAAGATGCTCAAGTGCTTAACGGGTCAGATATGTGCCTAAGTCCATCATGTAGTTACCACTGACGTTTTCAAAGCTACAGCTCAGATGCCGCTAATCTCTCCTAGGTACCTAAGTCTCTGAGCCATCTAAGTTTTGCTAGTCACTATTTACAAAAGCAGCCTGTGCCCTGCTGCCACAGCAAAGGAGTTGCTTGGAGCCCTAGCTCAAGCCGAAGCCTTGGAGGCTCCATAGTGGGCTTTTTAAACTAATCTGGGGACACCTCTCTCCACTGGAGCCCATCTTCTTGGCGAGCTGCGCGTACATCTAAGACCAGATACCTGCCAGACCGCTGGGACAGCAGGGCAGGACGCAGGTGGCGAAGGGGGACAGCACAGACCTGCACAAAAGTCTGCAAGGGACAGAGGGCAATGAGCGAGCATGAGAAAGGTCTTAAGGCTAAGCCAGGGAAGGAGAGAGAGTGTTTTATCTGCTAGAGCATGGGTGACCTAAGTGGCTGACCTGGCTTAGGTGCCTAAATTCAGGAGAGGGTTCGCAGTGAGGATCCCCCTTGGAGCAAGATGATTATCTTTGACCCTCAACCCCTCTCCTTGGCATTTCACTCCTGTCTAGTTTGGGTAACTCCCCACTCAGCTGGCTGGCTTCTGAAAAACCCTTTTTCGGGTGCTTAACTGTCTTTGTGCACTCTATAGGGCGCCTGGGTGGCACAAAGCCTGCAGCAGCCACAAATTTCAAAATCTGGCCTTGAATGCCTAAGTCACTTTTGAACATAGGATGTTGGTACTATGAGAATTTTACCCATACGCTAGATGGTCCTGTCAGTTTACCTATCCCACACAGAGTATTTCTCCTTACAGGTTATTCAGTGCATCTTTATTGGAAAGGACCTTTCTACTTTCAGTCAATTGCATCCTACTCGACTAAAACACTAATCACAGCAAAACAAAAGCAGCCTCATGCGGAAGCAGTGTTTCAATCTTCCGAAGGAGAGAGGCAGATTTAATTTTGTCTTATGTAATACTCAACTTTTTAAATATAATTTCAAATTTGAGAAAAAGTTCTTTGCTCCTGTCTGAGTATATCTTTCTCTGTGTGTGTATGTATTTTCTTTTTTTTTTTCGGTCAGTGGAGTTAAATCAGTGAGAGATGAGAATATGGTTTTCATGATTCTCAGATTATGCTCTCAGTAGGTCTATGAATATGCTGCCAAAATCTAGAACAGCTGTGGATTCACCTATGACAAGTCTGAAATTCAATAAAGACCCACAGACTCATCTGTGATCCATTTTATTTGGATTTCAGAAAATGTACTTTTGTTGTTGTTGTTCTTTATGTCTGGATCTTCTCAGAGAGATGATGAGGTGGAGAAAGAGCAGTTAAAACCAGCTGCTTTAACTAGCAAGGATCTGCTTTTAGAAAAAGGCTAGCACCGCAACCATTTGGAGCACACAGTAACCATGTGGCTCTAAAGTCCTTTGGAGTAAATGCCTCTAAAGGTTGTTTCTCTAGCTGAAGTGATCTTTTGAAGCAAAAAATCCAAATATTTATCCTCCATTGATGGAGAGAGGAACCATGGCTAGATGAACCACATCCTTGTGTATATGACAGTAGCCCATATCCTGACCAGACCCAGCTGAGGCTCTAATTTAGGAAACTGCAGAATCAACAAGAAGAAACTTGTAATTAGGAACAAAATTTAGTGCTGGCCTTGGCTTTTATGCTCATGAAAGAGACAAGCAGGAACTATGAAAGTCAGTCTGTTAAGAAACAAGTCAATTTTCAGTTCTCTAGTACATCTTTCCTCCTCAGGCTGTATTGTAGAGCCCTTATTATAGTAGACATTTACTCACAAGCATAAACCCAATGAGTAAGAGCTCACCAGAATGAATAAGGACTTCACAATCTGGCCCTTAGTTAAAGCACATGGGAAAACTTTGGCTTTCAATGGCAAATTGGTCATCTTTGTCAGCTGTTTTCTTACCAGCTGTATTCATGTTTGTTACTGCATTTTAATTTGGCTTCATTAGCAAATGTTTGAACATGAGAAATGCTATATTAAGCTAAGTGTTTTACAAAAAAAAGTGTTTTACAAGTCACAGGCAAATCCTAAGTGTTAAAGGTCAGTAACTCTTTGCCTTGGGAGGCAGATATTCTCTCCTTCTTAGATAAATATCCTGGTAAGCACTCAACCTAGTCTGCATGCTAGCACATGGCTCAAGGAGGCCCCCTTCCTTTGCTATGACTGCTACCCACATTACAAGGGGCCGTGCAGGGGGCAGAAGCAGCTGCTACAAAGCTACTACTCCCCAGTCCATGCACATGGGTGGGGAGGGGGCAGATGCTTTGATCTGCCCCTCCTCTCCACCTGCTGGCTGGTACAGCTGAGCTGGCACAGATGGGGAATTAAATTACACCAGGCAGAGGGCTTGTGTAGCTTACTTCCTCTCTGGAGCAAGAAGAAAGCAGCAGCAAACTGGACTCTGAGTCAAAGAGTGATGATTGTATCCCTGCTTTGCTCCAGGACAGTGCAGCTACCCACTTCCCCTTACTCAGAGCAGATTGTAAGGTTCCTTTCAGGGAAAACATCAGTTATTTGGTTTTGTTGAAATTAGTATTTCGTTCATTTTAGAATCTATTGTGCAACAGTAGCTGTCCACGTGGGACTCATTGTAGCTAGGAATGCTCACCTAGCAATTTAGTTGACTCTTATAGTCTGCTGTATCTTTCATGGAAAATTCTTTGCTTGTCCTTTGGGAAAAACCACGTATAGCATAAGTTTAATTACTAATACAGCCTCCATCCTGCACTTGCGGGGTTTAGACTCTGATCAGATATTTCCAATCTCCGATTCTATTATCCTATGATAGTTACAATTCAACTCTAGGTGAGGGGACACAAAAATTAGTGTTATCTGTAACTGCAAAACTCTTATCTTCATCATTAACAGGGCATCCACTCTGAGCTCATATTTAATTCCAATTTACTTATTCTTTTCCTCTTCTGAAGGTAGTTCCTGACAACATCTAGGCTCTACTGCTTCTGCATTCAGTCGGTCTGCTGTGAAAATTAACGTCACCCGCGGATGCAGTCAAAAACGTTTGTGTTTTACTACAGTATAAACCGCTTGAAAAGTTAGTTCTTGCCTTGTATATGTCATATGAAATACAGATAAATGGACTTTCAAGCCTGGAAACATCAACTAACAAGATGAATTTATGTGGTGAAAGAATTTTGGATTCCTTTGACTCACAAACTGATATGACAAGCTCTTAATCTGGCAGATGTAATATGTTAAAGAAAATGTTAAGCTATGCAGAAGTGACACTAATAGAATAGAAGTGACCACACTGCACACCAAAGGGTTAACCTTGACAAAACACCAGTGAAGGCCCATAATCCAGCAGCCGCAGTACCTGTTGTAGTACTTCCTCCCAATTTGTTTAAACAGCTGTTAAACTGGAAGTGAGTTTGTGGATTTAAGGGCTTATAGTCTTTGCCATCATAAAAGAATAATAAAACCCCTTTTATTAATGGTCCCCTTTTTGTTAAATGCCCCATTTGAAGAAGAACACATTAAAACAAACTCCCTCCAATAAAACATTGTTTGGCAAACAGTATGGGTGCTTCCTCCACCATTCAACGTATCAAAAGAGGAACGTTATTATTTATAATATAATAGTGCCTGGGGCACCATTGTATATGTAGAACATGGCTGTCCCTCTCTGTCAGTTTCAGAGGGAGGCCACACCCACTCACTACCCTGTTCCCATGGGTATTGGCCCATGCCAGGGCAAGGAAACAGTCTTTGGGCCCGGGAGGAGCAGCCTCCAGGCAATAGTTCAGAGCCCCTAGCGGGGCAGCAAACAGTTCAAGCACACCCAGGGTAGTTAGGGAAGGGGGATGCAGGCCCACCCACCTCCACTGCGTCCCAGCCCAGGTCCCTAGCCATGGCAGAGGGGTGTGCCACGGACTCGGCGGGGTCCCAGCCGCAACACACTGACTCACTTTCCCCTCCCACAGTCCCTGGACTGAGTTTCCCCGCCCCTGAGCTACTTCCCCCTTTCCCTGGGTAGCTGGTGGGCCACGGCCCAGTCAGCCTCATCAGGGTGATTACTTAAGGGAAGGCCACAGAGCCCCTCTATCATTTTTTTTTGCAGTGGGGGGGAGCAGGAGAGAAGGGGGTAGGTCAGGCAGCTTGCCAGGGAAATCAGTATATGGCAGCTCCTCCAGGTCCAGGCCTGTCAGAACCCTCGCCCCATTGTCTGCCTCTGGCAACTCCTCCAGATCCAGCCCTGTTAGGTCCCCCTTATCATCATCTACCTGGGACAACTTCTTCAGATCCTGACCCGTCTGGAACACCAGGTCCTTGGCTCCGGGGTTATCTCTGGGCCCCAGGTTGCCAGACCCTCACTCACCGGTATCTAGTCCCATGTCCCAGTTCAGTCAGCTGGATACCAAGCCCTGGTTTGCTCACTGGGATACTAGGCTGTAGGCAGCTCTGAAGAGCGGGGAGAGACATCCTTCACCTCCGGGAGCTTTGCCTGAACTGAGCCCCTGAGCCTTCCTTTTATACTTCCTGTCCTGCCCCCTCGCTTCTGGGTGGGTGGACAGGCAGTCTCTGGCTCTGCCCCACCAGGCTCAGCCTATTCCTCCCTGTCAGTTTCAGAGGGCGGCCACACCCACTCACTACAGCATAGTAAAAGTCCATAGTTATTTTAATTTCCAATGAGTAACAACTGTAAGCGCAATAGAGGGCATTTCCTGGAGATTAGTGGCCACTTTAAATTACTAACCCTCAACTGCATTTTCAACAATCAAGTCCCTTGTATAGTTAGTAATTTCCAAGAAATGCTCTGATTATTATTACTATTAACAACAATTATTTGTATTACAATTACACCTGGAGGCACGGACCAAGATCAATGTACCAGAAAAAGGGTGGGGAGGAAAGAGGAACACAGAGGTCAAGTGAGTTGGCCAGCATCACACACAGGTCACTGGCAGAGCCAGAAATAGAATTCAGGACTCCTGATGCTCAATCAAATGCCTCATACAAGAATCCATACTGGGAACCTCAAGTTTGGTTAATTACTAATATCTAACCATGTGTTCGTGAGTTTTTGCTTTTGTTTTTCAAAAGCAATTATCTTGATTCTCGTTTGGTGGCTCTAATATGTTAAATTGTGTGGAAGTCATACTGATTCAGTAAAAGCCCTTTTTATTTATTGGTGTGACTCTGTTGCCTTAAAGAGGCATCACTTCCAATTTACTTTGGTGAGAGATCAAAATTAAAGCCTGATCTAAACTTAAAACAATTGAATTAACTTTGGTACTGAGGGATGTGAAAAATCCACATTCCTGAGCATCAAACCTATGCCGACCTAAACTTCCACTCCCTGTTGAGGCCGCTAGGTCAATGGAACAATGCTTCCTTCGCCCTAGTTACCATCACTCAGCAAAATAGAATTACTACAGCAATAAAAAATAAAAAACCCTTCTGTTGCTGTAACGTGCATCTGCTCCATGGCCATACAGTCAGGGCTCCCACATGGGGTGGGAAAAGGGTACAGTTTACCAGAGCCTAGAGGTCCTGGAGGGCCCAGTCCAGGCTGCAACCCCTATTACCATGAGGAAAAAAAATTGAGGCTAAACTGTAGATCATGTCTAAGGCTTTGTATAGAAACTTATTTCCATGTATCTATGGTCCAGATTGTCAGATCTGCTGGAGCCAATCTGAAGCATTGTTAGAGGAGTCTCAAGCGACATTCTGAACAGTGAGTTGCTGGCCTGCTGGCCCAGCCCAAGCCCTTCTCTAGACTAGAAAGTGTGCGCTTGTGCAGTTAAACTAGGACTTGGAGTTTGAGACTGAGACAGAGATTTGTGTTCCTCTCTGTGCCATGGGCTAGCAGATCAAGATCAAGAACTACCAGTCCCAGAGTTCCGTGTGCATAGGCAGGAAGGAGGGACAGCTGGTGGGAGGGGCAAAGCAAAGCACCATAAGACAGTGGGAGGCAGTGCTGCTGCTTCTGGTAGGATTTGCAGGCCCAAAATAGATGTAAGTTTCTGATTCACTCACAGTCTCACCCCCCCCCCATACTGCCATGTCTGGTGGTGGCTATAAATACAAATCAGGCAGACAGAAGAATAAGGAGGTAAAAGAAAGGGAGCTAAAGGCCACCAATCTATCCTCCAGTTTTTCAGATCAGACAAGGCCTTTCTGCAGTCAGGCAATATACGAGCTAGGGAAGCAGATGAACAAAATCAAGATGAAAATGATTTCAATATGGGGACTGTGTCTGTGGCACATGAAGCCCATTCACAAGTAGAAGCACTGAAAAGGTACTTTAGCTCCTTTTTTTTACCTTTTGCTGGCTAGCTTCTGGTACAAAGTTCTTTCAAGCACTGAGAACAGAAACAAGCTCGTACAAGCCAGAGGTAGCTCTCGTTGCTGATATTATTGAAGAAATAAAACAACTTAGAGATCAGTCGCCCAAAATTCTACAGGAAGCATGTCTTGTAGCAGAAGGCACGGGAATTTTGGCACAATTGCCAAAGAAGAGAGGAATGAAACAGAAGAGATTTCATGATGAGCCATCTGAGCCTGAGGACTCACGTTCTACCATCTCTGAAAATGAACCAGAATCTTTATTCAGAAGGACTGTTCTTGATGCCACTTTGGACAATGTCATCTGCGGATTAGAACACAGATTCAAAGCAACCAATAACATTTGTTTGACATTCCGTTCAGTCCTAAAATATGTGATACTAGAGCCTGTGGAACTGGAAGACGCTTCTAAATGTCTACTTCACCAGTAGCCTACAGATCTTTCTGAGAATTTTCCTTGTGAAATGTTGCACCTGAAAAAAATCTTCAAGTCTACTTTTGGAAAAGAATATGAACTACCCCCACTTATTAAATGAGATTTACAAAAAACAGCTGCAACTAATTTTCAGTGAAGTGTGCATTGCCCTATGGATTTTTTGCATACTGCCAGTGATTGTGGCAGAAGCTGAAAGACGTTTCAGCACACTAGCACTCATAAAAAACTGTAGGCATTCTACAATGGGGCAAGAATGGTTAAGCCACCTAGCTATCTTGTCTACTGAGCGTGAACTTGCAAGAGAAATTGACTTTGGGGGGGCTAATTCATGATTTTGCAATGAAAAAAGCCAGAAAAAATAAAGCTTTAAAGTTAATTGGCCTCGTTATAAAATGTTCACAGTCACATTAGTCTATTAGAATAAAAAAAATCAAGACATTGACAGGATATACCTTTATAATGACCAAAAAGTTACAAAATAGTCAGCAAACTTGTCGGACTCTCAAGCTGGGTGTTATGTTAAACAAAAATAGAAACGGGAGGGGTATTTTTCAGAAACATAGAATATGTAGCAGGAAGTGCAGAATTCAAACGTTTTTCATGGCTCATGAGCTTGGGATGAGGGAGTGTGGTATGTATGTAGGTGGGGACACGTGTTACAAGTTTGTACTGGGTCTGAAAAAATTATGCTTGGGCCCTGCCTACAGTGCATAGCTGTGCCCCCACAGCACCTGTAGTGTAGAGGTGACCCAAAGCGCCAATTCAACATTGCATCCGCATTCAGCAAAACACTTAACCGTCTGTTTCTCTTCCACTGCTATCAATGAGTAGACTTAAATGCATGCTTTGGCTTCATTGGCATTTACACCTCTTCAGGAAAAGGGATCTTGCTTAATAAATTGCTGCAGTTACAATGCTGTTTATCTGAATATGGCTCCTCTGAATGCCTGCAGGACTAGACCCATGCTTTAACACTCTTTTCAGAAATCTAAATGGCAGTTCTATCATCTCTTACTTTGCATTTCACTTACACAATAATGACTAAAATCAGGGTATTGCCTGAGGATTACCAACCTATTGGAAGGAGTTTATGTCCCAAGCCATCACTCAGGGTCATAACGCCAGTGAGCCATTTATCCTTCAGAAATGGGCTGAGGTTTTTGTTTGTATTATAAGGGTGTGAGAGAAAGAAAATGTGTGTCTGGAAGGGCACGGAGAAGAATTATACGTATAATGATTGTTTGCTTGGATGATGCCATTTTAACTGGGCTGTACAGAGCATTTCTTGTACTGTACCAAGTCACATTGCTTTCCTGACATCCTATTCAATGTACACTGCGACACAAACCTCAACCAGTTGGCGTCTTTTCAACCCTTGGTTGATTCTCTTGGCTGCTATTGGTCGCTGTGCAGCCTGTTTGAACTAATCAAAATAACCAGACTTTCAGGCAATGTGCTGAAGGTTTCAACTTAAAAAAAAAATCCCTTTAGTTGGAATGCTTCCTTGCTGCTTTAAAAATTGAGTAGGGAAAAGGCCAAATTAGACGGGTAGCAAGACACCCAGGTTCTTTTACGAGGATTCTGAGACCCCCAATGGGAAAGAACAGTGCAGGTTGAATCAATGAATAGCTTTATTGACAATAACACAAACAAACAAGACAATTGTCAAATTGTTTGATTGTAAGAAATATTGTTAATTAACACTTACACTGATCAGTACTATTTATAGGGGCTTCTCTATTGATTATCCTTATCCTCGACAGACGGTCGCTGGGACAAGTCCTTTAATGTATACACAACTTATACTTGATGCTTAAACCTAAACCAACCTAACTATTTCCTTTAATTTCCTATTAACGTTTATTCCTTATAAGCATGCTAGCAATTGCCTAGGGGAGACGTGCTTCGCAGATCTTAATTAAATCCCCCTGAGTCCACAGACTCCTGAACTATCCAGATGCTATACTCATGGCCAGACTCTGCCTCAGCCTCTGGTCTGGATCCTTGCTTCAAACCCTCATCCTCAACAGGTGGTCGCTGGGATCTGGAGCTCGCAAGCTTTTTAGGGCTGGTGTCCTCTCGATAGACTCAAGAGTAGACACCCCCACCTCCCCCGAGCTGGGCTGCAGTCCACTGAACCCCTGTCTGCTCTGAGTATTTATTTACATTTCTGAGCACTCTGTGGTTGAACAACTTTACGTGGTTTAGCTAGCCTGCGGAAGCGCATCCGGTGTTCTGTGGTTGCTCGCCCCCTGGCAGTTGACCTGCGATTGAGCTTATCTGGGTTGTTGAGCGTATTTCTGTTCTATTCGGGCTCAACCGTTTTAGCTGAGTCGGTGCTCTATTTGAGTTCCCTATACAATTTGGTCAATTGGTTATATTTTGCTAGGCCTTGCATTATTTCAGACCTAGTCCTTATAGCCAATTCCCCTATTATCACGGCTTCGTATCCATAAGCCCCCCTGCTGCACCCTTTCTGGCAGTTTGTGCATATCTAGGTTTGTCAATCATAAAGCATTTTACACCATTCTAAAAGGAAATTAGCATAAAAGCAAGCCACCATTTTTAATGGTGTTTAAAACACATTTGCTTCTCCCACCAAAAAAAAAAAAAAGAAAAACATTACATAGGTTTTGTTTGCTTTTATCCCCCCCCCTTGCTGTCTATGGCATTCTCGGGTAACGAACCTTATGCCACATACAGTGAAGGAGGCCCAGAATTGTTTTCCTACCTACCTCAGTCAGATTCCATGGAGAGAAACAGAGCATTTGGTTTCTCTATTTGTGCTGTTCTGGGTTATAGTTTCATCCTGGTTTCTTTTGTCACTGGAGGGTGATAACAGAGTGCATGTCACACAAGGCCTCTGATCTCATTGCTAATGTAACTGAAGATGTAGCTAAGGTTAAGCAGCGATTTAGTAGCCTGAAAAATGAATGTCCTTTGAGGAGAACAGAGTGCCAGTCAGTGAATGCTTTGTGCACCATGTTCCTTGCTGAGACAAGTTGTATCCATTTTGTTCCGTAGTCAGTCCCAGTTTACAAAGCTGATAAGGACCTGACTTAGAAATAATAGTTTTAAACTATTTATCTGTAATAGTACTAGGAAAGTATTTATTTGAACAAATATGTATAATTAATATCAGTACTCAAGGGTTAAAATTGAGGGGTTGACTTCCAGAGGGACTATTGATTATTGGCAGCCTTATGGCTTATATGATCTGTGCAGTCCCATGTGCCCCTCTTCTAAAAGTACAACTGTCCAAATTGCCAGCCAAAACACCACGTCTGATTCTTTGGTGGCTCTTTCTGACTCTGGCACCAACAGAGCAAAGGAGTAGTTGAATTATCCACTGCTGCCTCTCTTAGAAACTTTTTCTTTTGTTCAGACTTGCAACTATTACATTATTTATGTCACTGGAAGCTGAAGAGCCTCAGACAAAACGGACAGGGAGAAGACAGTTGGGGAGTATTGTGTGTGTGGGGGGCGTTATTGAGAAGCAAGGGGCAGCTTGATGTGGCAAGCTTAACTTCACATAGGGCACCTCAAAATCTAGGGTTAATTCACCACTGGGTAACATATTTTGATAGCGTGGTGTTAAAACTTACTTTTTTTCTGCAAAAGTTCATAAGAGATTGATTCAATTCAAAATGGGCCTGAGAAGTCTCCTTGGCTCAGTGTCAAATTCTGAACTAACATTGACCAGAAAGGCAGTGCTGACCTGTTCTGAAGTCTTCACCTGGCACACAACAATTTACGGTCCCCTTCATCTCTAGTGGTACCCCTCCCATCTCCATCTATCTGCGCTGGCCAGCCACAGGGGATTGTGCATGCTGTAATCCCCAGGTACTCTGGAGAGGGCTGAGAAGTGTTGTCTCCTGGAGAGGCAATGTTTCCTGGAGTTCCCTTTGGGGACGTGTGTGACTGTACTGTAGGACTGTGTGTAATGTAGGACAGCACCAGACTTTTGTGAATTTTACGATCCAGGCCCCAGGAGCCAAAAATTATAGCCTTTCAATGGGTGGCATAAGACCAACATTTTTTTTCCTGTCTTCTATATGACTCACTTGGAAAAGCTTATATCCCCCCCCAAACATTTTTGTTATTGTTTCTTATATTGCATCTCCTGTAGCTAACAGTCCACTGAATGGGGAACATTCTGAGAATAGCCCGTAGAATGCATACCTCAGTGTGAGGATTTCTTCAGAATAGCATACCCTATTTCTTAACAACGTTCATGTACCTGAATCTAAAATACTCTGCCGCCACCATGTTTCACCTGGTTACATGGCATAGCAATGACTATAGTCCAGCACACAGGAGTTGCTCTTGAGAGAATAATGTTCGTGAGCAAGAGAGAAGCACCAAATACCAGTAGCATGATGTAATAAAGAAAGTCATTAATTATCAAGTCTTTTAAACTAGAACTTCCAGGTATGGCTTACACACAACTGACAGCTGAAGGTCCATTTATGAATATCTTAATGTAAAGCAAACCCAATAGAACACTGACTCTTAAGTTACACTTACACAGAAGCCACAGCTTGTAAAACAATATTTGAACCCCACACGGGCTTACTGAACTTCAGCAATAAAGAGATGGAATCTGCCCTCTGACTGTGTGCAAACACAGTAACTGTCTTTGTATAAGAGGCCTTGTTTGATGCATGTCATGTAGCAGAGAGCAGCAATAAATGGTGAACTTTCCCTCTTTAATACAGCACATCAATAGAAGAAGCAAATATAAATCCTTGGATAAAGTTCGTTCTACTCTTAATCAGAATGTTTCGCCTTGTTTAGAATAACTTTAATTACTTTTCTAGGATTTTTTTTTAAAATAAAGCTTGAGACACCTATTCCAGTGCTCAAATCAAAACATTGGTAACTATAGATCAATGAATCATTTTTTTCAGGCCTCAAGATTATATAATCACAAATTATGGCATCAATTCTGCAAATTGTACATGCTTAATTTTATGCACCATGAATAGTCCTCGTAATTGAACTAAAGCAGAACATAGAATTACATTATTAAGGTTGCAATTTGATGAATGTTTTGAAAGGGAACACATTTGCATTTGAAAATTTAAAAACAATTAGATATTTTCTTTAAAAAATGTTTTTTTTGTTTTTTTTGTTTTGGTTTTCAGTTTCCTCCTTTGTCTCCTTTCCTCCTCCTTATATTTTGTCACTAAAAATAGGAAAACAAAATAGGAGGAGAAAGATAGGGGGAAAGATGATAAACTGAATCCCACCCAAATTACAATTTTTTCATTTTATTTTTGGGAATTTAAAAGAAATCTCACACAGACAATATGTTTCTTATTGGTTGAATGTAATTGTTGGTATCAGGTTTCTGGTATTAATAACAGCAGCATGTTAATTTTAAATGATCTGTTTGTGCAAATAATCTTGCCAATAAACTCTTTCACAAGAACTTTCCCCAAAAGAGGAGTAAACATAAATTCAGCTTAGTTTTTTGTAGTATTTGCCTCACATGTGTAATATATAAATTAAAACAGAGAAAACTGATGAGTCTTCAGGGTTTCACAAGAGTCTCAGACACCAAAATATGCATGAAGAAGTCTACATAGAGAAGTCTCACAAAGGTACTTGGGATTTCAAACTAATAAAACATTCCCAATTATTCTCCTCTTCCCAAATTTACAGATGTCCTATTCAATTCAATAAGATTCAATTAAATATATATTTCTAAAATCAAACTGAGTACAATAACATGAACCAACCATTGATGAATAATTATTATAATTTACATATATTGAAACATATACATTGCACCTAAAATATGACATTGAGACACTTTTATAAAGTATAGGAAAATAAGTTGTATTTTATAATATTTCATTTTAATTAATGTATCAAATATAAAATGACAACATATACATGTGATAAATTCTTCTCAGTTACACTGGTGTCAAATGTGATGAATTCAATGGTGCTACACTGAATTTACATTAATGTAACTGAGACTGGCCCATGCATTATAATTATATGTTCTATTTGTCGCATCATATCCATTGCCTTATTTACTGTCTACTCTATTTTCAAAAGAAATTTTTTGGATGATAGAATTTAGTTTCTTATTTACAGATATCATCAATATAGAGCAGCGAGTCCCTTGCAACTTGGCTGACCACATGGGGCCTGAACAAATGGCCACTGAAATACATAGAAAAACTCATTGATTTCAATAGGTTTTGAACTAGGCCCAAAATCATGGTGCTTCCTCCTTATTTCCAGTTAGCTAATTGGGTTAAAAGACAGGTTAAAGTACATTAAATGCCTTCCTTATCAAATATCACCACGTAAACAGTTGCCGCACAGTGTTATATAGGGAGGTGGTCCAAAAAATCAGTCTTGTACTAAAAGGTGGTGCACACTATGAAAATGTGGTCAACCCACTGAAATAGTTTCTTCTCCTGGGAACACATTTGTTTCTTTTGCATTCTAATAGGAACGCACGAGATGTTCTGTTCACATTTTGGGAAATTAACAGTGTTACTAATAACTACACATTTTTGCTTTGGCTTTGAGAATTGATGGTAGCTGATCCAGTAGAATGGGATTCAAAAAACACATAAGCTGCTGATGCCATTATTTCCTTCCATTATTTCCTTAGACGAAGGTTTCTAACCATTAGGGGAGTGAAGTTCTGGAATAGA
>ML675617.1:540692-568580 GCA_007922155.1 Mesoclemmys tuberculata | reverse complement strand
GATTGGCAGGGGCCCCCGAGGTTTTTCGCCTTCCTCTGCAGCGTGGGGCATGGGTCGCTTGCTGATGGATTCCCTGCAACTTGAGGTCTTCAAATCTCACTTTTGAGGATTTCAATAACTCAGGTCATGGGTTCGGGGTTGTTGTGTATGTGTATGGGTAGGGTTTTGTGGCCTGCCTTGTGCGGGAGGTCAGACTAGATGATCATATTGGTCCCTTCTGACCTATGAGTTTGATAAGGCTAGGATTTCACCCTGTTTGGTTTAATGAGTCATTTCTCAAAAGTTATCAAGGTATTTTATAAGACTCATGGTTTATCTTTTGTTTGGCTTTAAACAGCTATGTTACGATGACCCATCTACCTTACAACTGTACAGAGTCAGGAGATCTGATTACAGTATGATCACACATGCATCCAGAGTGACTGTTCTGCTTACAGTCCCTCTGTGCAGCTGCTGTTTAGGGTTATAAGTGATATGGAGAGCCACAATATGAAGCATGGACTTTATTCGTAGAGCATTAAAGAAACATAATAAAGAGCTGTCACTTTAAAAGTTTAAATGCCCTAGTGAGAGAAGGTAGAATAGTTCTGACCAAAGCCTGTTCTGCAATGTTCTCTTTGTCTCCTGAGAATCATCTGTGCTTAAAATGCATGATCTTGTAAGAATAATAAGTGACAATTTGAAAACCATGTAATGAATCTTTGTGCCTTTTTGCAAAATCCAAAAAAAAAAAATCATAGCGTATTACTACTAATTAATTAAAAAATAGAGATGATCAAAAATATATCCAATGGAAATGGCATAGAGAAATACTTTTTTCCTGAAATAAAATGGAAAATTCCCCACATTTTTTCAATCCTTTATATTATATACAGTTTTGCAGTATCTCTGGAGCTTAAAGTCTTTGTGTGCGCACACGCATATACACAGGCACAGACGCTGTTCTAAGTAGACATCTACCCTCCCATAAGAACAGCAGAGGTAAATGTATATTTATATAGCACACGGAATTTATTTAGGAACTTATACTTAGTTTTAAAATTCAGTGTAACTATTTAAAAAACAAATGGAGTCCAGGAGAGTAAGTCAGGCTGCTTAGCAGTCTGTTCACGTGCCCATGGGCCGTTTGAAACTAGTAATGCTAAAAGTAATGTAAGTGCCTGTGTAGTTCATAGAGCTTTAGATAATGTTTCTTTCTGTCCAAATATTTTCCAGAGTGGAGAACGTAATTCCTGTGCCTGGCAAACAAGGAGGAGAAAGCTTTGTAGTTTGGTTTAACAAATCATACAATATTAGTTCATTAATTTATTTTGGGCGATACTCTTAGATCCAGGCATGTGAGGGGAAGAATCAAACTGCAAAGCTTAGGTGATGGAGGTACTGAAGCCCCTCCAGCTGTTGAACCCCTACCTTTGGTATGCAGGGAATAGATGGTCTATTTATTGTAGAGTATTCTTGCCAGGTGCTAAGCAATTTGGCCTCAAGCACCTAAGGACACGCTTAACTTCAAGCATGTAACAAGGTTTGCACTTACTGAGAAATATTTCTCCAGGATTTTAATTTTCCATGCACATAAATGGAGAGAGAAAACAAATCACAATGTGGTATACAAGACAGATCCTGCTAGTGGCTCAGTCTGTGCAAACAGTGACCAGCTTCTCACTGAGGAGGGTGCTGTGTAGGATACTATTTTCATACGTATGTTTATATGCTTTGTGGCTTTTCTTAATCATTATCTTACTTTTGTGGCTTGCATGATTTTTCAACATACAAGACAACATACCCATTTCCTCACAAACAATGAACTTAAAAAAAAAAAAGCATGTTCAGTACCGAAGCTCTTACGTCAATGGGAATTTGGCAGGACTGAGTACAGACTTCACAGAGTAGGCCCTGTAATTTTTGGGGAAGCTTATGGATAAACCATATGAAAAGCAGGTTTCCATAACACACCCTTAATTGGTTTTGCATTGTGGTTAATGGAAACCACATTTTCTGTAAACTCTCTGAAAATGAATTCTATGCTCCATGTAGGTTATTCCATAGAAAGCTCAAAATAAAACATAGTAAATAGTCTATACATTTGTGTGGCCTTAAATACTCCAAAAGGCAATCACAGGTGTGTCAAAGCATTCCTTAGTGCAAGTTCTCCCTGCTTGTTGCCTCTCTGTGGGTGCAAGGAACCTACCTGGTTCCCAGTCAGCAGAGTGTTGATACCATCACAGCTTCTCCTGCCCTTTTTACAGGCGCTCAAGGTCTATAGGAGTGGCAGGGCTGTGTGGGGGAGAAAAGGGCAAGAACATCTCTAGAAAGTTAAGGCTCCACACCCAGGGGCTACAGAAATGGGCTGAACCCCTAGTCATAAGGAGCTTTCATATTATATCTATTTAGTTAGGCTGTTATTCATATTAACCCTTGAGAAAAAGACCTGGCTGACTGCAGAGAAGCCATCTTGCACTCTTTTTAGGTATATAAATTTCAATTCACATATGTAGTACATTAAATATACAAGAGATAGCACAGCTCTAATCTTACTTAGATCAGTTTTATACCAGCATAAGTCCACTGACTTCAGCAGACTTACTCTGGATTTACACCAGTCCCTGTACCTCTCTCTCCACTCAGTTCCCTATTTTCTACACACACCCCTTATAGTGACAACATTGCGGTTGTGTGTGTAATCAGGATAGAATTTAGCCTTTAATCTCTCTGTAAAGAAGAAACTTCTTTGTCTTGAAAGAAGACCTCACATTATAAAGAATTGCTTCTTCAAAACAAAAATGCCACAGGAAAAAACAAACAAACCACGTTTCTATTACAGGAAACTGATATTTGGAGAAGAGAACATTTATAATGTGGAAAAAAAAGAGATGGTACTTGATGCAATCCCCCCCCCCCCAAGAAAATCTGCAGGGAAAAATAAATATAAAAACTATAACAACACTTTGGAAGGAAAGTAAGTGTCACTGGAAAAAACCATGAAGACACTGAAAAAATTAAAAAGATGGAATGATTTACAGCATAAAGGAAAGGAAAACTTTGCAAACTATTAACAAACAACACAAACAGAAGGTCACTGGGAAGATAACAAAAATCTGACTTCACTTGAGTTTAGGATTGCTATCGTTATAAATCCAGATTGTCTGAATGCAGTATCTGTCCAGGCTATAGCAATAATGGCAGCCAAGTAAAAGAATTACATGTATTTTTTTATTGATTAGATAAATAGGAGATGAGACAGTCACAGTATAATTAATGTCAAAGTGGTTTAGTATTACATGTTTTAAGCATGTTGGGCATAAATAGAAACATCTGTGGTAAAAGAACAGGATTTAAAACCTTCCTTCTTCCAAACCAAAGCGGCCAGTGGAAGCCCTGTTGGGAACTTGGCCTTTTTTGAAAAAAATCAGATAGATGCCTTGCTATGGGATTTATTAGTCTAACTGTAGGGTCTCGTTTTTGAAAATCTTGACCATATAAAAGTATCCACTAGAGACATTTAGCATTTGAACTGATAGATCTAATAGATAGATGACTCAGGATTGCTGGTCTCAAAATTGCAATTCTTCTTTGTCTTTGAATTAAGGAATCATGGGTCATGACCCTGGCTTCTAGGCAATTGTATTAATGCCTTTTATTAGAAAGCAGATTACATCCCCTTGCGTGGACACCTAATGTCATATTTATCAAATAGGTATAATATACGTGTCTCGTCTATTACAACCATGAAGGATGAAAATGGTCAAACGTGGACAACTGCTGGTCTGGTTGCTTATATCTTTCTTACAGAAAACAAATACCATATATAAATTAGCATTACATATAGCATATAAATAAGTTTGTGCTTGCTTGATGGTAAAACTATCAGGCTAATACCTATTGTGTTGCACAAGGTAAAGCTTGTGACCAAGAATCTCAAACCCTTTGCAACCGATGAACAAGTAAGGCATGTGTTTTGTGTGAATGTCTCCAAATAATTTTCTAAATCCGCATAGGAACTGTTTAGCAAAACTGAACACGTAAAATACTATCTCTTCAGTAAAGACAAGAAAATGATGCTAGATCAATGCTTATTTTTCCAGAAAGTCTCTCAAAATTCAAATAAATTAGACTGAGATAAGAATACATTACTTGCCGCCTTGTGCATGAAAAATTCACATCTCAAGCATCTAAATCTAAATCTAAATCTAAATCTAAATCATACCAGAGATATCTAGGATCTAATCTTCCTAATTTTACACCAGTGTATCTCTATTGACTTCAGCAGTTAATCCTGGTCATCGCCAGCGCCCTAACTTCTCGCCACACTCAGTTCCCTATCCACCACATGCAGCCCTTTCTTGTATAGGCAGGACACACTCAGGTTCACACATCTAAGCACACAATCCATACATTAGAATTATAGTTTTAGGGTAGGATCTACAAAAGTGCCAAGTGACAGCCTAACTGCTCCCACTGCAGTCCATAGTAATTCTTCGGTGGGAGCTGAGTTAGGCCAGCGGAGTGCTTTTGAAAGTACCATTCCTTAATTTGCACAGTCATGGAAGTGGAGAGGGAGGGGTTTTCCAATTCAACCACGTAAGGCCTGATTCTCTATGGCCTTGTGCTCTGGGTAAGGATGTAAAATGGCTGTAAAAAGATACCAACCACAATTTAAGGCCAAGATACACAAAAGAAACAAATTTCCACTTTTCTAAACCTTGCGCAGTAGAATTGTACACACCCATGTAATGTAGACCAATGTAGGGTATAAACAGTTAAGTCCACAGGTAAAAGTTACAGTTTGATTCTCAGTCCCAATACATGTATGTAAGACTGTCAGCTGTGGCTGATTAGAGAGACAAGATGGGTGAGGTAATATCTTTTATTGGACTAACTTCTGTTGGTGAGAGAGACAAGCTTTCAAGCTTACACAGAGCTCTTCAGGTCTGGGACACTAATGCAACAGGTCACCTGCTAAATACAATATTGGAACAGAATGTTTAGTGTAAATAGTTCACTCCTATTTCAAGAGACTATGAAGTGGCACCTTAGTACCCCTCCAGTCATAGGGAAGAACGGAAGGGGGAGGGGGAAAAACAGCAGCTGGAAGGGTTGTTAGTGGGTTACAGATTGTTGTAATAAGCCATAAAGCCAGTGTCTCTATTCACTTCATGATTTTGGGTGTCTAGTAAACTTATTAACTTAGCTCCCAGGCTTGTCTTTTGATGTGTTATGCAGGTTTCTTTTGTAGAGTGGTCACTTTGTGAAAAGTGTTCACCCAAAGGGTGTCTGTCTTTTATCATTTTCCTGTGTGAATTTATTTGAGAGCATAGTGATTGTCTGGTTTCACCCACATAGTTAAAAAAAATCAATTTTTGTGATAGAGCAGCCTTTAAATACTATGTTTGATTTTTTTTAAATGCTTTATTATTAAACTAAGGACTTTTCTTTTTCCTTGTTGGAAATGAGCTGTCTGCTTGAGATGCTATCTGCATCCAAAGATGTATTTAATAATGTGTAATCTATCGTAAGAGCACACCTAACAGCAACTACTTCACAGTTAAGCAGACAACCAATGAATAAGCAATGAAAGTCCGACAAAGTCCTGAGAACCCCTCTGTTTGGCCTAGAAACCCCCTGTAGACATTACCAGATGATGCACAATGGCACAGTTAGTGGTTAGATCTTTACAAGAAAACCTGTTAGTTTATCAGCTGTGGTAACAGACCTTTGAGCTTCTGTGGATTCCAGTGGCAGTGACTAGTTTGGGTTTTTTTAATAAATAAAAAGGAGCTAAGGATAATTTTACTACTAACCAAATAGAAATACAGAATGTATCTGTCCATTTTTTTAAAAAAGACCAACTTTCCTCTTACTGCAATGGACAAGGAGTTGATGGAGAGAGATCTAATGGCAGAATCGTGTCTGCTGCAAAAAGGGCTGCTTATCTAGCTGATTTTTATACAGTTACGTTTCAGTCTTATAGACAGCAGTAAATTGATTAATGTCCACAAAACACTGGCAACACTTTCTATTAGGTCCCCTCCACCAGCATAACATCCCCTGTTGAGAAGAGTGGACACGTAACCTAGATCACAGATGGGACGAGTTAATGAGGTCAAGCTGTGTACTAACATGAAAAATCTGAAAGAACTAATAAAATGTCTTTTCAACAATTGGAGGTTATTTAGAAATCAGAGCAAGTGTCTCCCTCACAGACAGAGGTTTATTTAAAGTGTCTGACATATATACAATTATCAGTGTAATGTTTATTCAGGGATATCAGTACTTAGATCAAACACTGATAGGAATTCCTAACCCAGGAATGGTCAGACAGAAATATTAAAGTTTTGTGATTTAGATCATTGTAAGTTTCAAAGACAAGAGAACATTAGATGATGAGTAGCATGTTTTCTACTATTAAATTAATAATAGTATCAGCTGCTGTCAGATTTTAGCAGCAAAAATCTATCTTTACATTTATTTGCAATGCATTATGTATGTACTACAGATGATTGAAACAAGCATTCGATGGAATATGGCTTTCATGGAAAAACAGACATTTTCACAAAACATCACTTTTTATTCAATATTTTCAGTCACAACTGAAAACCAAAAACATGTTTGGGTTTTCAGTAACTGAAATCTGAATGTTTTCAGCAAAATCCTGGAAATTTTCAAAGAACATTTTTGATGAAAATGAAAAAATATTAATTTATGTTGAAAATTTTCTCACAAAAGAAAAAAAAAAGATTCCTAACCAACTGTAGTATATACTTTAGCTTGGTTTTATCATCATGTTCACTTTTTGTATTTCACAGTATCTCTGCTTGTTTATGACAATCCACTGCAAAGAAGTTCTGTATAACCCTGAAAACATTTCTGTCCTCAGTGAAAAGACGCTTTATTTAAGCAGTCATGACAAAATATGAACAGATGTTGATCTATCCTTAGAAGAACAGCAACACCTCCATCAAAATATATTTCCCCTCTACTTGGGGAAAAAAGAAAAAGATCATCAATCAACTCCAGAAACTAAAGGGTGTGAATATGTAAGCCCTATGGGATTCATACCTTCTATCTCCTGTATGCAAACAGAGAGATTTCACATACAGCAACCACACCACTGGCAAAAGCATTAGCGTCAAGTAGACAGATGTTTGGGAACTTACTCATGTCTCACCAATGTGAAAATATAAACAGAATTCAATTTTTAAAAATTCAAAATTCAGACATATATTATTTCATGATAAACCATCTTGCAGACTGAAGATTTATTTTGTAGCTAATGTCATTTTGTTGGCAATAGAATGACATACTATTTAAATTTCTAGCATGCACCTTAACCTTTCTTTAACTTCCATAAAGCCAAGCATACACAGCAGTGAAATGTAGACCCAACAGTCAACCTGATCAGGTTATGACATAATCTTTAACACTTTCCTTGTTCATAGTTTAAATTTTTGGCATTCTTCTGTTTGTTTTTTTTAAAGTTCTTTGTGCTTGTAAAAAGTGCCAAATGAGAGTCCTGTAGATATCCCTTTATTTATACACAATCTGAGCAGTGTAAACTTCCCATACTGCCCTGCCAATAAACTTAAACTGTTATTTGGAGGAAATACCTCAGTGGGAAGATTACTTAGTCACCATGCTCATTGATGGCTTGAACCTGTTCTCACTGAAGTCACTGGTAACATTCCAAATAAATTAAATTTAGAGAGAAAGAGTTTATTCTCTCTCTCTCTCTCTGCCTCCTCCCCTCTCCCCAACCCCTCCAAACAATCCCTCAGTCTCATCCTCTAAGCCAAGCTACAAAGGCAAGTATCAAGTGCGGTAGCCTAATTGTGAAAAACTAGATGACCCCATTAGCAATCTTCTGCATCAGCAGTCCCCTACCTGGTCACTGCATAATTATTATACAGGCCCAAAATGTCAAATTCAGATAAATAAAGTTAGGCAACTAACAGTGGCTTGATTTGCTGAGATGCTTGCACCTATTCTTGCATTCATTCAATGGGAGGACCTCTGAAAACCAAACCATTTGTTTACTTTGACTAAACAATGATTTAGGGGCCTAACTTTATGAACAACAAATGAACCATGACACACACTATAACATAATTTCTCTCTGTGTTCTTAACATCATAGTCAACAGTCTTCAAACCACTAGTAATCAAACTTAAAATGAGCTGCAAAAGTAATATTATTTTGTTTTCAAAGGACAAATATTTAATATTTAATACAAGTGAGGAAACAGCATTTGGGGGTCCCTTCTCATCTTTCTGTTTTCCATTATTGCCATCTACAATCTGGAACTTCATGCAATGAGTGTACTAAAAAATTAAAATGCTGATTCAGCATGATAGCTTTTGAGTACACATATATGGTTACATTTAATAATGTTCAAAAAGGTATTTTAGTAAAATGCAGTAAGATATTTCTTCTCAGCGATTAAGCTTTGGGCCCTGCAGCAAGTAACCATGATATATACTGTACACAACTGTGTATCAAACCCAAAACCTTCTTCACTGGCAGGTAGGAGAGCATGATAAAATATCTCCTCAAAGCTAATATGATTTGTAAGCTCACTATATCAAGAATTTGTATGCATTTCCCTTTCACAATTCCTTGGGTGCTTCTATTTTTCCTTTTAAAAAAAATAAAGAGAATCTTATTAAAACAAATCCGCACTCAAATGAAATTTTAATGTAAACTTTGACAATTATTTTATCCTCCTTCATTGTTGGAGGAGGTTTTGATTGCTCTTCTCTTTCCTTTTTTGTTTACTCCAGAATTCGAACTGACACCTGGGCCACCCAGTATGCACTATTTAGCAGCTGCCAGATCTAAATCAAGCTCTCCAATGATTTTTCCAGCAGCCTCTATTGATATGTGGATGGTTTGCCACTTAGTCCCACTGGTGAAGTACACATAGACTTCACCTCCTCTTCCTGCAGTGATATTTTGCATTACTTGTTACTGCATTTAGTAGACTTTACAGTTTTCTATTTTAAAGGCTTGAGCAAAACACTGTGGAACGGTGTTCATTAGAACCATGAATAAGGTTTCGGAACAATGGGGCTAAATGGTTTTTTTAATTCCACATTTCTGTGCTTAGTTAATGCAAAAATACTTGACAGATGACTCTTTAGACTGTTAGCTATCCTTATCCTTAGAGTTCATGAAAATAATTATGTAGCAATGTGGGTGAGAATCAGCTATGAACTATAAAAATGTGTGTGAAGTTTGGGTGTGTGTGAAAAGGAAATGGGACATAAATCACACGCTGAAATTTTTAACCTTTTGTGATATGTCTAAAGTTAAACCAGAATATTAGAGATGAGATAAAAGAATGTATCTTTTATCAGTCTTTTATAGTGAATTTTGTGTCGTAAATTAAAACCTAGAACTCTGTTAAGCTGACTAACCCAAAAAGTAACTCCAATAAATGTTGCTGCTTAAGAATATTTATTGGATTTATTTATTCTATTTTTATTAAAATATTTAAGAATTACTGGAAATGCACATCTAAATTTTGACTTTTGGCCACATTCATATAAATTAAGAGAATGTCCATTTTTCCTTAAGAGCTATAAATTGCCTTTGAAAGAGTAATTGCTCATGAGCTTGTCCTTTTATTTTTCAGTATCCTAGAATAAAAGGAAAATTCATGCATCTTAAACTTAAACTCTGAAATGTGCTTTTACTTAAACTCTGATAGGGTATCATTAAAGGATAAAGATAACAATCCTAGCTAAGCAGCAATCAGTCAAAATGTCAAATATTGTTGGGATTGTATTTTGTGGAAGACTGAAAATTGCTCAGCTTTTCAAGAAGCCCAAATCCTCAGCCTCCATCTGTGCACACACAAAGGTCTGATCCAGTTTTGACTTAAGTGGGTTTTGAATCAAATCCATTAGGACCAAAGGCAAGTTGAAACACAGCTTGTGGAGAACCTCTGTCATATGTTTCCACAATGAACTTTGGAAGGAAGAAAGACAACACGTCAATACAGCTTCCACTTTGAAGGGGGAGAGGAAGACTATATAAATGATGGTCCCACTGAGATTGTCAGTCTTCATTTTACTCCTTTAGCTGACTTTTTAATCCAAAGTCTATTTTTTAAAATAAAACTCAAAATTATGTTTATTTATTTATTAATTTTTGTTAATGAAGAAAAAGGTTCTCTTGAATAACAATTAGTATCAAATTCTAGTTCAGAGTTCATAAAGCATTAAGTTTCAGAAAGGGTTGCCCTGTTTCTACAGGTAACTACTGCAATTTTTTAAGCACCCCAAAAAAAAAAAAAAGGCAGAACTGATCCAAAAAGTAGACTCCTAACTTAATTATTTTATTTGTTGGACGTTTTCCAAATCTCTTAATATCAATTCAATAATATATGCTGTATGAAAAACAGGCACACCACTACTACGTGGATACAGACATGAATCATTTCATATCACAAAACACTGTATACAAATATCAGTATACAGTATTTGTATGCGTAAGTATCCAGACTGTTTAATTGTCCAGATGACAGCTGAAATCTGTTTTAATGAAAAAGTTGTCTGAATAAGCAAAAAAATACTCAGCCATTGGTCAGTCATGTTTGTTGACAAGTTTTTATGATTTGCTGTAAGCGTATTTCTAATAATGTAAACAGTATTAAGGTCAAAGTTTAGATGATATTTAGTCAAATCTTTTCTGAGATCATGAAATTCAACTAATGTCCTTTTTGCAACAAATAAAAGCCTTTGTACTTTTAGATTTCACAGAGGAAAATACCTACACATAGAAGTGGTCCTTAAGACTAGAGCTGTGCAGAGAAAAGTAATTTGGTTTTGCAGAGGATTTCAATATTTCAAAATCTGAGTTAATTCTGATTTGAAGCAAAAACTCAAACATTTTGAGGCAGAATGAATCCCCAGCTCCTGGGCAGTTCACTGGGTAGGCTGCCCCGAACCATGGAAGTCTTGGGGTCCCAAGATTTTAGGACACTCACCTCAAAGGTGGGAAACCCAAGTTCAATTCCCTGCTTCACATCGAGTGGTAGGAGGACTTGAACCTGGTTCTCATGCTGGGTAAGTCCTCCAATCACCGTACTAAAGGTTATAAGAGTGTCTCTCTTCTTTCCCATACTTCCACTCACCCCAGTGTGAAGTTAGTGTGCTTTGTGAATGCCTACTGGCTGTTGGCTCCATAGGCGAGATAGGTGTAGCAAATCCTAGTCTCAGAATACTGTTGGGGTTTAGGCACCTGGATACCTAGGCTGATGCAGCAGTGTGTATGCTCACTGGCAGAGAGTTAGGCTGTGTCTACACTGCACACTAAGCCTGGACTCTAATTCAGGTTTGTACCCAAGACCAAGCCCCCACCTTCCATCCATACGCAAATCAGTCCGACTCAGGTCAGCAAGCACTCAGGACCCTGGTAAGGGTTGATTATAGCCTGACTGCTGCTGTGACTCAGGTCAAAGCCCTGTCATTTTGCAGTGTAGATGTGGCTCAAGTTGCAAATCTGAGCCAGAAGGGCTGTGGAGTTCTGTAGGGACATGTTGGAATGGCTGAAATACCTGGGTCTAGGAATTGTAAACTCACGTTTTCAGATCAGCCTGGCTGCTCAAATGTGGACTTGGAAACACCAAGTGCACAAGCCCAAGTCCCACATATGTAGGTTTACAATGCAATGTAGACACATCCTTAGGCACGTAGGAGACTTTAATGGCAGAATCTCACAGACCCAGGAATTTTAGGTTGTTGTCAGCTGAGCAAGGATCTGAGGATCTTAGTGACACCTAAGTGTTGGCCTTAAATGCCTAGATCCCTTTATGGAGCTAGTTCCATAAGGAACTACAGGTTTATGGGTATCCAAATTTATGTAAAAGTTTGTAAGAACATTTCAACTAATATCCACAGTAAGAAACCAAATAAGATCCAATATTTTGTCCTTACCTGAATGTATTTGAAATTTAAATAAACTATTGACTGCTCAGAACAGTATTTGCTGTGTGTAACCTCAGGCATACAGAAGTGGTTTGACAGCAGATGGAATGCTGACTAGTCCAAAATTTCTTTAGAATTTTCAGAAGCCCACAGGATGGAAGGCACTTTCATTAAGAAAATCACTGTTTCCAAAGTGTTATCTGAATGAAGCCACTTTAAATGGTTAAGGTGCTTACATATTTCAATACTTTACCTGCATGTGCCAAAGTAATTAACTATTGGAACAACCTGTAGATTTTCCATGATGTGAAGTCTTTAAATGAAGATTGGATGTCTTTCTAAACTATATGTTCTAGCTCAATGAGAAGTTATGGACTTGAGCAGGAATTACTGGTTGAAATTCTATGACCTCTAGTGAGGAGGACTTTAAACTAGGTTTGATGGGGGATGGAGACTTAAGCCCGAAGGTAAGTGTGGAAGTGGGACACCATGAGGAAGCAGAAGGAGGAGGGTGCAACAGGGGAGGCCTCCTGATTCGTACTAAGAAAGTAGGGCAATCAGCTAGTTATCTCAAGTGCCTATACACAAACGCAAGAAGCTTGGGAAACAAGCAGGAGGAACTGGAAGTCCTGGCACTGTCAGGAAACTATTACATGATTGGAATAACTGAGACTTGGTGGAATAACTCACATGACTGGAGCACTGTCATGAGTGGGTATAAGCTATTCAGGAAGGACAGGTGGGGCGAAAGGGTGGAGGAGTTGCACTGTATGTAAGAGAGCACTATGAATGCTCTGAGCTCCAGTATTAAACTGGAGATACACCAGTTGAGAGTCTCTGGGTTAAGCTTAGAAGCAAGAAGAATAAGGGTGATGTTCTGGTGGGTGTCTGCTATAGACCACCAGACCAGGAGGTAGGTGAGGCTTTCTTCAGTCAACTAGGGAAAGTTTCCAGTTCACGGGACCTGATTCTCATGGGGGACTTCAATCACCCTGACATCTGCTGAAAGAGCAATACAGCAGAGCACAAACAATCCAGGAAGTTTTTGGACTGTGTTGCAGATAACTTCCTGGTGCAAGTGCTGGAGCAACGAACTAAAGGCCATGCTGCTCACAAACAGGGAAGATTTGGAAGGGGAAGTAGAAGTGGGTGACAACCTAGGCAGCAGTGACCATGAGATGGTCGAGTTCAGGATCCTGACAAAAGGAAGAAAGGAGAACAGCAGGATACGGACCATGGATTTCAGAAAAGCAGACTGACTCCCTCAGGAAGCTGATGGGCAAGATCCCCTGGGAGGCTAATATGAGGGGGAAAGGAATCCAAGAGGGCTGGCTGTATTTTAAAGAAACCTTATTGAGGGCACAGGAACAAACCATCCCGATGTGCAGAAAGAATAGCAAGTATGGTAGGGACCGGCTTGGCTTAACAAAGAAGTCATTGGTGAGCTTAAACACAAAAAAGAAGCTTACAAGAAGTGGAAGTTTGGTCAGATGACTAGGGAGGATTATAAAAATACTGCTCGAACATGCAGGAATGAAATCAGGAAGGCCAAAGCGCAATTGGAGTTGCAGCTAGCAAGGGATGTGAAGGGGAACAAGAAGAGTTTCTACATGTACGTTAGCAACAAGAGGAAGATTAGGGAAAGTGTGGGCCCCTTACAGAATGGGGGAGGCAACCTAGTGACAGGGGATGTGGAGAAATCTGAGGTACTGAATGCCTTTTTTGCCTCTGTCTTCACAGACAAGGTCAGCTCCCAGACTACTGCACTGGGTGGCACAGAATGGGGAGGAGATAAACATCCTGTAGTGCTGAAGGAACAGGTCCAAGACTATTTAGAAAGATTGGACATACACAAGTCCATGGGGCCAGACGCAATGCACCCGAGGGTGCTGCGGGAGTTAGCTGATGTGATTTCAGAGACATTGGCTATTATCTTTGAAAGCTCGTGGCAACAGGGGGAGGTCCCTGATGACTGGAAAAAAGCAAATATAGTGCCCATCTTCAAGAAAGGGAAGAAAGAGGATCCAGTGAACCACAGGCTGACCAGCCTCACCTCAATTCCTGGAAAACTCATGGAGCAGGTCCTCAAGGAATCCATTTTAAGGCACTTAAAAGAGAGGAAGGTGATCAGGAGCAGTCAACATGGATTCACCAAAGGCAAGTCGTGCCTGACCAACCTGATTGCTTTCTATGAAGAGGTGACTGGCTCTGTGGATATGGGGAAAGCAGTGGACTTGATAGACCTTGACTTTAGCAAAGCTTTTGTTACGTTCTCCAACAGCATTCTTATCAGCAAATTAGAAAAGTATGGGTTGGATGAATGAACTATAAAATGGATAGAGAACTGGCTAGAGCATAGGGCTCAACGAGTAGCTGGCAGCCGGTCACAAGTGGAGTGCCCCAGGGGTCAGTCCTGGGGCTGGTTTTGTTCAACATCTTCATTAATGATCTGGAAGATGGGGTAGATTACACCCTCAGCAAGTTTGCAGATGACACTAAGCTAGGGGGACTGGTAGATACCCTGAAAGGGAGGGATAGGATACAGAAGGACCTAAACAAATTGGAGGATTGGGACAAAAGAAATCTGATGAGGTTCAACAAGGACAAGTGCAAAGTCCTGCACATAGGCTGGAAGAATCCCATGCACAGCTACAGACTGGGGACTGACAAACTAGGCAGCAATTCTGCAGAAAAGGATCTGGGGGTTACAGTGGATAAGAAGCTGGATATGACTCAGCAGTGTGCCCTGGTTGCCAAGAAGGCTAATGGCATATTGGGCTGCATTAGTAAGAGCATTGCCAGCAGATTGTGGGATCTCCTCGGCATAGGTGAGGCCACATTTGGAGTATTGTGTCCAGTTTTGGGCCCCCCCACTACAAAAAGGATGTGGACAAGTTGGAGAGAGTCCAGTGGAGGGCAACAAAAATGATAAGGGGGCTGGAGCACAAGACTTATGAGGAGAGGCTGAAAGAACTAGACCTGTTTAGTCTGCAGAAGAGAAGAATGAGGGGGGATCTGATAGCAGCCTTTAACTACCTGAAAGGGTGTTCCAGGGAGGATGGAGCTAGGCTGTTTTCAGTGGTGGCAGATGACAGAACAAGGAGCAATGGTCTTAAGTTGCAGTGGGTCTAGGTTGGACATTAGGAAAAAGTTTTTCACTAGGAGGGTGGTGAAGCATTGGAATAGGTTACCTAGGGAGGTGGTGGCATCTCTATCTTCAGAGGTTTTTAAGCTGCGGCTTGACAAAACCCTCGCCGGGATGATTTAGCTGAGGATAGTCCTGCTTTGAGCAGGGGGGTTGGACTAGATGACCTCCTTAGGTCCCTTCCCACTCTAATATTCTATTCTATTCTATTCTATGTCGGACTAGATTATTATAATCATTCTTTTTAGTCTTAAAATCTATGAATCTACATTATTTTAATTTGATACGGTTAGTTAACATTTAAATAAATTACACATTCATAGAAATAAAGTTTTCTGCTACCTTGATGCATATATGGAATTTAGGTGTGAAGGAAGGGAGAGTGTAAGAGGAATTTAATTACAGTGATAAACTTGTTTACTCAAAGCATACCAGTACTGAGCCCCACTATTTTGAAATGAAAGATCCCTGCTCTGGTGTGAGCTTATATAAAATGTCACTCATATAAAAACAAAACTTGACTTTTAAACTTCAGAATTATGGGTTAAGTGGTATATAAACAACTTGACAACACTAAAACCAGGAGTTCAAACAGAATTTTGTGTCTGCCCTGCATATTTTTAAATTACCCATAACATGGCTTCAAGGATTTCCACTCATTTGCTTGTCAAAGAAGAGGAGAAATATGACATTCCAGCCTTTTATTGGGCTGTAATGACATCTCAAATGTATTGAAATCATCATACCACATATGGCATGAGTTGAGCAGATGTGGAAATGCTGTGGTCTCTGTTTCTGAGCTGATGCTATTTTGATTAAATAATCACAAATCAAATTCTGTTTGAGCCATTTTTAATTTAAAAAAGAAAGGTTACTTACCTGTACAATTACTGGAGTTCTTCGAGATGTGCGTTCTCTATATGTATTCCACTCAAGGTGAACATGCACTCCATGCACCTGAGACAAGAAGATTTTTGCTAGCGATGTCTGTTGGTCTGCATCTGCACCCTTCTCCTCCTCATGCTTCGAAATGAGGGTATAAACGGAACTGTGGACTGACTGCTTCTCCATTCACCTTTCTACCATGAATAGCCCTCCACAGTATAGACTCCACAGTAGAGAGGAAGAAGAGTGGGTAGTGGAATACAGACAAGGACCACGTATCTCAAAAAATTCCAGTTAATTTATAGATAAGTACCCTTTCTTTCTTCTTTGAGTGATGGTCCCAATGTGTATTCCACTCGAGGTGACTCACAAACACTATTCATTGAGGAGGAGGGGGCATGGAACCCTGCTCTACCACCAGTTGGAGGATTGCTCTGTCAAAGGATGCATCTGCTGTAGAAGCTTGTACCAGAGCATAATGTCTAGCATTTGGCAAAAGGAGACAACAATTTAGGGGTTTTATGAAGGGTTTCGCCCTCTGCGACTAGAATGCCAAGGCTCAAAAGACATCCAGAGAGTGTAGTTTTTTTGCCTTCTCTGGTGGCATGCAGCTTTGGATAAAAGGCAGGTCTGTGGTGACATTGTTTAGATGAAATTCCAAGATTAACTATGGGGATGAATTTGTGGTATAAACCTCAGGGACACTTTTGTCCTTTGGAACACCATATAAAATGGATTAGCTATAAGGGCCCCAACTCACCTACTCTTCTAGCTGAGGTTATAGCAACTAGGGCTCCTTCACAGAGAGATGAGTGATGAACAGGAGGCTAAGGGTTCAAACGGAGCCTTTGTTAATGCTGATAGGAATAGGTTGAGACCTCAAATCAGGGTAGGTTTCAGTATTGAAGGAAAGGGTCTGTCAAGTCCTTTTAGGAACCCTATTGGAATAGGATGGCTGAAGAGCAAATCGCTGTCCACCAGAGGATGAAAGGCACTAACACCTGCCAAGTGCAGACACAAGAAGCTGAAAGATAGCCCTGATGTTTTTAGGTAAATAAGGTAGTCCAGAATAGTAGGGATCTCAGAACCCTCTAAGGGAATCAGACAATATTGGTACCAGGTAGAAAATCTTCCTCCATTTTGCTATGTAGCATTTCCTCTCAGACTCTTTCCTACTATTGCTAGGGATGGATTGTACCATCTTCAAGCTTGATTTTTCTACAGCTGTTCTTCATCAAAATACCATGCTGTTAGATGGAGAGATACAGAGTTAGGGTGTTTGATCTTTCCTAGGTCAATAGATCTGGGAAGAACTGAATACAGATGCATGGGCAAAAGGGCATCTGGACAATGTTCTGGAATCAGAATTACTTGGGAGCTATCAGAATCAACTGATGCTCCCTCATTTCATTTTCCTCAGAACTTGAGGAAAGAGAGGGATAGACAGAAATGCATACATCAGCCCTGATCATTGAACTAGAAATGTGTCCCCTTTGAGATACTCTGAAGCAGTAGGTCGGACACTTCTTGTTCTCTTGAAATGCAAAAGAGATCTCAAGATGCTAAAAAATGCTCCAAGTACCCTCAAGAAGAGTCTGCTGAGGCGGTCTGCTAATGTGTTGTGCACCTCCTGGAAGGTGCACTACTGAGAGGGTCATCTGGTGGTGAATGCTCCAATTACAGAGATTGATGGATTCTATGCAAAGAAGAGTGAACCTTGCTTCCCTTTGTTTGTTGATGTAGTACACTGCTATCATGTTGTCCAAATGTATACATAAAAATTTATACATGTAGGATCAAAGAATGCAAGCCATACTTAAAGGATAGGGGATTATCTTGGGTTGTGGCAGATAATCAGCTGGACATGACAGCCCACTGTGACCCTTTGGCTAAAAGAGGGTGGCCCACAGATGCATAAACAGACAGTCTCGAGTTGGAGGAGAGAGATTATTTTACTTCTGTATTTGGCACTGGTGCAACCACTGCTGGAATAGTGTGTCCACAATTCTAGAAGAATATTGATAAATTGGAGAGGGTTCAGAAAAGAGCCACTAAAATGATTAAAGGATTAGAAAACATGCCTTACAGTGACAAACTGAATCTATTTAGCTTAACAAAAAGCGAAGGTTAAGGGGTGACTTACTTTCTGTAACTACCTATATGAGGAACAAATATTTGATAATGGGCTCTTCAGTCTAGCAGATAAAGATATAGCATGATCCAATGGTTGGAAATTGAAGCTAGACAAATTCATGCTGGAAATAAGGCATACATATTTAACAGTGAAGGTAATTAACCATTGAAGTCAAGGATCATGATGGATTCTGGCAGTTTTTAAATCAAGACTGGATTTTTTCTAAAAGATATGCTCTAGAAATTTTGGGGGAAAAGTTCTATGGCCTGTGTTATACAAGGGATCAGACTGGATCACGATGGTCCTTTCTGGCCTTGGAATCTATGAATCCATGAACCTATGGCTTGGGGACATACGAGGTCAGAACAAACAAGCAGGAATCGTTTGCCTCTTGTACTGCACACACCTCCAGAAGACTTATGTGCAATTGGGATTCTTGGTACTACATGTTCGCCCAGTTAGGTTCCTCACCACAGCAGGGAGGCATTTGTAATCAGTGTTTTTGTGGGTGAGGGGAAAGATGAAGGAAACCCACATCTCCTTATTCTCCCACCAGGAGACAGAAACTAGATCTTTGTGCAGGAGCAAGATCATCTTGTCCAGACTGTGCTTGCATGACACAGAAAGTAACCATAACCAAGCCTGTAGACACGGAAGAAGCAGACTTGTGAAGGGTTTCACATTAAGGAAACGAGGCAATGGGACCTAGGAGTCTCAAATGCCATTTGGGGGCTCAGCCAAAGTTGAGTGATTATCTTCTTCATAGCTTGGACTCTGTCCTGAGGCAGGTATGCTTTGGCCCTGACTGAGCCTAAGATCATCCCAATTACATGTATCGCCTGAGTGAGAACTAAACCAAACTTTTCTACAGTTACTTGGAGCCCTAAGAAATGTAGGAAACGGAGTATGGAAGAGGGTCGTCATGTGTACCTCTTGATAACCAGTCATCAAGGTAGGGGAACACTGATGAGTCCTGATGGAGGTATGCTGCCACTAACGAATAGCATCTTTGTGAATACTCTTGGTAATGATCTAGGCTCATGGTGAATCTCAGGAATTTCCAGTGTTCATGGTGGATGTCTATGTAGAAATAAGTGTCTTTTAAATCGAGAGTTCAATGACGGGATTGCAGAGGCCAGGGTGATCATTCTCAATCTCAGTGGCAGATGAAGACATTCAGCTTCTGAGATCTAGCATGTGCCTCCAGACTCCTTCCTTCTTGAGCATGAAGAAATATATTGAATAAAATTCCTTTCCACTGTGCTGAAGAGGTGCCAGCTGTATGGCTCCATGATACAGCAGACAGTCTACTTCTTGTCTGAGTATCCTCTCATGAGAAGGGTTCCTGAAGAAGGATGGGGAAGGGGAGAGAAACTCTGTTGTAATCAGTGGTGATTCTCTCTGGAACCATCTGTCTGATGTTATGAGGTACCAAGTTTGGGGAGAATGAGATAGGTGGCTACCAAATGGGGTGCAGAAGTTCTGGACAGGAAAATGAAGATCTGATTTGCAGCTCTCAAAAGTCCCCTCAAAAGAATTTCTTGGTGAGGGCTGGGGATGGAAGGAGAGTAACAGGGGGATATTATACTTACTATGCTTCACTCTCTGGCATTTCCTAAGTGGCTTGTAAGCCCTTTGATGAGGTTGAGGATCTAGTCATTGTGAGGATGAGTCTTGGGGTACGTCCTCTGCAGTGCTGAGATATAGCTACCTAGTGAGCAAAGGGTCGCTTCTGAGTCTCTGAGGGAATGTACATGACTTGTTTGTTTGCTGAATGGGTTATTTCCCTTAAAACGCAGATCCTCCATGGTAGAGTGGACTTCTTTAGGAAACTCAGAGGATTGGAGATATGAAGACTGTGGCATAATGATGAAGATAGCCATTCAGCAGGACGCTATATCTGCTGCATACATGGAGGCCTGAAAAGCTGATCTCACCAGCAATTTCTCACATTCCTTGTAAGAGTGTTTGCTCTTACCCTCCTTCTGCCTTTGTCCTTAGTCCTTAGCTCTACTCCATTCATACCCAGAGCCAGAGATGACCCTGCTTGGAGGGGTGCTTCTCACTGCCTATGCCTGATGTACAGGAGGTCTGATGGGCTAGGATCTGACAGGGGCCTCATAGTGCGGTCTATCAGGAATCTACTCATACTCATGAGACTTATGGTTCCACTAGGAGAGGACCAACAGATGCTGCACTGAGAAGTGATATGAGCTCCCCTGAAATAATAGAGGCATATCTTGTGGTCATCGCCGATGAGAAAAGCCTGGGGACAGGCCACTCAGATTTTGAATCCTAGGCATACTAGTCATCCTGTTTAGGATGTGTTCTGGTGGTGGTGGGGACCCCTAAGCTGTCAAGACTACTAAGCTACTAACTATAAAACCAGGTTTTAAAAACTATTCACAACTAACAAGTTTCAGAGAAAAACACTAGCTAATGCTCTGGCCACTGAAGATGTTCCACTTCAGACCACAGGCGGTAGAAAGGAAGTGGAGAGGTGGTTCCTCTGCACTACCACATCTACCCTCAGTTCAGAGGACAAAGAGGAGAAGTTCATAGGAGTGGGCCAGCAGACACTACTAGCAAAAATCTTCTGATCTCAAGTGCATGCACACTGCAAGTGGAATATACGTAGAGCCCACCACGTGAAGAACTTTATTGTGTCCTTTAGCAATACACAACATTTATAGAAAACAAATTTCCAATCTATAAAGTCCAATTACCAATGTTTCCTTGTTTCTGCAGACTGAATAGTTAGCATGTCTGGCTGGGCTGTTGTTCAAGTAGAGCTTGAATTATTTCCCTTTTCCTCCTACTCTCATATTCATGTAAGTCCTTAGCCCATCTTTCATTCAGTTGCATTTTATACAAGTCTTTTAAAGCTAGCTGGCAAGTTTCAAAGGTGTTAATGGTGTTTTGCTTACATTCAACAGTGGCAATGTGGAAAGACATATGAGAATACATGCAAGCAATGTATTACATAAAAGAGGCTATAGTGAGCTGCCAGACTGAGAAGACTCTGTGTGTGTGTGTGTGTGCACGCGCGCGCCTTACAAAGGTGTTGTTATGGCTGTCTAAATGCACCACAGGAGGGAAATCCTAAAAAATCAACTTCTCAGAAAAGCAATTCTGTAAGTAATCCAATTTTGGCAAATAAAAACATCTACTTCTTTGAAATGACTAATTTCCTCCTAGATTGCAAAAATAATGTGCATCTGTGAGCACTTCACTGCCTGCATTAGGCAGGTGATCAAGATCTAAGTACACAAAGTGAAATTTACAATCCTCTTCTAGTCCAAAAAGGGTCTTAGAGCACACCCTGCCTAGGATTTGTCCCCAATGTACTTTCTTTGTGGGCATGGGGCAGACCAGATGTAAAAAGTAAAAAAAAGCTGGTGATGATGGCTTTATATCACTTGGGATTCTCCTACACAAGCAGAATTCACAGCTGACTGCTTAGGCCCATCCTTTTCCTAGACAGGCACAAGGCAGATAGAGTGGGGCAAGAATTGTCTTCAGTAAATATACATACATGACAAGCCTTTTACTCCAAACCAGATGGCTCCTGGGAAATCTGTGATCCTAAGGTCAGAGAATAATCTTCAGAAACATCTCCTGCCAGCATTACAGATATTATTTCTATCTTCTTCACAAGGTTGTTTTGAGATTTAATTGGTATTTGTAATCAACTAATAAGGTAAAAGCTCTACAAATGCACACAGTACCATTATTGTTATTAAGACAGAAAGAGTTTGCCAGAGATTTGGAGGTGAGAGAAACACAAAAATATTGGGTATTTAGCTCTCTTTCTTTTAATAGTAACGATACTTTTACAGAGACACCAACCCATTAACTGATCTTTAAACACTGAAAAAAAAATCTCAAGACGACTTTGTTAGGGAGGTAGGAATAATTAACTCTTTTTGCATGTGGGAAAATGAGGCACAGAAAAATAAACTAATTTGTCCAAAGCCACCAACAGGTCAATGTAGGAGTCAAATAGAATTCTAAGATTATTAATTTTTATGCTGTTTTCCCCTATTTTGAAGCATAAATAATATCTTTGAAACATCCTTCCCTTTATACAAACAACAATAATTTATTTCCCTGCATTGTTCATGTATAATCATAGCTCTCAAGTAACAATTAAAGCAAGTGGGCCACCCGCTTACCCTTGTGTGGGTACGAATGTGCATCTTTAGTCCATCGTTCTTGCTGAAAGCCTTGTCACAGTAAGGACATTGGTAAGGGCGCTCACCTGAAAATAAGATAAGCATCAGAATCAACAGATGTAGCCTGAGGAAAGAAAGCGCTGCCTCACTACATCAAGGCAGCACAGCATGGTTGTGTGTCAAACATCTTTCTGTTCTAGTATTCATGTTCAGTTCAAACAGAGACATAGACCTGAGCAGTATGGAAACTACACATATAAGAACAAAAGATCTGTTTGGAGAGCATGCAAGGCTGGATCAAACTGTCACTTTCAGCTGCTTGATTTTCTCTTAACACAATATGAACACATACAGAGGGATTTAAAAAAAAAAAAGCCCTACAGTCCTGGTGACACTGTGCTCGGATGAATTCTATTGTGGGTAGTACATGGTCACTTTTATGGTTAGTCATTAACTATTTTCAAAGTATAGTACATTTCCCTCAGTTCACATCTGTTCGTCATTAGAGCCATCTGGGTGTCACAAGCCAATTTAATTACAAAATCCACATCTATTCATTTGTTGCAATTAACTAAAAGAATGCCAGCAAGATTTGCTCTACAGGAGGCACAACAACCTCTGTGAGGTGCCCAATGACCTCAGTGGGAGGTGAGAGTACCCAGCACCTCACAAGAAGCCCTCTGGACCTCACAGAGTTGGACACTTGAATTGGTGTAAATCAGGATTGTTTCTGCTGACTTCAGTGAAGTCACTCTAAATTTACACCGTGTAACTCAGAGGCTGGGCCATTAATATCCACTCAGCCGAAGTTTTCTGAAGCAATTCCATAATTTAGAAATAGTGATAAAGCGTTACAATTTCTTAAGTAAATTTTTCTTTTAGGCAATGTACTGGAATAAGACGCCAGCTTCTAGACTTATTATACACATAAGACCTATCAACAAAATCCGATTGCTTCCATCACAAAAAAACATTTTTCAACAAGTTAATGTAATCTAATTTTCTAACTTAATGGAACCTGTTCCAGCTAATGACTTTTCTGACTGGACAACAAACATATGTGCAGATACAACAAACCCCTTTCAGCCAAGCTATGAAAAATCAGTTGTTTGTAAAAAAAAGTCTGTGCATGCACGCAGAGCTGAGGCATGGTTCAAGCACCACACAAACATTAATTGACTTTCACATCAACCCTATAAACAAGTAAGGTGCTCTCCGTTTTAAAGATGGGAAAACTCAGGACCAGTTGCAATGATTTGCCCAAGGCCAAAGAGCAAGTGAATGGCAGGGGCAGCTTTATATTCAGGGTTTCCTGACTATGGGGACATTTGTCCTGACTTGCAAGCAGATGTCTCCTCTAGCCCCCCACCCCTTTCCGGTATTCATTTTGTCATTTTGCTTGTCCTTGAGTGCTTGACAGAAAGATGTTGGATGTTTTGTTGGGTGGGGAAAAAAAGTTAAGTAATTTAAAGTGATACTTTGATTCCATTACAGCTGACCCACTGGGTATCACTGCTGCATGCGTATAGCCTTCTCAGAGCCATTGACGACATTTATGTGAGTGAGGCCTCCTCTCAGGTAAGGGCTGTACAACTGGGCCTTTAATAGGCTGGCCCATTCTTTAATGCCTTCGGGGAACAGACCCCCAACTAAATGAAAAAACAACAGAAATACAGGCAATGGAGTACTTGTGAAATGCAAACACTCCTCTCTCCTCCACCCTGCCTTATCTCATTAAGTACAAATGTATGGATTTGGCAAAGTATTTTTCAACAAGGCTGCTGTGTGATTGTGTGTGTTCTGAATTAGCAGTTTCACATCTGTTTGAAACATGACACTATCTCTCATGACCCTTGATGTCCCTAATTCATGCCATCAGCCTTCGAACTCTGTAGGAGCTGCTGGTGCTCAAACATTTAATTAATCCTGCTGACATTTTTATGTTTTTAAAGCTTTTGTATTTTGAAGGTAAAGTCTGAAGAGGTCTATAAGCAGATGAGTGCTGACAGCTAAGTACTACCCCCATTCTTCTTCTTATAAAAAGGGTTTTTGCTAACAGGGATAGCTTAGACATGGTCTGAAATCTATTAATACTGTCCTTCAGAAATTAATCATGTTGTTTATGGTTCTTGATGAATAGATGTTTAACAGCTTTCAGCAGATGCCAGTAGAGGGCAACACTGTGATTTTATATCAACATGTTGTACCTGATAAAGCTTGCCTTTGATCAGCCATCATATACTGTAAATTTGCACCTTACAACTCTCTGGTGTGCAGCTAAGAATTCCAATTTACTTTTTACTGTTCAACAGAGAGGGTATTGTGGATTGATGGGGGGACAAGTCATTATGACCTCATGTTTTACTGAATTATACAAGTGTCTTTTCAACCATAACTATAGCATCAGTGTGGGTTGATAAAACAGCTTTAATAAGATCCTAACTCATTTTAGGTTTATTCTTATTTCTGTTGCTGTCTCTCTCCCAGTTAAATTTCTAAAACATTTCAGACATGTGCCCAAAATACAAACATATGTATGTTTATTTGCACTTATGCAAGCAATTGCCCCTTTCTGGTTGCATGAACAAACTGCTAAGCACGTAGTTACCCAGTTTATGTACAAGTGTCCCCTCCCACAGACATCCTTAGGATTGTGCAGGATTAACGATGGGTCTTATTAAATCCAAATTCGAATCTGCAACTGCAGAACCTTTAGAACAACTCAAACATCTTCTTTATAACTGACCCAGAAATGTGTGTGCATGTATGGGAATAAAGAAGAATTATGTCAGCTGTTCAAATTATTAGACACCTCTTTTTTCCTCTTGAATAAATTAAACCTGATTTGGATTTCAAGATTTGGGAAGTATGCAATTCTCAGTAAATAGGTGTTAGCCTCAGTATATTTAGCCAAAATTTCCCTTCCTCACTTTGGATTAGACTGTGCTACCCTTATTTACATCGATGATCACCTGCTCACAAGAGAATCCTAATAATAGATTCCTGAAGGAGACTATTTGGGTGAATTGGTGCTTTCTAGTCTGAGTAAAGATTGCACAATCAAGCCCATTTTTGGTCCTACTGGCTAAATTTCAAGTTGTCCTATAAGAAACAAAACAGCTTGGTTCCAAGGCATATTAAAAAATAATAAAAACTATATATTTCTTCTGTGTGTTTCCTGTTAAGTTTTTGCCCAGATGTTGCATTTCATACTGGAATTTTTTTTAGTTTTGAAATCAGAGGTTCTCTCATTCTGACTAAGAAGTGCTAGACAGAAAAACAGGAGGAGCAAGTGCTATATAATAAACACTGCTGGGAAAGTGACATTATCCATATATACTTTGGGATTTGTCTGATCAAATTTGTTGGTGCCCAAACCCACCAATAGTCAAATGTAAAAATTGAAATTCTAAACCTAGTTTCAGATCAATTCAGCTACAACAAATACTTTGGAAAGTATAGACAGAAATTGTCTCTGATCAGAAAGGGAATTGATCTGTTGTGTTTGTGAAAGAGATTAAAAATAAGATGAATAATGCTAGGAAATGAAATTCTTCAGCAACTCATGTTTGCTCCGGTCTTGCACCTTGACCTCTTTTCTCCTCTCCATACAAAGAAAGAGGTACCAACCTCAAAAAGAAAGAAATATTAGTCATATATCCTGTTTTTTGTATAGCACATTCAGTTTATTTTTTAGGTTAACCACTAATAAGACTGGTATCGAGATACTGTGTAAATATGCAGGTCACGGCATCACACTGAAGAAAATCTCCTGAGTAGAATCTTTTAGACTAAAGGACATTAGCATCAACATTAACTGCTCCACTTAAATTTTGAGACAAGTTGGAGGTAAAACTAAAACACTTTTCAGGGTCAGAATATTGGTGACAGACCTTTTTGTGGTCTTCTCCATGTTAGCCTCATTATTCTTTGCAGTAAACAACAGATTAAAATGTTTTAAAATACTGATCTCACTTTAAATAAAATAATTAAATTCACGTCTTTCATGTGTAATAGAGAAGGATGGGATGCTGGAAAAAAGTGCTTCCCATTCCCTAATATTTCTCTAATAAAATACCAGTTTGGATACATCCAATTTGACAAATGTGTATGACATAGGTCAATTTTTAATAAACAGAAAGCCTTTCAACACCCTCATGCCTATAATCTCCACAAGAGCAGGTCTGATTTTTTTTTTTTTTAAAACATTGACAGCTGCAGCTCTGAGAATCAGCCCTATGTGAGCCAATGTGATCTGTATATCCCTGTCTGAACACTGATGGAGGTTTACTACATTCAATATTTACCAGACATAGTTTCTGTATCTTACCATACTACGTTTGATAGCATCCTCAGCCAACATACTCAAAATAATTTTATAAATGCAAATGATATATGGCACCCAAAATAACCAACTAAATAAGCAAATAAAATCTATATCACTAAAAAGAGCACAACAAACTTGAGTGACAAATGTAGTAAATGCTGCAGCTATCCTTCTAGTTGCATTTCACTGTCACATTCCCAACTGTTCAACAAATTACTTAAATATCTCTGAAAATAAAACCCCCCTCAGATGCCTCAGAAAAGCCACACTAGGATTTGGAATTAATTCAAAGTCTAGACATTCTATTTCCATTTTTTATTTAACTAAAACCAAACTTTCAATTTAATAAAAATAAATTTAATCCTAATACAGGATCAAACAAAACTACTACATGATTGAAAACCATATGGGACTTTTATGAAAAATAAAATGTCATGATTGAATTTCCATGTATTATTTTTTTTAAGTTTTTATGTATCTAATCCAATCTGAGATAATTCACAATATGTACCGGACACTAATACATCTTCAAAGAACTAAATTTATTTAGATTCTGCCACTCCTACTCACATCATGTAGGACCTTACCCAATAAGCAGTTCATCTGAGTTTAAACAGATCACTTGCGGAGTAAAGTATTATACAACATGAGTTGGGTATCAGAATTTGGTTCCAACTTGAGATATCTTCCGGAAGCATAATAATAATATAGAAATGATAATGTGGATGCCCAAGAGTTCAACAGCTATAGTCAAATGTCTTGATCCTGATGATGAAGCAGGATTTTGACCTGGGATTAAAATGTGTCATACGTGGTGATACCTTCAAACTTACTTTGCTGTCACTATAATAAATCATCGTTCCCAAAATTGAGTCTTACTATTAATTCAGAAATCTCGGGAGAACCTGTATATAAGAACCATTAGAATAAAATTTGGTTAGCAGTTACTAAATATTAAACAACCACTTGTGTAAGACTAAACAAATGATCAATTTATGAAAAAAATTATATTACAGTAATGTCTCATAGACTCATAGACTCATAGGTCAGAAGGGACCAATAGGATCATCTAGTCTGACCTCCTGCACAAGGCAGGCCACAAAACCATACCCATACACATTTATAACAACCCCGAACCCATGACTGAGTTATTGAAATCCTCAAAAGTGAGATTTGAAGACCTCAAGCTGCAGGGAATCCATCAGCAAGCGACCCATGCCCCATGCTGCAGAGGAAGGCGAAAAACCTCCAGGGCCTCTGCCAATCCGCCCCGGAGGAAAATTCTTTCCCGACCCCAA